>OW386285.2:95673289-96273289 GCA_936432065.2 Rutpela maculata | reverse complement strand
AACATAATATTGATCTCAAAAATGACTTTTTAATCATGGACTCAATGTAATTTGACGGGTTGTAAATTACTTGGTTAAAATATCCTTTTCTCTCTGATTTCCTAGAAGGGAAGATAGATTAGTTAGTTACCAGTGCGAATAAAAATTTTTGAGGCATATTTATTAAAATGCGAATCTTATAACATACAGGCTATAAGTTAAACCATCATGCATTAGCAAAATAGAAGTTTGTATGATCGAATTAGACCCATTTTTTTATTAAAGAAAAAATCTACTTCCTATAAGTTAGATAAGCGAAAATTGAGGATTCCAATTACAATCTTAATATTTCATGTATATTTTTAGTTTAGTTTAGCTTCTACATAACTACATAGTGAAAGAAAATATTAAGAAACGATAACATCGCAAATATTCCATCATAATACTTCTAACTATGCCTAGGAAAGGTTGAGAATCCGTGATATCTCGCATTCTTGAAAAACTCTTAGCGGATTCGGAAAGTACCGACATTTTTTTATCAGAATAGCGATTCAATTTTGACGGCACACCTAAACCTTTTAGGCAAAAAAATCACAAAACAGCGCATCACGATTAACACTTTGACCAGGCATTATCTATGGAATGGTTTCATAGAATCTATTCAAATGCTTCAGATCCATATCCTTTCTAAGATTTCACATAATACATAGCAAAAAACTTCCCTACTCGGCAAGAAGAATACAAGGTCGTACTTGTGAAATTTTTTATTTGTTCCGAACTATGGTATCTAATTTATCTATCTAAAATGATAAAATCTGAATGGATTATGGGTATAATCTAGAAAAACGTGCACACATAAATGTGATAACACTTTGCAACGTCACCTTTTCCCCCAGTTGGCGGCTGAAGACCAAAGGTGAACGAAACGTAGCAGCCAGCTAAGCTTAGTGATTGGATAGAGGTTCGAGTCGTTTAAAAAACTAGTTTTGGACACAAGAGTATTCAACAATACTTCAATAATATTTCTAAGCAAAAACAAAGCAAATAAGTTGTGATATTGTGTAAATTTTCATAGGTGGACACAATCAAACTGATGTATTTAAAAAACAAAATAATTAATAAATTAGGTTAAAAATGCAATGTTTAAATTAAGTTAGATGAATAAGTTAAATGGAGGAAAACAAATTATAAAAATTTACTAAAAATGATTAAAAGTTAATACTGAACATATCAACTGGTTTACATTAATTTCTTCTGACCAAAATGCAGTAGATGTTAGCTACAGAGATAGGTTGGCTTACGTAATTTGACGTTAACAATAACGGGTTCTTTTCTTGTGCTTTCTTCGAATGGTAAGTGGTCCAGGTATTCACGTAAAAATAGACAATTATGAGAGACTAGTTGATGGTAAAAAAATGAAAGGCAAGGATAGTTAAATTTTGTGGAAGTAAATGAGTAGGCACAAATGCCAATATTTATTAACACTTTGACTTATGTGACTCTAGATAAAAAAACAACAACTTTAGGATTGGTTTTATGAAGCAGTTTCATGTCACGAATATGAACACTTACCCATCTGGCATAGTTTATTCTATTTAGAGAAAAGAACTATGGAGCGAACAGTTCAAGAGCCTTAACGTACAACAAAAATTTACTTGTTTTATTGATCGTATATAGGACAGTAACAGAAGTTCTAAATCTAAAACCATGGTCCAATATTTAAACTGAGATGATTCACTTAACATTCTGCTGTACCATTCAGTTTCGTACCGCTGATCATTTAGCCTAATTGTAGGAAAACCGTTTGGTCTACGGCAAAAAAAGTATACATTTTATTTTGTAATGAATTTTGTGTTCTTCAATTTAATTTTACTTAGGACTTTTTTGTCATAAGTACACGGTTTTCAAGATAATCGCAAACTTATTTTTTTCAAGATGGCCGCCAAAAAAAAAAATTTCCACTTTGCACTATATCACATTTTATTCGCGAAGAAAAACTTTACCTCCGTGACAAATTTCATGTTAGTATCAAAGTGAACGATTGTTATGTTTAGCAACTCCACTAAGACAAAAACTATAAAATTTATCTAAAATTTACTCCAAAGTAATTGAAGGAAAACAATAAAATGTCCTCGGAATTACCAAAGTTAGATTTAATATCAAAAGTTATAACTAATTGACCGAAATGGAAATTGTAAATGTACTTTAAATAGTAGGTACTACCCGTACCAAAATTCTACTATAATCAAAACCTCTGCTAGCAATAAAACGGACAATAAAAATTCATCGGTTATTATTCTTTTCAATTTCAAAATCAACTGGTTTACATTAATTTCTTATGACCAAAATGCAGTAGATGTTAGCTACAGAGATAGGTTGGCTTACGTAACTTTGATTGACATTGACAATAACGGGTTCCTTTCTTGTGCTTCCTGCAAATAGTGAGTGGTCCAGGTATTCTTTCTTAATAAAAACAATAATATTATTGTTTTTTCTTCTCCTTATCAACAAGGTAGGAAGTTTTTTGATATGTATTATGTGAAGTATATATGGATCTGAAGCATTGGAATGGACTCTATGAAACCATTTCATAGATAATGTCTGGTCAAAGTGTTAGTCGTGATGCGCTAAATTGTTTTGTGATTTTTTTTGCCCAAACGGTTTAGGTGTGCCGTCAAAATTTAATGGCTGTTCTGACAGCATTTTTTCTGTGCTTTCCGAATTCGCTAATAGCACAGGCCCACAAAAAAAAAGTTGTCTGCGCCGCGGTATTGACCATACCTATCCCTTGTATTTTGACCCGCTGAACACGAATCTGACCTTAGTTTTTCCCCTATACGTCAGGTTTTTTTTTTAGAGCAAAAAAGTCTAATATTTATATATTTACTTGCTATTAAAAGAAAAACCTTACGTGCTGGTGAAAAACTAAGATCAGATTCGTGTTCAGCAGCTTAAAATACAAGGGATAGATGTGGTCAGTACTCCCGCGCAGATGACTTTTTTTGTGGGATTGTACCACACAGTGGCAATCAAAAAAAGTGGTCTGCGCGGGACCACACCTATCCCTTGTATTTTGAGCCGCTGAACATGAATCTGACCTTAGTTTTTCCCCTACACGTCCGGTTTTTTTTAACAGCAAAAAAGTCGTGTTGAATCGTGATATTTATATATTTATTTGCTGTTAAAAAAAAACCTGACGTATAAGGGAAAAACTAAGGTCAGATTCGTGTTCAGCGGCACAAAATACAAGGGATAGGTATGGTCAGTACCCCGGCGCAGAAAACTTTTTTTTTTGTGGGCCTGTGTAGTGTTTCAGAAATGCAATAGAAAAATGTACTTTTTTGTCAAAAATGGGGAGGGCAGATTTTTCAGAGTTCGGCCCTAGATATTTCAAAACTAAGTATGCCATTCTGAGAAGTCCCAGCTGAGGAATGTTACTGGTAAATTTCATTCAATTACATCCAACCGTTGCAGAGATATAACTCTTTGAATTTTCAGACCAAATGCATAAAACACCCTGTATCTTCTTAACCAGTGACCAAAAAATTTCTGTCGTTGGTGATCTAGACAGTTGAAGTGCTCTATCTGCCATTAGGCTGTAGCATATTCCTCGCGAATCACCCTGCATACACGTGTATTTCTGAAAATGTATCTGCAGTTCTCGAGACAATTGTCATTGCATAGACATATCTCTGTGTGCAATAGCCATTTTGATTTTTTCATTTTTGACATCAGATACGATATCAGCTACTCCGAAAATACTTAACCTACTAAATGTAATTTTCTCAAGTTTTTGAGAGTTTGACCCGCCATGTACCGGACGTAACTTGATGAAACTACAATGGGACCACCACTACGCTATAGTTTGTAACATATTCGATAGAAATCGTTTAAGCTACACCAGAGTAATTCTTCTATGTGAAAAATAAAACGTATACGAGTTGAATTGAGAGCTTCCTCCTTTTCAAATTTATTTGAAGTCGGCTAAAAATATTTGACACAATCTGACAACTAGAAACAACAAAAAACAATTTTGCTTTATAGACTGGCGGTACATGACCAGTCAGGTGCAACGTTTTTAAAATGCATGCCAATCATATATATGAATGAAATTACCATGAATATGCCAGAAATGCAAATTTTAGGCAGTCGTCGCATGCACAAGGGGGTGCAAATCAGTTTTTTTTGTGTCTTTTTTTTGGGTTTTATTTTTTTATTTTTTTTAATGGATGCCAATAGTGCCAAACGAAAAGCCTTAAAAAAAAATCCAAAATCAAAATCATCCAAAATCAAGAACACCAAAAAATTTTACGATTTAATGTGCACATTAACAGTTGTTTTGAGCGCGGAAACTGCATGCCAATGAATTTCTGCTGGATTTTTTTTCACGACTTTTCGTTTGGCACTATTGGCATCCATTAAAAAAAATAAAAAAATAAAACCCAAAAAAAAGACACAAAAAAAACCGATTTGCACCCCCTTGTGCACGCGACGACTGCCTAAAATTTGCATTTCTGGCATATTCATGGTAATTTCATTAATATATATGATTGGCATGCATTTTAAAAACGTTGCACCTGACTGGTCATGTACCGCCAGTCTATTAGACTGTAACTCTTGGAAGTAATTTTTATTTAATTTAATGAAAGTTGGCTTTATTCTCTTTCAGGTATTAAAAGGCAAATTCATATTCGTTCAATTTTTTCAAAGTAAGCAATGGCTTCTATTGACAAATTGAATAAAAACAATACATAATTTCAATTTACAACATGAAAATTCGAGATTAACCATTTGCAGGAACACAGTATACTTTTCGCGGCCGCCATTTCCGGACTTTCCAACTTAACTCCGGGCAAATCCGGCACGCCATCTTGGTCTCCTACCAAAATAAATCATTAATTTTAAAAGTGAACACACTTTTATTACTCTTTTATATTATTCTTTTGGAGAACTTTACAACGACTGTGTTTCTTTCAAGACCCCTGCTTTTTATTTCCTTTGAATTTATAATTTGAAAAGGGATTCTTTATTTGCTTTTCTTCTCTTTGTTCTACCCTGTCTCGTGGTCGAATTTTATTATTTAATTGTATTTTCCACCAACAATTTATTAGGTTGTGCTGTTCGTAACATTAGATTTCGAAAATCTTATCTTTCTCATGTAAGCCCCGTGGAAAATATGTTGCGATGGCAACTAACACTATGTGGGAGGAAGATACAGTCATGGTACACTGTACAGGACTAACAAGGAGGATGCCGGTCCAATAAGATTCAGGCAGGGGTTGCTATGGATACACAGCTTCATCCTGGATTGCCATCTTACATTCAGGAATATCTGGTGAAATACAAATTTTCTCTACCGGTCCTACACATGATACGTTTTCATGCGGATACTTTTTATTAAGCCTATTGACAACTAGCGTTGATCTTTGTACGTTTTAACGTGAAGATTATAGAAAAATCTGCTTGAGAAAGTTTTACTGCTTTCAACAAGTTTAAAAGAAAAGGGAAAATAATTCATAAAATTCAGTAATATGAAAATTGTAACTGTAGGATCTCTGATCAAGTTATATACGAGTACAATATAAATGTCTGTAATGGCCGGTATATCTTATATGAGATTAAAATATGCGAATTAATATATTCACTCTTACGCTTTATCCTATATTATGTCTGAAATATTATACCATGTCTTATTAAAGTTAAAACAATTTATTTCGATCTAAAATTCATTGAATAAATGTTTTATTTAATTTAAACATGTCACATGAAAAACAACTGGCCCTTTTTTATTCATAGATGAAATAGCGTACATTATTCCAATTTCTAAATATTCTAAATACATTTTATTCTACTTTAATGTATAACTGTCCGTTTGACAAGGACTATTGAAGATATTGCTCTCAATATCAATCGTAGAGAACATTGTTTTTAACCTACTTCAAAAAGGAAGTTCTTGTTCGATTGTTTGTTTGTCCATGTGTCCGTATGTAAGTACGTGTGGCCAAGTGCTGTGGCGGATATCATCTGAGAACGAATATAGGCCATATCATCATGGTCACAAGGTCAATAATAATTTCGAACAAGCTGGAATCAATTTTAATCGTTAACGTTAGAAAGTTTGGTATAAAAGTATCTTGGAGAAAACTAGATTGATAAAATATAAAAAAAATTGGGACAATCCTGTTTCGCTATCACAAATTTAAAAAATAGTTTGGACAAAAAATCGCTCCTAAATGTCTATTATGCCTTAGTATACTCTCAAATTTCCTATAACATAATTTCATATGGAAACAGTACAGACATGCAAAGAGTATTTATAATGCAAAAAAGAGTCATAAGATTAATATTTAATTTAGGTTATATAGAATCATGTAGAGATACTTTTAAAAGAGAGAAAATATTGACTGTGGCATCTATATATCTTTATAAATTGTTAATTTACATATATATAAATAAACATAAATTAAAAACTTACAATCACTGTTATCAAACTCGCAACAAAGACGAGATATATATAAGTAGATATAACCTTTCTTTATATAAGAAGTCCCCATTATGTGCAGGTAGTTATTTATTCAATAAATTGCCCTCAGATATAAAAAATTGCATGCCAATAGAAAAGTTCAAACAAAAACTAAGAGGGTTTCTAGTCGATAATTGCTTTTATTCCGTGGAAGAGTTTTTGGAACTCTAAATTACTGTAGTGCTTGTTTTTTATATAGTTTTACTTGAAATGTGTTGTAATGTTTTTATTTGAAATTTTAATGAATTCAATTAATTAAAGTTAGGTAATTTAAATTATATTTGTCCATATTATCTTGTTATCTTGTTTTTAGAATTAACCCCATGACAATATCTATACTTATGTAAATAAGTCACAGAAATAAATATCTATCTATCTATCTATCTATCTATCTATCACTAAAACGATATGATTATTATATTATAGGTATTTCATTTTTACAATATTTAGGAATTAGGCGAGTTGGTCAACATGAGCAGTTTTTACAACTTTTACACTCAATTTATAAACTTGACGTTGCCGTTCCCGTTCGACGTTCCCGTTCCCGTTCGACGATGAAACATAAAAAACAATTGAAGACGTGCACGTGATGTCACACCTAACCTGAAAAATACATATTTCTTAAAATTTACAAATATTTCGTAGCTATTGTTAAAATTTCTGCCTGCTTACCGTACTTCAAAATAAAATCTAGTTCATGTAATGTTTATAAAATTTTAAATAGTATGTTTCAATAAAAGAAGACACTTTTTGTAGGTTGGAAATCTAACCTAAAATTAGATGTCTATTTTAATTAATCAACAGTTTGGAAAAAAAAAATTGCGTGACGTCACGCTGCCGGAGCGGAAGGCATCCAACTAATTATGAGATGGGTACAAGCTGTTATTTTTTAATAAAATGATAGGTTGTTAAATAGAAACTCATCTCTAATTAAATTGTTTTCATTTTCATTGCCTGTTATTGGATGAGGTTTCGGGTGCCCTCCGGACAGCTGCGTCAAAATCAGCTGACCGAAAATGATCTATGATCGATGAAAGTCATTATTATTGGCGTTGACATCGTTTCTCACTGGATCAAAAGTTGCCGTCCGTTTGAAATGCCCAACATTTTCCGTTCCCGTTGGACGTTTCCGTCGCCGTTCAAAGATGAAACATACAAAACACTGATTGTTATTTATATCCTAAGTTGGCGTTGATGTTTCCCACAGGATCAAAAGTTGCCGTCCGTTCGAGATGAACAAATTTTATGTTTTTAACGTTACCAATGCGGGATCTCCAATGAAAGTGAAGCGTTTTGTCACGTGAATGATTCTCAAAATTTCATTCAATTCCATGTCAACTATATTGTCCTAAGTGCTTTAGAGTAAATCCGAATATATCTACATATATCAATATATTATAAAAGAAAGTATATCATTGTTTGTTTTAATCTATATTTATTTGCCCGGTGAATTGTTTGGGTACTTACCATAAGCTAGGAATTTGAAATTTGGCATAAAGGTAGGGAGTACCTTTCCGATCTACAAAAATTCCTGCTAAACTCAAAATACCGGCTCCAATATGGCGACCAATCTATATAGATATGGAGGGCTTATACCCACATTAAAGTGAAGACGCTACCAAAATGGTAAGAGATATAAGAACATTGTAGAGAAGAAAGTTATTGTAGAGAATTAAATTTTCTACAAAAAATTCAGTTTTCAACTTTTATAGTATATGCACAGGAAGCGTGCAAAGTGCGGCGTCTTGCTGATTTATCGCGTTTAAACGCATATATTGTCAAAACAATAAAATATACATGTCGCTATTCACTTTTTTATGTGAAATTTTATTCTCCACAACTTTGTTCTTATAGTTTTTTTACAGCTCTTACCATTTTGACAAAGTCTTCATTTTAATGTGGGTATTACCTTCTATATAAACATTGGCCGGCATATTAAAGTTGCCATTTCGAGTTTTGCAAGTTTTGGAATTTTCGGCTTATCGAGAATGTAGTCGCTTCACCTCCATGCCAAAGTTTCCAATTCATCGGGAAGTACCCAAACAATTTACGAGACGGATAAATACAAATATGTTTATCCGCATGATTTGTTTGGGCGCTTTCAGACTCGCTTAGAACTTGAAATTTTGCAAGTAGAGGAACTAATCTCAAATCTTCAAGAAAATTAATAAAATTGAGAAATTCAAAGTGCCCGTCCTATTATGGCGACGTTTAGTCAACTTTTTTCTGAGCTCCCAAATTTGCATAATTTATAGATGGACATTATTTGAATAGTTTGGTTTTTGTTTAATATAAAAATATGAAGGGAGGTGTTATTCATTATTCATTCATTATTTTTAGTTACCTTAGTGAACCCGTGTTCCACACGGGCATTTTAATAGTATACGTCCATAAATATTAAGAAATGAACGAGGCAACTGGTGAGTCTTCTAAAAACACCACGTGTGCACCAAACGAATAAATTAGAAATATTCAATAGGGACTAAGAGATCGAAGACATAATTCATGCAACCTGCCAGGTACCCCGTAACTTTGTTTATTTTCCTATAGTAATAGAGGACTCTTTAGTGACGGATTAGTCTGTGAAAAAAATTGAGAAAGAGATTTGTGAGGGAAAGAGCAAAAACAGATGTCTTTACGTAGAAGCCCCTGAAACTCAGTGGGAATATTTTAATAAAATGCCGTTTTATGCAAACTATTCCAAGCCAAGAAAACAAGATGGAGCAATTAGATATACTTCAATTGTTCTAATTTTATTCTTTTCATAGAAGAGCCACAGCGATTCCAAAATCGGGCGACCATAGTCGTTCTACTCTTTAGATATGCTTTTGTTTGTTTTAAATCACATCTTTGTAAGAATTTTTTACAAATTATCATTATCAAGTTCATGATCATAAAACATCGGATACTTTACGTCAGCAGAATATTCAGTTTAAATCACGGTGTATTAAATAGGTGGTCCGACGTACGGCACTTTCCTATTATAATAATGGCTTCATAAGTGCATGGTTTCTATTTACTTTAGTAGATGGCGCGAGCAATAAGGTCCTACAATTACCTGGGTATGTGCATCGTATAACTAACATAACTTCAAATTTTAAGGTTTTTTCGTTTATTCTCATTTTTAATGTTTGTATAGTGATTTTTAGCTTGGAGCTATACTGGCAAATATTTAAAAATTCACGCAAATAATTTTTCAATATTGTTGATTAATAAAAATAGACTGCTAATTTTAGGTTAAATTCCTAACCTGCAAAAAGTGTCTCATTTTATTGTGACAAACTATTTAAAACTTCATACACATTACGTTGAACTTAATTTTGGTTGAAAGTATAGGAACTAGGCAGAAATTTTTATAATAGCTACGTAATACTTGTAAATCTTAAGAAATATATATTTTTGAGGTTAGCTGTGGCGACACGTGCAATGCTGCATATATTGTTGCATATATTCTTTCAATGTTTTAATTTAGCTACTTAATGTTAGATGTCACTGGACTTTTGTTTCACTAAACAAAAAACAAAAGGCCGGGAATGTTGCAACACTGTATGCACGTATGCACAGAATCTGTAAAATTATCTATGCGTAAGTAATGAGAGAACTTATTGGTCCTGCCATCTATTACATTATGTACAAAGTAAGTACTTATGAAGCCACTGTGAGGGTTGTCGTCGCATCACCTATTTAATACACCCTGGTTTAAATTAAACATACAGAGATTTAAAAAATAAAGTAAATTTATGCAAAAAATGTATCACAAATACAATCTTTCAGTTTGACATTTTATGTAAAAAATGCAAACGTGCAAACGAGGAACGTAAAAGTTTATAAATGGACCATTTTTGTGAACGGCAACGTATCTTCAAACGTCGAACGAGAACGGGAACGTCGAACGGCAACGTCAAAGTCTATAAATTGAGTGTTAGTGATACCACAGAAGAAGGAACTATACAGAAGCGCAAGCAAGCCTTTCTGACGGGACCACAGAAGACCTATACCAGAAACGACTCTCTGGCCTTCCCGCCAATGTTGAATTTTATGCGCATATGTCATATGTCGGTGGTATTATTGTCGACCTATAAATCCGCAGGTTTATAAATTCACCGGTGGAGCGTACCGGTAAGCAATAACATTATATGATTGGCTATTTTGAAAACCAAAGCCAAAATCAGCTTCGAATTTTATCTACCAATGCGTCCAGCGGTGAATTTAAAAAGGTGCGGATTTATAGGTTGACAATACCACCGACAAGATGGCCGAAGGTCACCCCAATTTACCAATGAAAGGGTGCGTTTGCACGCACTCAGTAATTTAGTTGAGTCGCTTAGTAATTTAGTCCTCGATCAATACGGACAGCGTGTTTTAGTCAAGTAATTTAGTGGAAAGCTATTACTAAGTTACTGGACCGTCTCTCTACTCGACTAAATTACTGGATGCATGCAAACGCACCCAAACATCGAACGGCCTCCGACAGTGACGCTTCTGGTATAGGTCTTCTGTGACGGGACCAAATTTGTTCATAGTCGCCATGACGATAAGGTATATATTTGTCAAAAGCCATATGATAATTCTTGACGTTGTGCGATTGACAGTCTTTGAAACTCTTATACGGTGGTTGGTTATTTTCGTGCCTTTTTGCTAATTTTCGACAATTCTTTATTCTGAGTTTATTTTTTTATTTGATTTTTGTTTATAATGGGTTCTAAATGGTATAGGGGTTGTGCTTATCATCCATGCCCTTCGAAGGCAAAACAAATGATTTCTATTTCCCAAAGATCCTGAAAGGTATGTGCAAATTTATATTATTGAAACAACTAGAAAGTAATGTTAGATATACTAAACAATTAGCAGTTGAAAAGAAGTAAGATGAAAGGAAATATTTTCTTATCAGAAATGCAATAAGTTACAGAATATGTTCATCAGTTTCTAATGAACAGAATTGTATTGTAACCATGAATAAGGTAATTAAGTAATGACTATCACCTCGTACCATACTAAAGAACTTTTCATTGTATCAATTTAAAAAAAAATCAATAATTGGGCATGTGCAATAATGTGCATCATATAACTAACATAACCTCAAATTTTAAATTTTTCAGGTTTATTCTCATTTTTAATGTTTATATACTTATTTCAGCTTGGAGCAATACTGGCTCCAAGCAAATATTTAAAAATTCAGGCTAATAATTTTTCAATAATGTTGATTAATAAAAATAGACTACTAATTATAGGTTAGATTTCCAACCTACAAAAAGAGTCCTATTTTATTAGGGGAAAGTATTTAGAACTTCAAAAACATTACGCTGAATTAGATTTTAGTTGAGGGTATGGAAACCAAGCTGAAATTTTAACAACAGCTACGAAACACTCATAAATCTTAAGAAATATATATTTTTGAGGTTAGCTGTGCACATGCCCTATTCACGTATATTGTTATTTTACGTAAACATTTTTTTCGCTGTACTATTTGATTTGTAATTTTCTATTCAACAATATAGCCAATATAGTTATATACATAATATATGTCTCTTTCATTGTATATCTATACATTATACTACTTTCCATGATAGCATTTTCATATTCTGGTAGCAGTATGAAAAAAAATGCATTGGCTTAAAAGCGCATTATTATGATTGAAATAAGGATAAATATAAAAGTGCACTTCTTTTCTTGAACATTCTGCAATACACTATGACTTGGGCCACCAACTTCATTAATACCATATATACGTATTCCTATTCATGTACCATGTCTACTAAATATAAAACAAGACAGTTTTCCCATTGTACAGTGTATTGGACTGAAATATTGATATATTTTTTGTGTACATCATTTTTCTGAGTGTAGTAAGGCATATTACTGTCACTTCGAGGTCACATAAATCAGACACCCGATATCAAAGATGACGAGGCAAGCTTTCGCTTATGTATAGTTCCTGTCTTCTGTGGTGATACAATCTAATTTTCATCGTGATATTTTTTTACCGATATTTCTCTCATGAAATAAGTCAGTCAGTTGGATGCCAGAAATCATAGAGTAATTTTGCACTCCTTGAGAGCCCCCCCTTTTGCCGCCATCTTAAAAAAACGTAAAAAAAGTACGTTTTTTAAATATTTGCAAATATCTCGCTTAGTGTCAATTTAACACTTGTAGTAATCAAAGCTAAAGATTGGTAAATTCTCTACAAAAAATATTCTATACCTTTTTGTTGTTGGTCTACTTGTTTCGAGGTAATTGATGTCCAGTTATATTGAACTGGCCATTTTTTCGCTCACTATTTAGCGACTGAAGGTTTCAGCATCAAGCAAGCTGCTGAAGATGCTGTTACCTTAATTGTTACTAGCGCGATTGATAATCAATCGGTATTTATAATAGGCGAGGATATTGACTTAAAGGTAATTATAACTGCTTGTGTAAATCCCTCCTAAAATACACTTGATTAGGGGTAAAAGAAAATCTGAGAACAGAAGGTATTCTCCTCACAATATCGGGATGGATACATCATTTGGAGGCAGTACATTCACCTTCACCACATTTGAATAGATTATGTACAATATATGCGCATTACTGGAACTCATTCCTATTTAGTTTTTGAATGTGAGTAACTCTAAAAAGTAAAAACAGGTTTTTTTTTCTGATACAACATTACCCTATACGTGGACAATATTTTTAAATTTTTTTGGAGGCCTTTTATAACATGGTAGGGAGAAAGCGAGAGATTAAGCCTAAATATAAGTGATTAAATCAAAGTGAAGTCAATATACTTTTATCTGTTATTTGTGAGGTCAATACTTCAGTAAAGATTTAAAATTAATCGGTACCTAATTTTACACATGGTTACTGAATCTATGAACCTATAAACCACTACTTAATTCTGCACACCCTTTCTACAATTTTCACTGATCGCCCCAAGTCCGGTAGTGATGTTGGTTGTGCTGTGTACATTCAAGACATTCAAGACACCCAGGACTTAAGTATAAATTAAATAATATGTACTCCATATATCCTGTAAAATATATTCGAATAAGCAGAGCCTTAGATGGGCTTGGTGTAACAACGATAATTCCATAAACCTTTTAATTATGACCGACTTGATTTCAGTTTTGATCGCCATTTCTAATCCATCTACTCACGTATATTCGAATTCAATTATGATATAAATTATGGAAAAGCAAGCCAGGTTAAAATATCTTAATAAAAATGTTATATTTATTTGGGTTAAATGATATAAGAGACAATATTGTAGCTGACAAATTGTAAAACTAGAAGTACTGATGTGGATCTAATCGATAATATATCATAATACCATGTAGTTACGTATGCTCAAATTTAATTGTGGTAGAAATTATGGAAAAGCTAGCCACATTAAAAAATCTTAATAGAAGTGTTATATTTATTTTGGTTAAATGTCACTTCAATAATATAAGAAACAATATTGTAGCTGACAAATTAGAAGACTACCGGTATTGATATAGATCTAATCGATAATATATCATCTACCATTTAGTTATGTATACTCGAATTAAATTATGGTAAAAATCATCGAAAAGCAAGCCAGATCTAAAGATTTTAATAAAAGTGTTATATTTATTTGGGTTAAATGTCACTTCGATTTAAGAGACAATATTGTAACCGACAAATTAGAAGACGACAAGTATTGATGGGGCCAATCGACAATATGCCTCATTCCGATGTAATTCCAATTTTAAAGGAAAATATGAAAAAATCATAGCAAGAGTGTAATAACAACTGAATATAATGTAAAATTAACGATAAGTTACCTAGTTTCCCTTTGGCCTATAGAAGTCATCCAAAGAGAAATGTTAATATTAAATATGACCGATGTATATTTGAGAACGGAGATGTCAACTCTCTCATATTTAAAATGAAATTATCTGATACACGCTCTTACTGTTGCAATAGAAATTAGAATGATGTCAACCACTGCATTTTTCAATGCCACTACAATTGAAGACAGAAGTGGATGAAGGGCTTATGTAACAACAAAATGATTTTGAGGTAATTTGAAAATTTTTAACAACCTACCAACTTCAACAGTACATAGATCCTTTATCAATTTATAAATCAGATATTTTAGCATTAGAATCAAATGTAATGTACCTTGGGGAATTGCGTATACTTAAAACCTTCATTCATATAATAAACTCGTTTTTTTCGGAAATGCCACATAAACCCTTCATCCACTTGCCTTTCAGTTCAGATTCAACCACCTTGTTAATAAAAGAAGTAATAAATAACGATATTCCATTGCCACAATGCAACACCTTTTTGCTACCCTATAGTCAGGAATGATCCTTTAAGAACAATATTTTGTAATTTTCTAAAACCTACTAACTGTAAAATTTAATCAGTTTATATTAGTTTAGCTGTAATTTCTATTTATAGACATCCTTTGTTAGTTAACTGATCCACTGTTGCTTATCTTGTTGTTTAATGAAATCGCCTTGGATGCCACCTTGGTGTGAAGTATGTATAGCCGTCTATTCTCCTTTGTTTTCTCAAGTATTGACTAGTTTTTTGGTTAGGTTACTTAATTGTGGTTGAATAGGTTTAGTCCGTAGCCAAATAATTAGAAAAAAAAAAGTAAAACCACAAACACCAAAGGATTAGATAGTAAGTAGATTATAGCAAAAGGGAAAAATATATTTAAATAGATCCATTATGTTTAAGAAATGACTAAAGGAAAGTTGATGGGGATACACGCTTTTGACTTGTCAGATTAAATAGAAATTAAGTTTGGCTTTCCAAGCGCACGTATATATTTCAAAGAATTGACTATCCCCGAGGTAGTTAATATAATAAATTATACTTTACACTATTTACAAAGTATTACATTTAATATAAATTAGGAAACTACTCACCTGTCCTTTTGATGTCAATTTCGTTATTGTCTCTTAGCCTACTAGAACTATCTTGAATATTATCTTGAGATCTACTGGTTGAAACATTGTACAAGTCACTAAACGCACTACCGTTTCCAAAAAAACCACTTCGGTCCTGAAAATTAAAAAATAATTTAGTGTATAAAAAAATTATCAATCCGTTGTTTTATGGGGATCATATTTATCGTATTCAACAATCGTTTGACATTATATTTGAAAGCAATGATATAAAAAAAAATCTTATTTTTATTGTGATTCCCCAAAGAAGACAACGAAAAACAGCAACAAGAATAAATTGTATACCAGATTTTATTAGATATTAATTAACAGATGAAAAGTACAGTACTCCATATATCATCATGTGGGCAAGTGCCATCACATGTAGCATATTATGAAGCATCGACAAGAAAAAGTCATAAAGTTAAATGTGAACTCTAAATAAAACAGAACACTAATTGATAATGTGAAAAATAAAATACAAGACTAGTTCAGCCAAGGGAGCGCTAAAATGACCAAAATCTCTAACTTGAGTGCTAATGAATGGATTTTGATGAAACATTGTGTAATGTGTTTGTAATGACGTTAATAAAAAAGTTAAAAAGATTAGAGTAGGAAATGATCGAAAGGGGTAGAAAACACTCCTTTTATCACGGATTCCGTAACTTGTAGAAATAGGTCAAAAAATGAAAGAAAAAATTATTTACCTTTTTTGGCTCAAAATAAGATGTTTCTACTCTTGTGAATTTTTAAGAAAATGCATATTTTTCGAGATATGGTCACTCTAAAATTCCTAAGAATAGAGGAGGGGAAATGTAAAACTTGATAAAAAAAAATCTGAAAAAATTCGGGTGAGTGTATCATCGAAACACAAGACTTTCCAATTTGCAACTTGCCTGTAAAGTGCGTTTTTACCGAGTTTTTCCGGAATATATGAAAAACTACCCCCATTTTTGAACTTGCAGCGCTTTAAAGATATGTAATTTAAACATTTGATAAAATTCAGACGTATGCATTGAGGCCTTCTAAGCATTTTTTGTCTCTTGGAGTTTTTCTGTAACTTGCTAATTTTCCGAGCTACAGGCAGTTTTTCACGATAAATAATGTATTATATTTTTGCACATTAAAAAATACATGAAAATTAAAAAAATGAGCGTGATTTATAAATATTATTAAAAAAATATATGAAATCTATATAGTTACACCATTTTTAAAGGTTCAATATAATTTTTGAATTGAAAATTTTAAAAAAGTTTTCAAAAAATGTAGTACATTATTTATCGAGAAAAACTGCCTATAACTCGGAAAATGGGCTTGTTACCGATAATTTCTTTTCGTTATTTTAGTTATTCAGTAGAATTCGATCATCTAGATAAGCTGTTAAAATTTTAGCTTCATAAGTATATCCAATCCTTAGATATTTAATGTTAAAGATTGGGTTTCAGTATAAAGCGCTTCGCAGATTCGTCACGTCAAAAATTGTAAAAGTACATTGTTTCTGTCATAACTTCTTTGTTTTTTATGCTATAGAAATACAAAAAAAAAACCATTTGAAAGCCTAGTTAATAGTCTTTCATTTTTGTTCTTACCGCTTTCGACGTAAGTGCCATAGTTTCTGAGATAACATTTAAACTTAACAGTTCGTCTTTATAGACGTTCGAACGCCACCTTTATACTTCCAGATCTCCGAAACCATTAACTCTACAGAAGTTAGAAAAAAACAAAATTCATCCTCAATTTAGTAGCTTTCTTGTCTCTACTATGTTTTCGCTCAATGTAATACTTTTCGAGTTATTTGACGAATATTATTTTGAAATACCTTTTTTTAAGCTAAAATCCCAATTTTCAAGTCGTTATAACTTAAAGACTATCAATTTTTATGAAAAGTTGCATGGAACCTTTTGTTCTTAAAATCCGATTTTATTTCACCTCCAATGTTTTTAATTATTAAGTCTCGACTGTCGCCTGATCAGCATCTACAATGTGACATCATGCGAAACTCCACCCCGTGTTCGCGCCGTTCAACTTTGGTAATTTATTTAAGGGCTTAAACGTCCGAATAAAAACCTAAAAATTTGGGAATTGCCTTAAAAAGTGTTCTACTTTCGATTTCTAAAATAAAAAAAAATGCTGAACGGGCCTATTAACAAGTTACAAAAGAAATCCAAGAGACAAAAAAAATTTTAGAAGGCCTCAGTGCATGCGTATGAATTTTTTCAAATGTTTAAATTAGGTATATTGAAGCACTACAATGTCAAAGATACTGGTAATTTTTTGTGTTTATCCGGAAAAACACGGTGAAAACGGACTTTACAGAAAAGTTGCAAATAAAAAAAAAAGGTCTCGTATTTCGATGATACATTCACCTGAATTTTTTCAATTTTTTTTCAACTTTTACATTTCCCCTCCACCACTTTTAGGAATTTTCGAGTGGCCATATCTCGAAAAATATGCATTTTTCTAAAAAATTCACAAGAGTGAAAACATCTTATTTTGGGCCAAAAAAGGTAAATACATTGTGTTTTTTTTTTCATTTTTGACCCAATTCTACAAGTTACGGAACCCATGATAAAAGGGATGTTTTCTATCCCTTCCGATCATTTCCTACTCTAATTTTTTTAACTTTTTTATTAACGTCATTACAAACACATTACACAAGGTTTCATCAAAATCTATTCATTAGTTAGAGGTGAAACCACGCGTTGACTGGACTAGACGATTTGAACGCCTATACCCAACAGAGGGACATTTATAGACAGCAAGGAAAACTACTACATCTATTAGCAGTCCTATGATCTATTTAAATGAAACTGCGCTCACTTTTCAATACGAATACATACCAGATTTGTTAATAGCAAAAAATATTTCTTACAGGATTTCGTAAACAAAAGAGAAAGTAGTCTATGAAAAATCAAAGAAGAAAATCTGAGAATATTAATTTTCAATTTTGCATTCTTTTGATTATCTACTGTCTGGTTATAGTAGAAATTAAAACTTTCTAAAATGGATTTATTTACAAATCACCTATATAATGAATAGAAAATAAATATTTAATTAAAACATCGATTTTAAATCTTTTTACTTCTCTGACAGCCATATCTAGTTGTGTTAGGGAACAGCTCTAACATAAATTTATTATTTACAAAAATTTATCTCTTGTCTATAATTCTATCTCTTAGAAATCCCTTAGCCCTAAAATCTTCTTTCGCCCTTTCTAAGATATAGAATAACAAATTAACTTCAACGTTAGTCCTTTTATATGTCTCATATAAAGGCTGGTATTTTAGTTAGATTTTAGTTTTTGAAGATGACAAATATAAATTATGACCGTGTGAGAATTCTCACCTGAAGAGCTGCTTTGGCCTTCTCTACGCTTTGCTTGAGTTGCTCGAATGTGCTTGGATTACAAAACCTGTAAGCAGGCCAGTCTGCCGCTGTACCAAATTCTTCTGTTTTGATGCCTAAAGGACACGTTGTGGACGCACTTCGCTTTAATTCCAGTGCTCCCTGGTAGGAACACGAACTTTCGTACATCTTGCGACGCAAATGGCACTTTTTTCTGAAAGACATACAGAAATGTGGTTTATTAACTTTTTTCTAATTAAATAAGTAAATACAGTATCTAATCATGAAATTTTCCAATATAACATAGTCCTTAGTCCATTTTGACTGTGTTTACCAGTCTGTCTGTCCGTACGTGTGTCTGTCGCTCTGGGTGTATCCATAATTATTAAAAAAATTCTCATAAAACGTACAAATTGAGTATATGAAAGAGACAGGAAAAATTATCAGTTCACAAATTTTAACTACACAAAGTACAATACAGATTGTTAAGGAAATAACTCTCGTCTAGGCTCTCCTTCTATACGCAATTATGAGAAAAATTCATATAAACACGTGGTCAAATATGCATCCTAAGGGAGTTAGGGCCCTGTAGGTAACTATTCTGTATTTATGTGAACGCTCGTTCTCATGAACAAGTGGGCGGAGTTCTCTTGAAAATCAAAATAGCGTATTCTCTAACTGTGGGAGGCCAATTTAAAGTTTGACGATGATGGCGAAGGCGCCGGGAATTATCTACAAAAATAACAAATGAAAAAATATTCGGTCAACTTGTCTAAAACATTTTAAAAAAGAAGTATGCGTCGTCCTGATCAAAAAAACTTTAATTGAAATACTTTCAGAAACTGCTCATTTTGATCTGTAATACCACATCAATAAATTAAAAGTTCGAGAAGATACAGAATTTTACAAGAATTTATAGCTAGAATCGAGTTGGACCCATGAGAGATTTTGATCAGAAAGTTTAAATCTACAACATATTAAACAAACAAACAAATTCAGCCAATTTGACCGAAACCACGTTTCCATAAGATTAGTGCGGGATCCTTTAACTTTAATCTCAGGGAAGCGTATTTGTCCATAGAGCTGTCCGAGTGCCACTATACACTGTATTTTGACATGCATGACGCTAACAATCACGATAAGTAATAATAAAAAGGGAGGTACAAAAATATCATTAATATATTATGGAAAAAGGAAAATGACTGTTTCATTAAAATTTTAAGTGTAATGGCAATAAGCCACTGATACAATTAGAAGGTAAATATTTTGCTTAAGAAAAACTACTCATGTAACGGGCACATTCTGTACTTGTGTGTGGCGTCGATGGTACGTGGATGCAGGTTAAGAAATTTTCCTTCATTTTTTTGACAATCAAATATGGGCTCTTTAAAACTCACAGGCATCTCAGTTTTTTGTCCATATATTTGAAAAAATCCTGCCCTTGCCGGTTAATGATTAAGTGTAAGATATCAGTGTGTTTAGAGGGACGTGTGTGGAACACGAAAAGCATTGGTGGCCACCAGCGGGACGTGTCTTCGTTTTCTTGAGGAGGAGGGGAGTTCGGTAAGTTAGAATCTAAAGATCAGTTAATAACTCCTAAACCATCAGCTTTACGACAAAAACTTGTAGGGCCAAAATGAAAGATAATAAATTTTTCTACAGTAGTTGTCCTATGCGCCTATGTGCTACAAGCATGCGTTCGTGAGATAAAGTAAAATATAATAATTATGTTGCCGAAAGAGTATTATTAATAATAATTTAATTGTTTTACTGAATGTCAAGTTTAATTCAGTATGCAAACTAACTATATGGCTATTCTAAGAGATTAGCATAGTAACAATTTAGGCTTCTGTCAAAGTTGATACATCGGCGGGTAAAACAAGAAAGAAGTTGACCCATGCACATGCATCATTTATCAATCGTCAACAAGAGAAAACTTTGTTATGAATCATTCTGAAGAGTCTTACGAAGTATTATCTGAAACAATTTTCACTTTATCCGCCGCCATCATCCTTTGGCTTTGGTGTCGGTCTCGGACGTCTGAGGTCAGGCAAGACTATTGCCCTTTACCCCATTACATCGCTGTAGACCTGGTCCGGCCTCATGCAGGGCGGGCGAGCTTACTTTATGTCAACCCCACTCACAAATGTGAGCGGTGTGGATGACTTCGGCCCACCTCCCTGGCTCCTGGCTTGTTGGACCTTGCTGGCTAAGGCCTTTATCTTCTGGTGCTCTTCTCTCTTGGTGTTCTGTCTTCGCCAGCTTGTCACCCCCTGGGGGTTAGTCGTCGGTTTGTTGGGTGTTTTGGTGGGGACTGACTGCCGGTACACAGAATGTTAATTGATATCCTGCCATCCGGATCATCAGAGAGGTAAGGATGAGCTATATAGTTCGATGAAGTGCAGACCTAACTGCTTTGGTAACATTGTTGGTCTGCACGGAGCTAGGTGACTACAGGTACTGAACGGTGTTTTGTCCGGTACCCGCAGGGTGGGTGGTTGGGTATCGTCATGTCTCTTCTGGTGGCTTCTTGGTCAGCGGGTTGGTGTCACTGGGCATGCTAGTGAAGAATGTGCTCGTCATCGTGCATATCTGGTGCATTTGGGCCAGCACTGCGGTGAAGTTTCCGGGTTCAAGGGTTGTAGTTACCCAGGGCTGGCGGGCTTTCCTGCATCGCCCTGGGCTGCCCTGGCGTAGCTTAGCCCGAGGGTTGTCTTCTTTGTGGCTGCACTGGGAGTGGATTGTTTCCGGGTGGCAGGCTTTTGGGAGGATTCGGCTGTCCGTTTGAGTACCCTGAACATCCTTTGTAGCTTGCAAGATGTGTACCCTGACAGTTTGCACATCTGTTTTCTGGCAGTCCGAGGAGCGGTAGGCCTCTCCACATTTGACACATTTCGGATGTGCGGTGCACCGTCCTTGCGCGTGGCCGAAACTCTGGCGTCTGTGGTACTGTGATACGGTCTGTTTGTCTCTCTGCTTCTCTGTGTTGACTACCAGATAACAGCAGCGGTTTACTGCCAGGATGTTTTCCTGGTCCAGGAACCTGTACTAGCATGCTGGGAATTTCTTGTTTCATCCTCCAGGACGACATCCTCTGGACAGAGATAGGTGAGTACCTGGTTTTCTAGGTCCGCTTTAACCTCTTCGCTGCTTACGTCGCTGGGTATGCCTCGGATAACCACCCTCAGTAACCTTTCTTTGGGCAGGGAGTAGGATATTTGCGCTTTTCTTGCGCAAACATCCTAGTCATATTCCCAAAATCCTCTGTCGATGACTGCTCAATGGAAATGCCTTCCCTGACCACCTTGGCTTTCTTGAAATTGATATAACTGTTTTAGTTCGTATAATAATACTCTTTCGGCAACATAATTGGTACATTTTACTTTATCTCACGAACGCTTCCTCGTAGCACGTAAGCGCACATAACAACTATTGTAGAGAAATTCATCTTTCATTTTGGTCATATAACCTTTTTCATAAAGTAGATGGTTAAGGAGTTATCAACTGATCTTTATTTTAGCTTATCGAACTCCCCCCTGCCTCATCAAGAAATCGAAAGACACGACCCGTATGTGTCCACCAATGATTTTCGTATTTCATATGTCCCCCCTGATCCCCCTGAACACACTCTTTACACTTAATCATTAACCTGCACATGGGATGTCTTTTTTTAACATAGCACGACTCACTAATAATCTTTAAAACTTTTTTAGATACTTGCTTTGTTCTAATGAATACCACTACATATATCTTTTATCTTAAATTTCTGTTGCAGTTGAATATTGTAGTTTGTCGATGGAAATAGTTCTTAATTTCATTATTAGAGCATGGCATTTAACTATATACAAAATTTATGATAAAAACTGTATGTGGTTGATTCCTTAGAGCAATATACAATACCTGAAACAATTTTAAAGATTATACTCAGGGATCAAGCTTAGGACCCTTGTTATTTCTTCTTTTTATCAATGATCTCCCAACTGTCATTAAAAAATCAGAATGTTTACTTTACACCGATGATGAAATTCTATTGCAAAATAAATAACTATGAGGATAGCGTATTTTTACAACAAAACATTGACAGCGTATACGATTGGAATGTTCATAATAAACTACAAACGAGTGAAAATCATACATAATTACGTAATGGGTAATGAAATAATATCCAGAGTTGATAAAGTTAAAGACTTACGTGTAGAGCATGACACTAAAATTTCCTATAAGCGTCATATTCAAAATGTAATCTCACACTCGTTACGCAGTTTAGGTTTTATTATGAGACAGGCACGATATTTTAAATACACCAAATCGTTAATAATGTTATATAATACACTAGTGAGACCAAAATTGGAATATGCGTCTGTAATATGGCATCCTTTATATGTAATTGAGAGATATGCTGTAGAAGAGGTAAAAAATAAATTCCTAAGATATTTATATTTAAAAAAAACAACCGTTATCCGGATTATAATATTATTAGAACAACTTACTTGCGAAGAGAATTTAATATCGTTAGTTTAGAGAATAGGAGAGTTATGTATATGGTTTTTATTTATTATAAAATGTTTAATAATATATTAAATTGCTAAAAAATTTAAAGAAATCTCAAGGTAAAGGTATCTAACAGAACAACCAGGAATGTAGCATTTTTTGTTATGCCCATGACAACCGTAAATATTAGAGTAATATACAATACCTGAAACTATTTTAAAGATTATACCATTAGTGATTTTTTAAATAATTGTAAAAAACCAAAAATAAACGCATATTTCTCTGTCACTCCAAAATCCTATCCTTTAATCCAAGTGAGTTATGAGTTAACTTTAACTTTGATAATACAGTTTATAAAAGATACAAGTAAAACCATTCGGAGTGTTTTTCGCTATTTAAAATTATGAAATGTCTATTACATAATGCGAAACTATGGAAAAAATGAAGAATTCATGATGGCATTTCAATTTTGGGTGTTTCCAGTAAAAGAACGTAGGGGGACTTTTAATATAAAGACTAAAGAAGAATCAAAAGAACATAATCCCCCATAAATAGTTCGTAAACAAGTTTTTCCATGTTTGGCTTAATTTTCACTTAAATTTCCTGTACTTCACAACATTGCGGTAGTGCAAATGAAATAAGCTTTGTTTTTTGGTACCTGTCATGGTAAGTAACATAATAAACACATATCACTAACTAATCTCAATTCGTTATTGTTTACGTTTAAAAGGAAATTGTATGGAATTAGTAAATTTCCTTTTTTCGTGAGGTTAATTATTAAATTTTTACACCGGAAAAAATGACAGCGTGACATGTTCTAAATCAGCTTGTGTAAATCAAAAGTATTATTAAGTATGTCACGTCACGTATTTAAAGATCTAAAGAAAGTTGTTCGCTATTTATATCTGTATATTTCGTATTTATCGAAAAAAATAATTCATAAATATTTTGTAACGAAGGTAGATTAATCCCATATGAGTAGAAGTTCATGATAATAGAAACCAAAACAGTTTTTCTCACACATTTTTTTTTATTATTATTTTCTACTGGTTTCGTGAACAAATATTTGCTTCACATCCTCAGACAAGAGAACTACGTATATAATGTAATATAACGAAATTTTAGATATAGTTACTCCAAAAATTAAACAAAGAATAAAACATAAATACCCAAAATGGTTTAACAAAGAAATTATTAATACCTTACAAATTAAAAATAAATATAAACCAAAAAGACATTTATCCGAGTGTCGTGAAAATTTATACAAGGAAGCGCGACGTAAATTAAAGTCAGTTACAAATATCGCATATAAGAAATATCTTTATCAAACCGAAAATAGTAGGTATAAGCAATAATGTTAAAGAATTTTGGTCATATATTAGAGATAAAAAAAGGAAAATCTTCCAGTACCATGACATTGGACGGTGTAGATATAGAACATGGAAAGGAAGCGCAGGACTTTGCAAGATACTTTCATGACGTATATAATAAAGAAGAAGCCTCTTATAATGTACAGTTGAGGGTGATATAACATTGGGTGATTTATTTAATCTGGATGATATTACTGTTGAAGAATATAAATGTGCAGTTAAGAAATTGAAACCAAAAATATCGGCAGGTTTAGAAAACATTCCTCCCATATTATAAAGAATACCTGCAAGCCCTGCTATTGTATATATTTAACCTGAGTTATAAGAAATAAAACATTTGCAGGGAAGCATTGGTAACTCCTATCTGGAAATATCTCTCATATTAAAAATTATAGACCAATAGCTATACTGTGTACATCGGCCAAAATATTTCAACAAATCTTATATGCAAGAGTGTAGAGTCATGTTCAATGTAAAATTTCTGATGTACAACGTGGATTTGTACCAAAAAAAAATCAACCTTAACCAATCTATTGACTTTCTCTAACGATGTGTTTCAAAGTATGGAAGAAAAATCACTGGTCGATGTTATTTACACTGATTTTACAAAAGATTTCGACAAAGTAGATTATGACGTCATCTTGAGAAAGTTGCATAGATTTGGTTTCAGCTCAAATGCTTTAAATTTTTTTGCATCGTATCTACAAGATAGGAAATTTAAGGTTAAATATGATGACAAAACTTCTATTAAATTAAATGCAAACTTTGGGGTACCCCAGGGATCTAACTTAGGACCCTTGTTATTTCTTCTTTCTATAAATGATCTCCCAACTGTCATTAAAAAAATCAGAATGTTTACTTTGCGCTGATGATATGAAATTCTATTGCAAAATAAATAACGATGAGGATAGCGTATTTTTACAACAAGACATTGACAGCGTATACGATTGGAGTGTTCATAATAAACTACAATTTAATCTAAATGTGCAGTAATGAGTTGAACAATGAGACTACCTTCCTATACATGTTTTAAAATACTAAAAGAATATTCTATGAGTTTGGAATAAAATTTCCTATTTCGTTCTCCCTCCCCTCAGTTAGTGTGTTAGATTTAATGTTAAATATTTTATTAGTCAAATTGATTATTAGCATCATTTTCGTAAGTAGTGCTAGGAAAAATTTATTAGATTAAGTAACTACTTCTCGGTGATATTATGTTCATAAACTCAAATATTTCTCATGTAATAAGATTCTTGTAACCTGTTTGATAATAAATAAATAAATAAATAATATTTGTAGTCTTGTTGCTTGATGATGTGAAGTAAATATGCTGGGTCACATTGTCTATCGTGTACTGGGCTCGAATCTTGACCCTAACTCTGACAATGTCGGTGGATAAGAATGTATGTCTGCATTTTTTCAAATGTGTAACTCCCTTCTAGACGTCGTTGGCTTTGGATTTGGGCGTTATCTACTATATGTGATGTGTTTATCATAACAAATAGAATTTCTGTACGGAGTGGTAAGTGGTCGAGAGATTATTAAAATTGCAAATAAAGCAATTAGGTATGCCTAAAACAATAACTAATTTTTAGAAAATTGCGAAGTGTATTATACGGTTAGTGGCCTATTAGACGTTTTAGAAAAACTGCAAATAATTTGAAACTGAAAATTTTCCATTTAATGAAAATAACGTTACGTATGTGACACTTCTGATTATACCGGAAGTAGACATCAACTTCCTTATTTTAATGGCATGAATTATTTTTTAAGCCGGATTCGAATTCTATTCATTATTTTAAGGTAACTTTCAAAATCATTCCCTATCTAAGATACCAATAGTTTTTGAGATATTTCAGTTTAGCTATAGCTAAAATGTGCAGTTATTGGGTTATTTAAAGTTATCTAGAAAAATGGTTAAAAACATCAATATCGACAATAGCGTGCCACGAGAATACAGTATTTTGCTGGTTCACTGGTTGACAAAATGTCAGTAAGCGCTCATACGTGTATTTTGAGAGTCTCCCAAACAATTCTAGAGTAAAAAAACCTTAAAATACCATTTGGTTTAAAAAATATGCCATTTTGAAGAAAAGCGTCATTTTTGATGGGGTTGGCGAACGTATTTTTGCATATTTAAACTTTTAGCCGCCATAAAATGTCAGTAACTATTATGTCGTTTAGATAGGACACGTTGAAGTGTTTGCGCCTTGTTAGAATAAAAACGACCTTCGGTACGTCATAGCGGCAAAAACCTTTTTCAAAATTTCCGGAAATCACCGGAAGTCAAAACGCTGCGGCAAAAATGGCAGTAAAACGTATTTTTGCAATCTTTGGTTTATGAAAAAACATATTTTGGCATTTACTGACAAAACCACCTTGGGTGGAACCACATGAAATTTCAAATTTCGTTTGCCGGAAAACGCCGCGATCCCGACCATACATGTATTCTAAATATTTGTTCGTCCCCTTCTTCTGAAGCTTTTTATCAGGGTTTACTGACACAATGAGAAAGTCTTCATTTCTTGACGTCGTGTTGATTACTAATGCGTAAAATGATAAAAAGAGACAAATAATAGCTATTTGTATATTAAGAGAGCAAAGTGCCACATTGTCTCTCGATAGTGTAAGTTGACGCGCGATGCGAAGTGGAACGTGTCAAACACTTGTGAGCAGCAATGACACTTTGCGCTCGAATTACACACATAATTTTATCTACGATCGTTTGAAATTACAAAATAAAAGTAATAATTATGTAGAATTTTGGCTGGAAGCGGCGATTCATCAACATATTATGTGATTGCCTTGCATATGTGATCAAAATAAACACACGAACAAAACACAGTTCGCTGTCAATTTATTTAAGTTTTATTAATTATTACAAATTTTGTATTTTTCGTATAAATAAATTAGATAATTAATTGCTACTCTTGTTCAACTCTCATTATATTAAAAACAGTTTCGGGGCATTATTATTTCATAAAAATACATTGTCAATGTTCCAACCAAGCTTGTTTAAGTGCAGATGCACTGAAGCGTGCGTCAAAGTACTTTACCGCACGTTATTATGGGAGACGTGCGTAAAGTGACATTATTCACAGCTCATCGTCAAACGTCAACTTTGCGCTTTCAATGTGAATAAAAAAGCCTACTTTATATGTCGATTGTAGATAAATATTTTTATCTACAACTATCGTAATATAAGTACATTTTGCGTGCATCCAGGGTGTTCCTTAAGGATGTACTAATATTTCAGGATTGATTGCTTAGGTAATTTTATGAAGAAAACTTCATAAGAACATATGTCTGCAACAGCTTAAATTTTTTGCTACAAGGGTGTTGAATTTCTTTTAATGGTTACTTTTTAATATCTGGGAAACTACTTTAGATATTATTTTAAATTTTGGTATATATTAATAGGATATTAAACCTCATATTTTAGTTAGAAAAGTTATTTTATCGCTCCCTGCAAACATGTCCTCTAATATTTTTTACCAAAAAAGTGGACGCCACTGAAATTTTTCCATGTGGATATTTTTTCTGATGAGCCTGGTCAATTCTACGTGAAAACGATCTCTTGTATTTTTTTCGTCAGACGCACAAAGTAGTATCAACCGTTCTAAACTGTTCTTTCGATTGATGTGACCAAACAATGAGAGGATTCGAGAGAATACGATACTGGAGAGTCGGTTCTGGAGACGTACTTTTCAGAAAATTGGGGCATTAATGCGATGGGCTGTCTGCTTCCCCAACGGCCCATAGACGTAAAGAAAGATGGAGAAAACGAGGACATTAACAAGTCTGATCTTGCGTCTCGTGATATTTCTGTCACACCAAATTTTGGTCAAGTGGCAATCTTGTTTTCTATATTCTTCGCCGAATCTCATATTCACAGTCACCAGTATTGTTCATGTTGTAGAACATCCCAGAAGAAAAAGATTATTAAAGAGAAAATTAGAGCATAACTAAACAAATTTGAGGCATCTGCGCCGAAGACTGGCACAAAAGGGCTCATACACGTTCGCAGAAACGTAAGATAATTCAAAAGTACGCCAAAATATTTTTACGTCGTTCGGCGACGACCATATCCAGATGGTGTACAATTCGAAAGTGCGACGAATTTCATCTTTTCAAAATGTTTTTTTATTTTTATCGCTTCACGAAAGACAGGGAAATTGGAGACACAGTCATTGCGGATATAATTCAAAAAAATAACAATAAAATTGTGATGAGGCGACGTACTGAAAAAGGTGAGACCGAAAAATGTGACAAAGGCGCGTAACGTCTGTATGCAATAATTAGACAAAAATTACTAAAAATGGTCAAGGTCGGTTTCTCGAATAAAACAAATTTGGATTTATCCAGCGACTCGTCAGGTGAACGAGTGCTTTGGAGAATCGGCGGAAAGTTGTAGTAGGAAAACCAAAGGCAGGTCTTTTCAAATGACAAAATTATAGAGAAAACCGCCTTGTGCATAAACGGAGTCGAAGGGTCATTTTCATAGAGGTCACTCGGAAGCGAGGTCATGTCATATGCCCTATCATGAACCTATATAGGACCAGTACGTCGTCGTTAGGAGGCAGGAAAGCACAATAAACTCATATATAGTTGAACTCCGTTCTTGTGAATGATATAATCACTAAAAGGAACCTTAGAGCTAACCACTAGTGTCCCAAAAATTTTTAAGTGAAATATTTTTATATTATTTTCAGTCGGTCCCAAAACCGTAATCTTCTGAAGAAGTTGTGTGAATCTTTTTACCAATCGATTGCTATTGTAAGCTCTCTATTGACGTTCTCTATAAGAGGCATTCGTCCATGCCCTGCTTGGGGAGGCGATTCAATTTAAAAATGTCATATTCTCTCTAGATAGGCTATTGCATAAATATTATTGTATTTATCTTTGATTCTAATCAATAAATGATATTATTTGAACTGTTGCATTTTACTTATTGAATGATCTTTAAGTCTTTTCCCTCGAGAGCTTTTTTGTGTTAGATGGGAGTCAAATATCGGGCATGTCCTGACCCCGTAAGTCCGTAACTCAATACACCGACCGGATCACGAAAGCTCGAGAGGGATTTTCTATAAAAGTGAATCTGAAATCTCTAAGTACAAGATCCATTACAATGATAGATAAATAAACTAAAGAGCATCGCTAGAGGAAGAAAGCAGTTAGCAATCTACGGTAAGTACAGCTTTTACCTTTCTCATCTATCAAATATCTCTTAAACATATAGAACTCGACGGGGAGTGGAAACAACCATACGCAATCAAGCGAGGACGCGCGTGGTGTCCATAATAAATAAGTTAGTGTCTCGTCTTTTAGACGCTGTGTGTAAAGATCTTTCACAAGGGTTCCAGAGTACACCATCTTGTTTATTACCTCACAGTCATCTATCCTTAATGTGTCTGGGTGGTTATGATTTGCTTGGTCTACAATCATAGTTTTCGTTTTATCGCAATTTGCACTTAGACCATAATTAGAGCTTATCGTCTGTCCAACAGGTATATAAGCTCATCCTAACTTGCTGCAACTAAGGTGGTATCATCTGCGAATCTTAAGTTAGAAATGTTGGTTTCACCTATAGCTACTCCACCGTGCCAGTCCTCCAGCACACGTGTGTAATGTGACATAATTAATAAAAATAGTCAAATTCTCAACTTTTCTATCTTCAACTATGTAATATATTATGAAAATATTTCAATAATATACGATGTAAAAGTTATAGATGGCGAAAAGTTACATAAGCTGCAAGATTCCTCAATTGTTAATAACCGCGGGATATTATCCAACACGACATCTGCCAATGAATCTCTAGCACTAGCAAAGGTTAAATAATTATATTTACTTCATGAATTAATTTTCTACAACATCGGGTTTTACTTATTGAATTAACCACATCCTAAAATAAATCTACTACATCATCAAATTCACATAACGGAATAATTAGTATTTAAGCTAGAAGTATAAACTTATCGAAGACGAAAAAGAACGTAAAACTTGTTAAAATTGCAATCATATTTAATTTAGAACGCAATTTTATCGCAAACGTACTTTTTTTTCAATACAAACACGCCGTTACATAGACATTCGAAACTGTAAGTTTTCACTCGATTACATCTCAAAATATTTTAGAAGGAAACATAACTAGGTTAGTTTCGACCCTCTTCGGTACGGCGTTCTCATGTTAATGAAAATTTTATTAGATAATGGCCTTTGGATAATTGGCCTTTGAATTAGGGTTCCTTCGCTTTCCATTTTTGAACTGGTTCGACTGTTTTCCCTTCTTCCACCAATTTACCTCGACAACACTCAGGTGCAACTACTTTAAATATATTTTAAATAAAAAGTATGCAAAAAGATATTTTTTGCAAATTGCATATCTCGCTGTACAAAAACAATTATTAATTATGCCTATATATACTTTTTAAAACTCACCTCATTTTTAATATTACATTCAACACAACTTATTACAAATTACGCGCTAATATTCACAAACTGTTTGTTATTACGTTTACAACCCGATAACTAATGAAGCGGCTAAAACTCACGAAAAAAGAGGTCTTATTGTTTTTTAAGAACCGGTGGCGGAACGTAATCAACGACTTCTTGATCTGTTATCAGCGGCTTTATCAGTAAATTTAAGTCAAGCAAGCCACGCGAGTTTGTCGCGGCCAACACGATTGTTCGTTTCCGTTTCAATTAGCCTACAGGAAGAGCTCCCTCATCTCATTATGCACTGTTTTACAAATTTTATTTTTAGACAACCATTTTCATATTCCCACATAGATATTTTTATTAGTTATAATCTTTTTCTAAATACGAAAAGCTGAGAATCGCTTGTGAAAGAAAAAAATATTTATTGATTTCATATGGAATATTTTACATTTTTTAGATATTATATTGTTTGCAAATAAAATTGTATCTTATTGTTGAAAATATTACATAAAAAAAGTAGAAAGCAATATCTGTTTTCTTTTCGTAAAATTTGCAGAACAGAGATGATAGTAAATTGTGTAAGTATGGTGGGAATAAACCTGAATTTAATTTTAATACCTACGGTTAATTCTAAGACAATCACAACCGCAGGTGGATGATGAGATTTTTTTAAATTTTGAAATAATACGAATTCAGCCATATTGCATTAAAATGGTACCTACAGGTTATTTCTATTTTTTTTACTAAAAGTATATCAGGTTTTCTTCCTGGCAATAGTGACAACTATATTTGTTAATTAACTAATTATTTTTCTAAACTGACCTCTCTGTATATTTTCACTAAAAGTATATCAGCTTACCTCCTCGGTAATAGTGGCCACTATATTCCAAATATTATTTTCCACTGTCCCTTCTTAATTAATTATTTAAGTGGGTGACCACCGTGTATATTTTTCACTGAAAATATAGTAGGTTTATTTTTTGACTGTAGTGTTAACAACATGCCAGATAAAATTGTCCCCCGTCCAATTGTAGTCATGAATTATTTTTTAAAGTGTATTCTTTTCACACAAGGTTCCTTCCTTGACTATTGTATTAACTACATGCCAAATATTATTATCCTGTCACATTTTTTGATTATTTCTTTTGGGTTGCCACTGTGCATATTTTCTAAAAGCGTATCTCATTTATACGTTGGCAGTCAGTGGAAGATCCACGGGGGACACAGGGGCACGTGCCCCTGGTATCGTTTATTTTGGTATTCGTTTTTTATTAAATAAGTGATTTATGAACAACAATATTAATTGTTTTTTTATTTTATATAATTGCTTATATTCACAAAAATAATTTCACCTGATGTGTAAACACATTTTTTGTTTTTGTTTGACTGGGCTTCTTTAAATTGTGTCAATCGGCTTTGTATGAGGCGCTCCGTAATAAACATATGACTTTTAGATTCCGCCGATTTTTCATAATTATATTATGTAGGTGAACATTTGAAAAATTTACGATTATGAGTCTCATTTTTTGTGTTTCTATCACTTTTTCCTATTCTGAAGGACTTAATAACATTCCATATTGACTTTAACATTCATTTTATCATTATGCCTTTTTGTTACTTTTTCATCAGCTTCTTCTGGTATCCCATATATGCACACATTTGTATGTTTTGCATTTTGCTGTATGCTTTCGTATTTTGTTTCTAATGCAATAATTTTATTCTCTTGTGTAAGTTGTATATTTACCATTTTCTCGAGAGTGCTTATTTTTTCTGTAAATTTTTTCATAATAATGTTCATGATGTCCTCATCAAGGATTAGTTCTTCAATTGTTTTTTTTATTATACTTTTCGTATCACCAGTGACTTTAGGAGGTATTTTTTTAATGAATAGCTTTACAGTAGCATTAATAACAATGTATTAAATTAATTCACAGTTTCAAAACTTCAGCAGACTTGTTTAAATTATACTCTATATGGAGAGCGATTTAACACGATCTACTGCTCTTGCGCAATCTTTGAAGTGTTTATTTCAATAAATTAGTTAGTTTAGCTAATAATGCCATACTGCACTCCAAACTATGGCTAACATCGGAGGAAGCACGACAGCGTTCCCGCCGCACATTTTTGCAGATTCTTGAACCATGATGAGAAAATATTTTACATGCAGATCATTCGGATAGGATGAAACCAGTAATTCCTTATCGTCTTTTTATACAGCCGAGGGACCAGCTCCGGATGCGATCTTCAAGTTAATATCTTGGACGTGCAATCAAACTTGTGGTAGACGATATGAGCAGGTGCGGATCCAATGGGGGGTGGGGGGGGGGGTGCAATTGCCCCCCCTTGGGCCTTCCTTGTGCTGTGCGAAAATCTGAAACGTCCGGTCCGGGGCGGCGCTGCTTTGTCGAAATCACCCGGCATATGTTTTTTTACACCATTCCCAAGTAGCAAAGTAATTTTATAAAGGTTGTATAAACTACTATAAAATAAATTATTTATTTTGCTACTTGGGTTTTTTATCAGGTACTTTTCAATATTTGTCAATTTGTGCAAGTGCCCCCTCCCCCCTTAGGGAGCTCCTGGATCCACCCATGGATATGAGTGTGTTAAAGCCGGTCTGCAACAACAGAGAAGTCGCAGACTCAGATGAGGATTACTTGTATTTTCAATAGAATTTAAGGGAAATAAGCCTACTGGAGAAACCACCCAAGAAAGTCAAAAGCTCTACCTCAATGGTACTGTGGAAATGAACTTATACTGAGGCAGAATCTATTTATAGCATGATGAAAGTAAATTTGTATAGGATATTTTTTAAATAATATTTTTCTTTCGAAACTATTTTTGCAAATGATAGAAGTATAGGACACTGTTCATTTAAAAATACAGAAAAATACCCAATTTCTGTAACGGTAAACGCTAAACTCGCAGCTTACTGGTCGGAACTTTTTAATTTTTACTTACTTTATAAATGTCACAAAATTTTTAAAAGTTGGTTAATTTTCTGAAATTTATATTATAGAATTAAAAGAAAATTTGAAAAATAACCGCAGTTAAGAGGCTATATAATTTTTAAAAAATGCAAAGAGAAGGTATAACCATTTTATAGGAAAAAAACGGCTCAATAAATTTAACTTTAAGCATTGTAATCACAGAAAAATTATTTTCGGGAAAGTCTCGTGAGAAATATAAATTTTAGGTATGAGATGATACATTCACCTACGCCTCTGACTCGAAATTTATTAGATCTATCAAAACTATGATAAAGAACATTTTCATAAAAAAAATTATGAGCAATACTTCCTCTCTACACTTTTCTTTGTATAGGACATCGTTCTGCTAACAAAAATCTAAAAACCGCAAAAATGCAATATTCTGAGTAGTAGAGGATAGCAACTTTTTAGTTTTGAATTCTTACCTACATTCTGAACATGTTACCAAAATTTCAAAACATTTATTTTTTTCTTCTAAAAGGTCTATTTTCCTCACACTAATATGAAAGATTGGTATTTCGTGCCATAATAATTTGCTGTACTTTCTTCATATTCCTGTTAATGAAATTTCCAGTATAAATCATCGTTTTTCATATTTTTTAGATTGTTTATGCAATAAAATTTCAGAAAAACCTAGAAATCTTTCATGCCACAGATTTAAAAATAAAACTAAGTATATATTCCTCAGGGGTTTATTCTCATTACCACCTCTCCAGCATATCTTCATGTTTTTATTACTTCCACGTCCAGTGGAAGTATAGTAACGACAAAAAATTTTTTTAAAATTTTTATTGTCCAAATAGGCTTAAAATGTCATGAAACGTCGAGATTTTAAGTTTGAGCGAAAACAAAATTTCTGTCTGTCTGTCGGTCTGTCTGTCGGTCTGTCTGTCGGTCTGTCTGTCGGTCTGTCTGTCGGTCTGTCTGTCGGTCTGTCTGTCGGTCTGTCTGTCGGTCTGTCTGTCGGTCTGTCGGTCTGTCGGTCTGTCTGTCTGTAACTTTTTTTTGTGCGCACGTTTACTCTGGAACCGTTTAAGATATTGACTTGAAATTTGGTACACATAAGTACTTTAACGAGATCTAGAACTAGATTATATTTTCATCTTGTTCCGTCGAAGGGTTGGGGGGTAAATTGGGGTAAATTTGGGGTAAATGGGTAAATCAAGCAGGTAAGAATCCATGAAATTGGTATTTAGTATATATAAGAGAAGCTAAGGTCTCAAAAAAATTTTTGGCATTAGCCACCCTCATTACCACCCCCACCTCCTTATTAAAGGGGATTGTGATTTAGTGTATGTACAGGAACCAGAAACCTCAAAATATTTTTTTCACTTCATCCACCCCCCATTACCACCCCCCTATCACCACCCCCACCCCACTACCGATGTGGGGTATCGTTTTATGGGTTTTTGGGGTAGAGGATTTCAAATATTATATTATTAAAGTTTCATAAACAATTATTTTCACATACAAAGTTTTTTCGTTGTGAGTGACTTGGATAGAGAATCTGGATGTGGAAGTAGTGATTCCTTGGGCAGCGGTTTTTTTTCTCAGTTGTCTACTTATTTATTATGTAAATTAATGTATTTCTTTGATTTTTCTATATATTCTGTAATAGCTAAGGTCTGTGGTTGAGATTTTAATTTATTTGACTACCACACACCATCATATTAATTACAGCTTTTATTAATATTCCCGTTATCTTCGGGGGGAGGGGGTAGAGGCGTAGCTCCCCTTACAAAGCATTTCGTGCCACATATTTTTCTTACTATTTTTATGTAGAATCAGTTCATAAACGGGCAAGAGTTATTCCTCTAACAGTCTCTATTATGTACTTATGAAATAATTTATTAGTTATATAGCCACACAAATACATGCTTTGTGTCAGATGACAAACCATTATTTTCCTATGTATTTTGACTTGCTAATAACAACATTTAAATTTTCTTGAATCATGAAAAATGTTTTTTCGTCGCGTCGCTTTATTATGATACCAAAAGCCTGAAGCTTCAAATTAAGATGAAATCAAGCCAGTTGGATATCACATTCGGTTTTAGCACATTAAAATACATAGGAAAATGATGGTCTGATTTCTGATACAGAGCATTTTGTATGTGGCTGTGTTATTTTACTTGCCTTCAATTAAAGTAACCTAAGAAAAGCTTTTTTGTAAAATCTTGAAATCAGCACAAACGTTTTTAAGAGAAATTAATATCAAGTTATTAAATTAGGAATAATTCTGCAATGTTATAATTGCCACAACAACTTAGCTAGTGCCATTCATAACATCATTACGTGCATTTTCCAAGTCTAAGTGTTTATAGAATTTCATAGAAGAAGAAGAAGTAACAAGTGAAAAAATCTCTGTTAAGCAAATTGTTGCAATTAAATAACAATAGTAATTTAAAAATAGTAAGAGTTAGGAAGTGTTTTTACCAACACCAAAAAATTTCGATAAAGTCTTATATTTTCAAAACTTACGAAACATAACCTAAAAATACCATGTGCTTGGAACAAAATTGTGTTTAAAAACAGAACAAAAACATGACTTGCACTAAATGCAAAAGGGAAGAGAAAACAATATATCAATGTGATTTTTGTCAAAAAAATATATGCAATGGCTGCTCACAGATAACATCAACGGAAGACCGAGGCATGTCTCTAGTTAAAGGGCGAATACTTAAATTCTTCTGTCCTGAGTGTGAAGAATACTTACTAGACTACAGAAAATGCAGTGCTTTGAATATAGAACTCCAAATAGAAAACCAAGATCTACAAAAACAGTTATCAGAAATTAAATTGAACTCCACATCCTCACCCACTTCCAACAACAGTGTAACAGAACTTGAGCAAATAAATAAAACAGTTTCAACTTGATTTAAAACAAAATATAAAAAACCTGGTAGAAACCGAAATTGGAAAATTGAAACGGGAGGTAGAGGTGCACCGTGAGAGCAATGTAGATCTAATAAAACTATATGCCCAGGCGCCTTTAACCAGTTCCAAGAAACCATCAATGGCTTTTAAAGAGATTGTGAAACAATCAAATAAAACTAGAAAGGAATCTAGCGACAAAATTTTAAGTCCAAATATGAATAAACCACCAGCTAAAGAACCAGCAGTATCTACATCTAGGCATGTTGATGGCAATCAAAATCAAAATATAGATGAAGTGTCACAAAGACGCAGAAATCATAACGAAAACCATAGCACAACCACAAATTGATGAAATTAGCCAAGACTTTCAACCTGTTCGTGGTAGAAAACGAACCCGTCAAACCAAAACAAAAAATATTGGTACTCTCCAAGTGGAGGAAGCACATAGTGGCTTCATCGGAGTCGAAAAAAAAGTCTGGCTCTATCTATACACTACTATACAGAGTTCCAAGACAAGTCACTGAAAATAATGTGAGAAAGATGATCGAAAATAAACCCTCATTCAAAGACCGAGAAATTGCAGTGCTTAGAAATAACACCCAAAACAAATGCTTTATGGTTAAGCACCTTTCTCAAAAAAAGAAGATATGTACAAAATGAATTTCTGGCCAAAGGGAGTAGGGTGAAGCGATATGACTTAAAAAAACATAAAATGAACGAAGCAAGACAAAATCAAAATTTTGTTTAACGAACCGCCTAGCTGATAAAATCAGCCAAGAAAAATTATCTAGTACTATAAGTGTGTTCCATTTATATGTGCAAAGCCTTAAAAATAAAATCAATGAGTTAGGAGCAGTTTTATTAAACGAGCTATCAGGAGTAGAAGTCATTTGCTTAAGCGAACATTGGTGCACGGAAGATGAAGTAACAAATGTCTACATAGATGGCTATTCTGTGTCGGCATTTCACTGCAGGTCTGAATCGAGACATGGAGGTACTTTAATTTTAACTAAAAATCCACTTGAATTTACTACCTTAAATTATATAAATAATCTCTCAATTGAAATGCACTGCGAATTGGTCGCAGTTGAGCCAAAAAATCCTAATATCATAATTATATCAATCTAGCTAGGTCACCAGTAGGCGATTTTAAAATATTCATTAGAACCTTAGAAAACATATTAAACAAAGTAAATAAAAATAAACAAATTATTCTAGCTGGAGATTTCAATGTGAAGTTCAATAGTGCAAATTTATCTATATCTTTCAACTTCATACAAACCATATACGAACGTACCAGAGGTGTAAATTGTCTCGAAAATATCTTTATAAATTTCTGTCATGATCACTATTCCTCACGCATCTATAATCCTCTCTTATCGGACCACTTAGGTCAACTAATAAATGTACCAATACCAAATACAACTAGTGATAAAATATATAAAATATGTAGACCTATAACTCAGAAAGGAACTCAAACATTTTATAATATAATAGAAAACTCTTCTTGGGAATTTGTTGACAATGGCGATTTGGACATTGACCAAAGGTTTGAAATGTTTACAAACATTCTTACCGAAGCTTACCACACTGCCTTTCCTGAAAAACAAATATCTTGTAACAAACATAACTCTGAACACATTAATTGGTTCACAGCAGAATTACGAGGAATGAGAGAGCAACTCCATTTCCTAAATGATATATGTAAAACACATAACACACCTGGAAATAGGAAAACAAGAAATACTTTTAGATTGCGATACATATGCTCTAAAAATGGCTAAAATAACTGCAAATGATAACATCATAAGTAAGTAAGTAAAAATTCAAGTAACACACCAAAAGCCATCTGGGACTTGATAAAACCTAACAAAAAAACTAACTCCCCTACCTCAACCTCAACTCTAAATAGTAATGACTTTAATAACTTCTTTGTCAATGTCTCTACAGACACTGTCAGTAGACTTCCAACAACCAACACCGACCCAGTGGAATATCTCAGACATATTAACATTCCTGAAACTAACCAAAGTTTCCACGAAGTAAGCTACAACCAAATTAGAGATATTAGCTCCCTAAAAAATAGCAAAAGTAAAGACATATATGGCTTAAATGTTTCATTAATTAAGACCATTAAAAATTTAATCGTAATACTAAATAACTAAACTCATCAATATAAGCATTAGACATTATAAATTTCCTGAGATTTTGAAGATAGCATCTGTCTTGCCTATTTTCAAAAAAGGCGATATTAATGATGCGTCAAACTATAGACTTATTTCCTTGCTATCTATACTGTCAAAAGTCTTTGAGACAGTATTAAAATTACAAATCGTAAATTATCTTGAAAAACATAAGCTATTAAATAGTTCTCAGTATGGTTTTAGGAATAAACTAAGCACTACAGATGCTATAATCAAGCTAACAAGAATTGCTTCGAAGATGGACTATATTCGGCGGCAATATACTGCGACCTTAGTAAAGCGTTCGACTGTGTGTCCCACAGGATCATGCTGTTAAAACTATCCAAGTACAATTTCAGTAAAAACAGCTTGAATCATAGACAGCTAGTCCGTGTGGGCCAGAATGTGTCCAGTGAAATGACAATTAAAGATGGAGTGCCACAGAGATTCATCTTGGGTCCTGTGTTGTTCCTAATCTATATCAATGATATAAAATCTGCTCTTAACGGTATCGACTGCCTCTTATATGCAGACGATACAGCTTTACTGAACTCAGGTCCTGATCTAGACGAACTAAGAGAGAACTGTAGGAATATGCAGTTCAACGCTGAGATGTGGTTCTCAGCCAACAAACTAAAATTAAATGAAAATAAAACTGTTACAATGATCTCAACCACCAAAGATCGAAATAGATCTAAATAGTCTAGACAACCTACTTTTGTGAAATTTCTGGGAATTAACTTGGATCCCAAACTTACGTGGAATGCCCATGGCAACCTCCTAGCCGAATTCCTAGCAAAGACAACATATGCATTGCGTCAGTTATCGAACAGAGTGTCTACAGAGATTCTAAGAACTGCTTATTTTGCATTATTCCACTCGAAACTCTCATACGCTGCCCTAGCTTGGGGGCATTCGGCTAGCAGACATGGGGAGGAATAGGCTATCGAGCAGATGCCAAACCAATTTTCATAAATCTAGGCATACTAACTTTACCATCTATATATGCACTAGAGTGTCTTATCTATGTAAAAAAGCACATCGATGAATTTGCTATACATAGTGAAAACCACTATTATAATACTAGAACGAAAGATCACATATACCTTAGTTTTAAAGGTCTAACTAAATCCCGCACAGGTTATCACCTATCATGGGCCCAAACTATATAATAAATTAGGAAACAACATAAAACAACTACCTCTTGACCGATTCTACTAGCAAATGCCTGCTACACACTAGATGAACTAGAAATATCTTTGACAAATATTTCGCTTTAGTATACGTATGCATATATATTTCTTACATTATTATATCTTATCTTATATCTCATTTTTTATGTACCGTTTTTTTCGTAAATATTTTTTATGAGTGTAAGAGTGTAACAGTTTTGTCTATATACTTATATGTAATTGTATTTTATATTTGACATATGTAAGCTTTTCTTTTATTGTATATTAACATGAATAAATCTACTTACTTACTTACTTACTTTAATTTCATAAAACGATGATTCATCATATTCATAGAAAAATAATAACGGCTCATGTAAATTTTATGTATTTTGTTTTATTTATAATATACCCCCAAAGCGACTCATGTTGTCATTTTTTGGTCACATCAACATGAACCAGAGAGGAGCAATCTAGAATGGTTATTGGTTCAGGAAAAAAAGAGATGCTAAGCGGCGAGAAAGATGTCCTCCATAACGTTGGGATGATATTACTAAGGAACTAGAAGAGATCTTTGGTGAGGCCATCCGTCTAACAGAAAACCGCGTCAGATGGTGTGATGCTATCAAACGTGCCATACAGCAAAGAGATGCCAAATAATGTACGGATTATAAAATCATCAAATTATACGTGAGCTATACTTTGATTGAAAATTGTAAATAACTGATTCAATCTATTTTCTATTATTTATTATTATACAGATATTAAACTATACCTATTAAGGTATGATCTAATCTCATCAAAGAACAGTGTGCTTTATCTAGAAAATTTTGAAGTCACAATATGCATTTTTTTTTGTTTAAGTATGATTTTTGTATAAGTAATAAAAAACAAAACATATAAATTATCTTTCGGTTTTACGATATTTAAATTCAATCTCAGGAATCAATCATATTTTAAGTTGGAAAAACGCATTCTAAAATAATGTCCAGTGCCTTCAATAAAGGTGTTTTTTTTTACAAAGTAATTAATGTTAAAAGAATGAGCGATGTAAATTTCGTCATAAATTTTCTTCATAAACAAACACGATTCTCTCTTTTTAACACGATAAATCCAAGTCAGAAGTTTTATTAACCTAAATTTATTGGACTAAAAATTGCTTACAAATTGCATAGAACTGACATGTACCTTAAACTTGATAGAATTGTATAATGACATGACATTGGATATTGCAAGAAAATTGTATTTTTTTTCTATTTCCTATCGAGCTCCAGAAAATGCAATGTACGTTCATGAATAAGATAAGACCTGAGGGTTAACGTCGTTAAAATATAGGTACCGACGGTAGTTTATGATGACAGGAGCTTTGTCGCAAAACGGAACTGATAAAAACCTGAAATATACTCCATTAGACTAACTAAAAAATTGATAAACTCCGCATCTTTAAATACATTTATTTTTCCTTGCTGACGTTTCACAAAAAGGGAAATTTAAATTGGTTTTTATTAGTATTTTAAAAATAATTGACCATTTCAATAATGTAATTCTTTTCCCTTTTCTACTTTACTATAAATCCAATTGTTTAAAATGGATTCTCAAATATTTTTTAAGAGTTATAAGTACGACAAAGTTTGCAAAAATTATATCGGCTTTTAGAATAGAAAGGGTTGAACGAATGCCAATGGTCAATAAATACATAAAGATTCACATAGGAAAGAAGGCGGTAATGTTTAGTAAACAAAGTAATTATCATCTGGAGACTAGATGTATCAACAAAAGGAAATTGTAGCTGTACTTCTCTAATGAAAACAAATCAACTTTTGTTCTAGGAAAACTTACCTTACGCACAAAATAACTACACAAATGCCTTTTTTGCAGAAAAGTTTGATAGAAACACAGCAGGTTTAAGTACAAAGAAGAATACAATGAAAACCCATTTTAGATTCTGTCCACTAAACACTAAAATCTATTTACGATTCACTATATTTGAAATGATATACGCGATGTCCTAAACGGACTAGGTAAATACCGACTTCTTTCAGGGTAACACGTCAGTTGTTGTCCTGCGACACTACTGACCGTTTAATTGCGTCCTGGAGTTCAGGAATCTGCAGTGACAGATCAGGAAAGACAGTGTTGACAGGAAGTGTAGTGCAGCTCCTGCGGAACACCGAGCGCTAGCAGGAATGGCAGGAAGCAATATCGCAAGTGGCGGTTCCTCCACGGGGCGGGGCGGTTCCTACCCCCTCCATAAGCACCACCTCTACAGGGGTTGCTCATCATTTCACCACCATGTACAATCAGAGGCCGTTACCACCGCATTCCTTCTTATTCTAAGGGTATTTCCATGTGGATAGGGTAATACGCGTGTTCATGTTTATTCATGGAATTAATGTTATCCATCGATACAACATTTCAATAAGCTTACTGTTTTATTCCTGCACAGCTCTCAACTTTTAATTTTATATCATTGAATTAAATGAAACGTTGATTTTAAAGTTTATAAATATTTTTTATTTTTAAATTCACAAAATATGTTTGCAATGTTGCAAAACGCTATCATAGATCACTACTCATTTTTTTAAATTCAAATTGCAAATCTTATGAGAAATAAAATGATACTAAGAATAATCATGCTAGCATAGTATTAAGAAATCTCCTGTACGAGACATCTTATCAAGTATCTCTAATAAACATTTGTTACATTTCAACAACTATTAAAAAAGCACAATGGAAGAGAATATACAGTTTCGCTCATCGCATACATGTCTTAATAAATGAAATATTTCCTTCTACTTTCAACTAAATTAAAATCACCGAAAAGTTGCGTAAGTTTACTGTTTCTCATAATGAGACTTAGATCAACAGTGTACAGGGTGGATCAAATTAGATAGGGTTTGGGGTTTTCTCTAAAACTATGACAGATAGACAAAAACCAATATAGGTGTCCTGAGCTCGATTTTCGAGAAACAAACAATGGCGCAAACCGCGATCTTTTTCGACTACCGAGCTACAGATCCTTTTTGGGAATTTTTGGATGATCTCTATACAGGGTGTCTCACCGGGAACTGAATCGATCGATATGGAGAAAAGTACGCATCAGAAATTTTTGAAAATTTTGGAAGTTACTAAAGTCAGTGTGGCCAATCCAACTAAAATAATTATAAGCAGCTGGCACTTCCGCTTATACCGGAAGTCGATACCAACTTTCTTATTTTAAATGGAACACTCTATATATTTCAGGGTTTTCGAAAAGAGCGTAAAATTCTGAGTCAAAAACATGTAGGATACCCTATGCCTAAATCCATCCGTTTCAGAGATATTTGACATTTTATAGAAAATTTGACAGGTGCAACGGTTTGCAAGAACCGTTATAACTTTCTTCGTGTAAAAGATCCTCATTTGCCTCTTGGCACATAAAAAGAACACAAGGAGAACTACGTTCTACAACTGAAATAAATTCAATAATATCATACCAAGTGTTCCGTTTTTCGCGTTACATTTTGTCAACTTCAAACCACGAAAACTTGTTTAGGTCAAATGGAACACCCTGTATTTTTTTACGTCAAGTTGTGTAAAATTGAATTCCCTTTTTTTCTGATATTAGCACTGTGGGGTTAAAGTTTTCAACTTTTTGAAATATTTGCGATTTTATTAGAAATTCATGAATTGTTGTAATCATTTCATCAAAACAGCCATGATTAGAAACAATCAGTCATTATCTTATGTCAAAAAATGCCAGCATGTTTAAATTACACCCACGAAGACTTTTTAAATTTGTTTATTATTTATGGAGAATGTGATAAGGTAATATCAAGAACTTGCAGCACATTTGCTAATCGATATCCAGAAAAACGGAAACCGTCACCAAACACTGTAAAACGCATACTGGAAAATTTTAAAAATTATGGCTCTGTCAAGGCAAAAATGCAAAGAAGAAAGCCTATTGTTGATGACGAAAACATTGAAATAGTCATTCTGGGATATTTTCATGCATTTCCAAGGATGTCATTAAGACAAGCTGCTCTGGAATCGGGACTATGCAAGGATTCAATTCACAGATCATCTTATTAAAACATAAGTTTCACCCGTTTTCATTCCATATGGTTCAAGGATTAAAAGAAACAGATTCCCTAAGAAGACAGAATTTTTGTGAGTTTATTCTAATAAGGTCTGAGGGTGACGATTCTTATGGGAAATATTATATGGACAGATGAAGCAAAATTTACTAAAAGTTGACTTTTTAATAGACACAATTCGCATTATTGGAGTGACTCAAATCCTCATATGTTCAGAAAGCGAAACTTTCAGGAAAGTTGGCAGTTCAATGTTTACTGTGCCATAAGAAACGATAGAGTGGTGGCATTACAATTTTGTCAGGAAAATTTAAACGGTAAATTAAATTTACTCTTCTACTAATATGTATAGGTAAATTTTTGTTTTTTTTTTTTAGGTGAAAGATATCTGAATATCTTACAAAATTTGAATAATGACTATTTAGAAAATTTACCTCTCGCCGAACATAGAAACATTTTTTATCAGCACGACGGTGCCCCCCCCCCCACATAACGCATATTTAATTAATAATTATTTACAAGAAACTTTTTATGATCAATGGATTGCCAATAATGGACCTTTCTTATGGCCTCCTCGCTCGCCCGACTTATCAGTTCTGGATTATTTTATTTGGGGAACTATTAAAAATAAAGTTTATGAGAGCTCATTAACAACCATTGAAGATTGTATGCAGAGAGTAAGAAATGCATTTCAAAACATATCACAGGATTCAGTTAGAAGAGCTACCCATGAGGAACTAATCTGAAGGTGCGAAAAATGTGTCGAGGTTCGAGGGCGGAATTTTGAGCAATTATTAAATTAAAATGGAATCATGTTTTAAATTGATCTTATCTCTGCTATTTTAGTTCATGCTGTATCTTCAATTCGATTAATACGCATGTTACAGTGTTAGTGTTATTTTCCGTTTTTCTGGATATCGATTAGCAAATGTGCAAGTTCTTGATATTACCTTATCACATTCTCCATAAATAGTAAACAAATTTAAAGTCTTCGTGGGTGTAATTTAAACATGCTGGCATTTTTTGACATAAGATAATGACTGATTATTTCTAATCATGGCTATTTTGATGAAATGATTACAACAATTCATGAATTTCTAATAAAATCGCAAATATTTCAAAAAGTTGAAAACTTTAACCCCACAATGCTAATATCAGAAAAAGGGGAATTCAATTCTACACAACTTGACGTAAAAAAATACAGGGTGTTCCATTTGACCTAAACAAGTTTTCGCGGTTTGAAGTTGACAAAATGTAACGCGAAAAACGGAACACTTGCTACGATATTATTGAATTTATTTCAGTTGTAGAACGCAGTTCTCCTTGTGTTCTTTTTATGTGCCAAGAAGCAAATGAGGATCTTTTACACGAAGAAAGTTATAACGGTTCTTGCAAACCGTTGAACCTGTCAAATTTTCTATAAAATGTCAAATATCTCTGAACCGGATGTATTTAGGCGTAGGGTATCCTACATGTTTTTGACTCAGAATTTTACGCTCTTTTCGAAAACCATGAAATATATAGGGTGTTCCATTTAAAATAAGCAAATTGGTATCGACTTCCGGTATAAGCGGAAGTGCCAGCTGCTTGTAATTATTTTAGTTGGATTGGCCACACTGACTTTAGTAACTCCCAAAATTTTCAAAAATTTCTGATGCGTACTTTTCTCTATATCGATCGATTCAGTTCCCGGTGAGACACCCTGTATATAATCACCGAATCGAAAATCGAATAACGCATTCTTAAGGCAGTTTTTTGAGTAGAATCCGTTGCTGATAGGAAGAAAATTATGCATGCCTCGGTTTTCGAAATATAGACATGACTTGTGTTTTTTTAAATGAAAACCCTGTAAATTTTTTCATTATTCAATGACAACTTAAATTAGCAAACCAACGATATATTATATATCATGTGCATCTCTAGAAAAAGTTAATTTTCGAAAAATTTAATATATCTGTGAGGAAGCCATGAAAAACTATTACCAACAACAACACTTCTTATAATATAATATATATTGCCAAAAATAGGAAGAACTAAACTACAATAAATTATCTTCCATTGATATCTATTCATATTTATCGCATTTCTAATATTGATTGAGAAGACCATGGCAAAAATAAGAAAATCTAAATAATGGCAAATGTCAAAAACTAATTTGTGAGTTAATTGTGAGTGAGCAATTTTAAAAATGGTTCAATTTAGTAATGGTGAAAAATATGATATGATTAAGTGTTTTATAGAATGCGAAGAAGATTCAAATTTAGCTTCCGAGCTTTACTTTAATAGGAAATTTATAGACAGCAAAACTTTGTGTCAAAAGTGCCGCTTAATCAATATTTTTAGATATCCAGAATAGAGACAGCCAGACATAAAAACATTGAAAAGGCCACAACAAAATTTAAAAGAATTTGGATCATTTGTAAAACCTCGAGCAAAAATATATAATAAAGCAGGTAGAGAAGCTGTAGAAAATATTGTTTTAGAAACTGTAAAAGAAAATCCTAATATAGCGTCTCGCGAAATACAGGAAAATTTAGGAATCCCAAAAACAACTGTGTTGTGTTGCTTAAAAAAAAAAAAATCCAAACCCTACAAAATTAGGATTAGTCACCATCTAAACGACTTTCAAAGGCGTCTCGACTTTTGCCGGTGGTTCTTGGGTCAGTGCAATAAAGTGCTAGGATTTGTAGGAACAATTATATGACGAGACCCATATAAGCAGTGCCGGAATTTTTAATCGGCATAATAACCACCATTGGGCTCATGAAAATCCGCACGTAACCGCTAAAGTTAACCGTTAAGGACGATTTGGATTTGGTGTATGGTGTGGTTTTATTGGATACCAAATAATAGGTCCTCATTTAACCACCTTTCAGAGGAGGCAGAATGTGATTTTTAATCGAAATAGTGCATAAACTGCTTGCAGATTAATATTCCGCGGCGGAAAATGCAAAACTTATCCGCGAACTGCAATAGTCCGGAGCGCATATTCGGTCATAAGTTTTTTGTTTTTTATGTTAGTGAAAAAATTTAAAAAGTGTGGGAAAGCTCAATTAATTCTCTTTAGATAAGCTGTCTACAAATTTTTCGAAAAAACGATAATTATCGAGATATTCGAGAAAATGTAGGAAATTACACGTTTTCCTATAGAGTGTATGTAAATCTTAAAAAAATAATTTTTCTCAGGAACATTTTTTTCGAAGGGCCAAGATTAACGGGGCGTCAAAGTACTACAAGATATTAAGTGAACATCGTATATGAGATCGATTTCAGTTAATTATCGATTAATTACGGTGATAAAATGAAGAAATTTTACCGAAAAAAAAAGTCCCAAATTCCGCCCCCTCTAATTCCTTCATTTTTGTCGGAATTCAAAAAATAAAAAAAAACTGTTTTAGCAAATTTAGTTCTATTTAAATTAGCTAGAGTAGTCTTTTAGCGTAGGAGCCAAGATTAAAAAGTTGCTAACTGTAGAAGCTCAAAATTTGCGATATTTTGCCGTACATGGCCGATATTTCAGTAGTTATCTCCGAAACGAAAAAAAAAAAATCAAAATTCTGATGGTAGCAAAAAGATTCGTAGTGAAAAATACTCGTTTGACCTTATTTTTTATTTCGAGCTAACTCCGAGCGTATTGGAGATATCTGCGAAAAATAGCAAAAAACAGCTTGCATTTCGGCGCCGAAAAAATTGCAAAAACATGTGATTGCATCAAGATTTTGATACTAAAAACACCATTGGGACGGCCGTACGATGTCGGGACGTATAGAGGAAGTCTTCTAGACAAACCTGATCGTAAATTGCACGGCGAAACTCGAAAATTCGGTTCGGCACGAACGAATCAAACGTGACATTTTGGGACATTTCAGAAAATTTATATCTCTTTTTGCAACATGTTATTTAATTTGTTACTCATTTCTGCAGGACTTATAGATTGGCAGAATTGCACATTTATCATTGATACTGTCTAAGCTACCATGGTAAAAAAATCTAGCTTTATAGAAATGATTTCACGAAAACTGTCGCTACCTCCCTGGCTATTAGCTACTCTAAATGATGTTGGAATACGTGATTTTGTAAATACATTGCTGCAAAGTTATCTTTGTGATAGACCTCACTACGTAAAAATAGGAGAGAGCTACAGTAACGGTTAACTGCGGGGTTCCTCAGAGAACGGACCTCCGGCCACTACCCTTCATAATATACGTAAATGAATTATTATTTGATATTCCCATCACTGCGGCTTTGCTGATGGCATGGCTATTTCTTTTAAGACAAGGGCTGGGAAACTTTAAAGAATAAATTTGAGTATAAGATACCGGAAATTACGAAATTTTTTAATAACAGGTTATTAACAGTTAATTACAAAAACATTTTTCTTACCATTCTAGTAGAAGGCTGCCAAATTTTGATTCTCTCGTTGTGAAGGACGGTACATCTGAAATAAAGTTAAAAGCTGTCAAAACTATTAAATATTTGGGCATAACAATAGATTACTATGTGAGAAGGGATGAAAACATTAAGGTGCTTGATCCCAAATTCTTAATAGTAGATTGTAATACAAGTGTGGCAAGGGCTTCATTGCAAAACGATGTATGAAAGTAGGAACACGAGCGCAGCGAGTGTTCCTATCATACGAGTTTTGCAGTGAAGCTTGCCACATGTGTGTTACATACTATTTTTTCTACGGTTGTGAAGTTATTTCCCATTTTTAAAGTCTTCCCAAAATTTTAAATTTGCTGCCTGTCAGATTTTATTTGAAGTGACATTTTCCGCAGTCATTCTGAAGTTAGAAAATTTGACTTTGTAATTGCAATTCATGTGTAATTAATGTACATTTATAGAATTTAATTGTTATTACCAGTAAGTAATATAAAATTCTTTAAGGTAAACACACTATTTCATTCCAGTGTGTGAAGATGTAATCAAGGCGTGTGGCAAATTCTTTGCCGCACGGCGTGCGGAAAAGTGATATTTTCTGCAGTCATTTTGAAGTTAGAAAATTTGACTTTCAGCACAATCGAAGAAAAAATTATTTTTAGATGAAAATAAACTAAATATGCTCTACTATGCCTTGATTTAGTCGCATTTAAATTATGGGATTATAGCATGGGGTAATGCAACGAATTATTATACAAAAAATGTAGAAATGGTACTTCAGGTTATATATGGGAAGTCTATAATATATTCATCTGAAGAACTGTATGAAAATTGTAAAGTTTTTGACCCAAGCAACTGTTTTGCCAATTACACAGCCCCACAAAAAAAAAGTGGTCTGTCCGGCGGACTAGACCAGTGTATCCGTATATATTTGGACCCGCTGAAACCGAATCTGAAGTCAGAATTTTCAGATTGGCTCGATTTTCACCGCTAACCCCAAAAAACACCCCCCCAAATAAATGGTCCGTCCAGCGGACCGGACCAGTATATTCTTATGTATTTGGACCTGCTGAAACCGAATCCGAAGAAGAAATACGAGCCAATCTGACAATTCTGACTTCGAATTCGGGTTCAGCAGGTCAAATTATATAGGGATCCATTGGTATAGTCCGCCGGACAGACCACTTTGTTTTTGTTTTGGGGGTGGTTTTTGGGGTTGGGGGTGAAAAACGAGCCAGTCTGACAATTCTGACATCGGATTCGGTTTCAGCAGGTCCAAATACATAAGAATACATTCGTCTAGTCCGTCGGACAAACCATTTGGGGGGGTTTGTTTTTAGGGATTGGGGGGTGAGAAACGAGCCAAACTGTCAATTCTAACTTCGAATCCGGATTCAGCAGATCAAAATACATAAGGATACACCAATATAGTTCGCCGGACAGCAGCATTCACTAAAAATACAAGATATTGTCTAGAAAGACACACGATGTCTTCTTATAACAATTCCCGATACGAAGACCAACATTAAGAGAGTGTTTCCCGTGGTAGCTGAAGATGAAGCTGTTAATTTCATGGAAGTGTACCAGAAATATGTTCGACTACGACCAGCGAAAGTTGAACACGATTATATTTTTATTTCCTATCGTAAGGGAAAATGTACGGTACAACGTGTAGGAATCCATTCTTTTGGGAAAATGCCCTCTATCGTTGCTGAATTTCTTAAACTACCGAACCCTACAGAGTATACAGGGCATTGCTTACGGTGAAGTTCTGCGTCTCTTGCTACATATGCTGACGACGATTTAATCTCGTTGAAACGGTTAGAAGGATGGAAGCAAGTTTTTTTATATTATTGTCTTTTTATTCTAAATAATAACTAATTCGAAGTCGTCTTCAGTGGTAGAGTCATATATAGAAGAATCAATTGAGAAGAAGAAAAAAGTATGCAGAATGTTAATGGGGAGAAGAAAATCGAACCATCGAGCCACATAATATCAGTTACTACCGAAGCTACTACCACAACATCAAAAGAAATTAACACGATACCCTCGGGTTCGGGTATTTCGTTTGGGGATAATAGTTTTGAAGGTGTCCAAAATCGTTCATTTCATTTTCATTTTGGGCCATAATCATTTAATTATTATTAATTTAACATGCAAACCTAATAATTAAGTCATATTGTTGTACCTATTAGATTAAATAAAGTTGTTTAATTGTTGTATGAACCATTTTGCATTATTTACCTAAATGATCCTCAAAAGTTGCCATGGCAACTTTTTGGGATTGAGTCCGGAATAGACTCATTTTACGGATTCAAATGAGTCCGTAAAATAGCTATTTTAGGGACCAAATACACAATGGAGCCACAGCTGTACATCGGTACAAGATGTTTTCTCGAAAACTGAGAACAAAATTATATTCTGATTTCGTTCTTACTCTTCGGAACAAAATATAATGAAAACAAAACATTTGTTCTATGAAACAGAACAAAATCAGAGAATTTTTATCAAATTTACACTTTTAAGTATTAAATGTTTATTATTCTGATTGTTAACATTCATGACATATTATGGCGATGGCCGATTAGTTAAATTTAATATTAAAGCATTCAGACATGCAGAAAAAATGTGCAGTTACAAAAACTTCTTTTCTGAAGTCCTTGTATGATATGATACTTGATACCGTTGATTGATTGACTGATTTACCTGCGTGAGGTAGGCATTGCTGCCACTCCCAAGATATAGAGCTGGGCTTGCTACGTCCACGCTGGGTTGGACCAAGGTCATGCTTGTTGCCAGCAGCGAGAGCCACATGGCGCATGGTAAAGGAATTTGGGATGGGATGTGTAGGTATTTGTGAGATGCGTTACCGCATTGTATCGGGAGGGAGCGTTTAAGCTCCCTTTTTTTGTATTTTTGATTCTGGACTTCTGCCTATTCTGGGTCTTCTTGTGAGATAGGTTGCAGCGTTGTGTCGCTGCTGACATCTCCCATCCCACATTCCCTTACCATGCGTCATGTGGCACTCGCTGGTGGCAACAAGCATGACCTTAGTCCAACCCAGCGTGGACGTTTGATGAAAAATAGTTAATTTTAATTATCATTAAGTACTTGTCATAAGTAAATTTTTATATAAAAACCAAAAATAATTCATGCTTTACAAGCCACCTCTGGTACACTACATTCAGTTATAATTATTATCATCCAATATTGCAAGAGGCGCATTCGCCTTTTCTTATAATTACACAGATCTACAAAAAAAGGTCTGGTCCTAAGGTTCTCCTTTAACTTTTCTGAAGTATTTTGACGCACTGAAGCCAATTTTGAACACAAAAATGTTTTCTATCAGGTCAGTTTCCCTCTACCACCCCCTTTTATGTACTGATCTTTTTGTAATTTTGTATTTGATATCCGGTACTGGAGAGACATGAGTGGCACATAGAATGTGATGGATCCTGTCTTTTTAGTTTTTTTTTTTTTTTTTTAGTTTAATTTATTTGTACTTTAAATACAAGGCCCTTTTTATAGTAAGATATTATAACTGTATTTTAGTTATTGAAATATTGATGCAAAATGCAAAATATTTCCGCGAAATGTAAAATAGTTTTAAATCTTTAATATTAAAGACAGAGGGGGAGATTCTAAACACATTGTAATAGCCAAGTAATTTAGATTGTATATCTCACGAAAGCTCAATAACCATTACCTGTTGAACTTTACACCAATTATTCACTGTAAAAAATACCAAGCAGTTACTGGAATATCAGCACACATATTGATATCACCAATAGTATTTGAACCCTAGATTAATGAGTAGGTATTTATTTATCATATACAGAGTGTCCACTAAAGAATATTCCATACGCCAACAGTAGGTTTCTTGGGTAAAAATAAGTAGTTTTAGCTAAACATACCTTAGTACCCTGTTGCGTTCTTAAAAGTTATGGGAGGTCAAAGGCAATTTTTTTTTCATTTTTTTTATTTTTTTTTATTTTATTTTTTATTATAACTATCTTGATAAATTATTTTACTGTCAGATTTAGCCGTGTACCTACTAGATTATAATAATTTAAATTTAACATAATTGGGTATATTGTGCCGCAAGAAATTAAAATGCATGTTTCTCAAAAACTGTGTATTTTACAGATATTACTTTATTAGGAATATTATCCTCAAAAAAATAATGACCAATGCAAAACAAGAATTAGACGTTATTATTCGTCTAAATTATTGACACGACTCTTCTTGGCGTTTCAAAAAAAAACCCTATATACCAAATTTGGATCAAGTCGCGTAAATAGTGATGAAGATGTAACAAAAAGTAAATAAAATAAAAAATTACTTTGACCTCCCATAACTTTTTAAGGAAGCAATATGTTACCCTTAGTATGTTTAGCTAAAACGACTTATTTTTACTCGGGGAACCTAGTGTTCAGGTACGGCCAATTTTATTTTTCTCATTTTGGTACACCTAAATAATAATAAAAACATTTAAAAAGTATTTTTACATATAATTTTATGTTATGGTTAGTTGCTTTCACCTTCAGGGATAATGTCTCCTTTATATTAAAAATTAAATTTTAGAACATTGGCCACAGATGACACTGGATTATTTAAGAATAGTAGGACCATTAGTCGCTGTTTAAGTTTATTGATATTTCAAGATTGTAAATTTTAATATACCAGTTTTTTTTTAACTAGACGTTACTTTAATATTATTTATGTTGATTTTTAATAAATTCTACATTCTGTGCCCAGATATCAAAGCTAGTAGGGTAATCAACTTTAAGTGAAAGTTTGAATAAACTTTAGAGACTGTAGAGAATACAATTTTCCTCGGTATAAAAAATACTAGATTTGGATCATAGTAACTTAATTCACACACATGTGATTTGCACGACACAAGAAAACGACGAAGTGATAACCGTCAGCTCGATCAGTAATGTGTCCGGTAGGGGATAAAAATAAAAAACGTATTTTAAACATTGTGACTTAATTACTCAAGAGACGCAAACTAATGTATTATGTAATTATGAGGGAGAAAATTATGAAATGTAATAATGATCAACTATAATCAATGTCTTCTATTTCTGCATATTATCTCCAGAAGGTGCAGAGAGATGACTCACTGTACAGACAAATTATTCTTCATATTTGAATGCATTTCTCGTAGTTTTAGAAAATTTCCTTAATGTCCAGTAATTATACTCGGTAGGTAGCATTTCGATGTAGGAGTACGTGCATATCCCAATAAATAATGAGCCAACCTAAGTGAACGTGGCATCAGACACTTAATATTAATGTCTTGCGTGCAACTGAATCTGGCGCTCGGCTACGACGTTACATCCTTCGTGTGATGTTTTTGTTGCCATCTACCCAACATTATTTTAATGCCTGGAACAAGCAAAGCATTAATGTTTTTAAAATATAGAGATAGTTATAACCATACGATAATATAACTTAATAGTACGAAGGCGTAGAAGGGCCACCAAAGGGAAAAATATAATTCCAACTTCTAAGTAGGAATTTCCGAGTTCTAAGTCGAAATATCCGAGTTAAAAGTCAGAAAAATATAATTCCGACTTTCAAGTCGGAATATCCGAGTTATAAGTTAGAAAAATATAATTCCGACTTCTAATTCAAAAAAATGTAATTTCATCGTGCGTGTGCGAGCATGTATGAGGGCACGCATGCGCGCGTGCTTTTGTGTTAGGCTTAAAACTTTTGTTTCAAATTTGGTACACACATAGAACGACATGGTGGAATAGTTCTTATTGAAATTGAGCCATATCATACAGGGTTCTCACCAGAGGCGAGCAAACAGTCATGTCTTATATAAACAATGTTACAATTTTAGAGCAAAGTTTGATTCAGCATAGGAATTAGGATTGAATAGAGTAAAAGATATGTTGTGTAAAATTTATGGGAAACGAGTGAAAGTTGCAGTCGGACGTTGCCGACTGAGAATACCTATTTTACAACAAAAATAAAGATATATGTATGTAGGCAATGTACTTAATCTCAGTGGTATCAAGGAAAAATGAATTGTGCGTTATTGGAGCAAAATGTTAATTAAATAGGCATTCGCAATATCGCAATCAGCAATACTCAACAGCACTTCTACTCGTTATTATTATTAAGTTATACACAGATTCGGCAAATCCAGTTTTATACATACATCCTGAGTTCAACGAGTGCAAGAAAGAAAACAGAGAAATTAGAAAAGGAAGACAGATAGTATCCCAGTACAATGCGCTCGCTTACTGACACTATGTCAGGTAGTTTCATGATACTATGAAATATAAGATACGCTCGGTACGAGTACCAGCTTTTGACCTGTTGTGCGCATAGCGTCACCCTCTAGTCAACTTCAAATAGATCCCGCGCCCGCGACAGTCCCGTGTCCAATATCTACCTAAAAATACATCGAAAACCGTAATATAAAACCTAGAAAGCTGATTGCAGGCAATTTTACTTTTTAATATCATAGAATTCTATGACTGCTTCTGTCAGCACTTTTCATTTTGCATAAGGCCGTTGTGGATTTAAATGTTTGTGAAAACACCTCCAAAATAGTTGATGCAAGCACGTATGATCTTTTGCACCGTTGATTTTTCAACGGGTTATAAGCTATAGCTATTTATTTTGTTTTTCTTTAATATTAAATTTTAATTCGTTTAATTAAACACAATAAATAATAGTAGTAAATAATGTACTACTTTAATTAGTTTAATTATGAAACAGTGCATTTATCTAACGTTATTCAGGAAAATAGACAAACAGTCAAGAATGAAAAATATTTTTTCTGTTATTTCGAAATAAATTGCCGGATTCTTTAATGTTTCTATTATGAAAAACATTTTGTATCTGCAAAATACTGTTTTCGCAGTATGACTTAATTCAATAGCGCAGGATATATCAATGTGTTCTCTCATGGTAATTATTACAAATATTTAATAACCCTCTATTGATTTGCTGAAAAATCTCAAGAAAATCTGAATTCGATTTCATTAAACAACACTAACGTAGTTATTTCTCATACCGCATTCTCTGCGCTGCTGTATCGTTAGCGAGGGCGTTCCGTATACTTAATTGCAATTTTCTCGAAAACTGTTAGTCCTAGAAAAAAAAGTTTCAAATAAAAAAGTTAGCTCCATCCTTTACCTTCAAACGTCCTCAATTCGAAAGATAAAAAAGTTTCTCGCTTGTCATATGAGCCTGTAAAATTTCACAGTTTATCGACATGGCCTTAGAAAAAAAATCATATTTTCTTTACTTATTAAAATTTTACCTTCATATTAACACATTTTATTAACAGATATAGAGTCATGACGTAGTAAAAATTTGAGATTAACTCGTTGGCCCGTTTCGGAGTTAGGGCAAGTTAAACGAAAGAATAATTGTATCTATTATTTTTCAATTTTCTCACATCTTTTATCTCGATCAACCAAAAGAATCGTAATTTCTTATTTCATTGAGGGATAAGCTTCCAAATACTTCGGTTAAGGTAATTCTAGTTTACATCTAAAATAAAAATTGACCGCTGAACTAGTTGACTTTTACGTGACGTAACAGCGGAGACTACGGTAAGGAGAGGTATGCGTGAGAGCGTATCTTACTTTCTTAGTATCATGAGGTAGTTTATTGGTTATTGTTTAGGTTAGATGTAGGTTTGTAATTTCTCTTGTGGCTGGCTGTATGGCCTCGACCTTTATGCCAAAAAAAAAAAAAAAATGCGCTCGTTGTTAGAAGCGATGCCCTGAGTTGACACACGACAAGGTGATACAAATAAGATTTCACGAAGTGTGGAGTATGCTGGCGCAGTGTATCCGTCATTCTTTTCCTAATTTCCCTGCTTTCTCTCTTGTTTATCTCGTTTATCTCAGGATATATAAAACTAAATTTTCCGAATGTGTATAAAATCGCGTGTTGTATACCTATTTTTTAACATACATTTTTCTTGTAAATAATGTTAGTTTTTGGACATTCTAAATTTTGTGATACCAACTTTGTTGTGAAAAAAAATACATGAAAAAAAAAATAAAATAAAAAATAACCCCACCGTGTCAGGGATCGAACACAAGACCTTTAGATTGCAAGGCTTTAGCCACTGGGCCATCACACTTTACCCGAAAATTTGAATGAATATAATTTAAGAATTATATTTCAACGGATTAGATGTATTATTATGAAATAAATATGTATTTTAGTAAAATGTATAAACAAAAAAATATAGAGAATAACATTTCGCAAGATTTCTATTTAAGAACAAATGCTAGAAATTATGAACAATTTTTTTTTTAATTTAAGTGATTTATAACTTTTTTATTTACTAATTGATTTTTTTCAAAAACAATAGGTTTCTTCCTCTAGCTAACGCTAACTTACTTTCAAAATTTCAATACAATCGGACTTTTCTTTCTTAAGTTATCGTGCTTACAAGAAACGTGATGGATGGACAGACAGACGGATGGACGGACGGACATTTTGAAAGTTGTTCAGAATTCGTTCAATAACATAATGATTTGAAATTTTTTCTCTACGAGCGATATTTACTGATTTAGAAATGTGCCGATCAAATACAATGTACTCTTCGATTTTGCGAAGAGTATAATGATGCCTGTCTGTCTGTCTGTAACATTTTGTGCGCATGATTACTCTGGAACCGTTTAAGATATCGACTTGAAATTTGGTACAAGTATGTATTTTAATGAGATCTGAAACTCGATTATATTTTCATCTTATTCCGTTGAAGGGTTCTGGAGGGAAATTGGGGTAAATGGGGTTAAGGTAAATCAAGGAGGTAAGAGGCCATAACATTGGTATTTAGTATATACAAGAGAAGCTAATGTCTCAAAAACAAATTTGGCGTTAGCCACGCCCATTACTATCACCACCCCATTATAAAAGGAGGTGAAAAAAAAATGTGATTTATTATGTGTACAAGAACCAAAGGCCTCATTTTTTTTTTACTTCATCCACCCCCACAACCCCCCCCCCCTTTCACCACTCCGAGCCCCACTACCAATGTGGCATATCGTTTTATGGGTTTTTGGGGCAGACGATTTCAAATATTGTATTATTAAAGTTCCATTAACAATTATTTTCACGTACAATTTTTTTTAGTTGTAAGAAACTTGGATAGAAAAACTGGATATGGAAGTAGTGATTCCTTGGGCAGCGGTTTTTTTCTCTTTGTTCCGCGTTTACCTCCTTGATCGAGAGTCACAAACAAACAAAATAGTGTTCATGTAGATTGGATACCAAATTTATTTTTTTGTGATCATAAGTTAATTGCTTAAGTTTCTTGAATTATTTTTAACGTATGAGCCATAGCCCTTTTAAGGAGTTGAAATGGGAGTTGAAGGTTTGAGGTGGTGAAAATTCGAGATTCAAGTGAAATAAACTTTAAGTAATCAAAAGTTGTTCTTCAGAGTTTTTTGATGCGGATCTCATCTTTAATCTTACTCGCATCCTATCGATCTTTCAAGGCAATGAAAACGGGATTCATCTAAAAATTACAATATTCCAAATACTCGTTACTGGTTGCGTTTAGACTTGTAAATATTGTTTTACTGAGAGAAAAAAAAAAATAATAAAAAAGTTATATTAGGTTTAAAGCTGTTAATTAGGTTAGTCTGAATCATAGGAATAAAATCATATGGATAAAATACTATCCTTATTTATACCCGTCGGTAAATAATATTTACAAGTCTAAACGCACCCAGTAAAGAGTATTTGGAATATCGTAATTTTTAGATCAACCCTTGTTTTCATTCCTTTGAAGGATCGATCGATTTTCTATCCAAGTCTCTCACAACGAAAAAATTTTGTATGCGAAAATAATTGTTTATGGAACTTTAATAATATAATATTTGAAATCCTCATTTACCTGCTTCATTTACCTATTTACCCCCTTTACCTCAATTTACCCCTCAACCCTTCGACGGAACAAGATGAAAATATAATCTAGTTCCAGATCTCGTTAAAATACATACGTGTACTAAATTTCAAGTCAATATCTTAAACGGTTCCAGAGTAAACGTGCGCACAAAAAAAAGTTACAGACAGACAGACAGGCAGACAGACAGACCGACCGACAGAAAGACCGACAGACAGACAAAAAATTTTTTTCACTCAAACTTGAAATCTCGACGTTTCATGACTTTCTAAGCCTATTTGAACAATAAAAATTTTTAATTTTTTTTTGTCGTTTCTATACTTCCACTGGACGTGGAAGTAAAATGAGATCAGCATCAAAAGACCCTGAAGAACAACGTTTGATCACTTAAACTTTATTTCACTTGAATCTTGAATTTTCACCACCTTAAAACTTCAACTCCTATTTTAACGCCTTAAAATGGTAATGGTTCATACGTTAAAAATGATTCAAGAAACTTAAGCAATTACCTTATGATCCAATAAAAATGAATTTGGTATCCAATCTACATGAACACTACTTTGTTTGTTTGTGACTCTCGACCAAGGAGGTAAACGTGGAATAAAGAAAAAAAAACCGCTGCCCAAGAAATCATTACTTCCACATCCAGTTTTTCTATCCAAGTCTCTCACAACGAAAAAAAATTTGTATGTGGAAATAATTGTTTATGGAACTATAATAACATAATATTTGAAATCGTCTACCTCAAAAACCCATAAAACGATATGCCACATCGGTAGTAGCGGTAGGGGTGGAAGAAGGGAGGTAGCGTGAAGTAAAAAAAATTTGAGGCCTTTGGGTCTTGTACACATACTAAATCACATTTTTTTATAATGGAGTGGTGGTAGTAATGGGGGTGACTAATGCCAAATTTTTTTTTGAGACATTAGATTTTCTTGTATATACTAAATAACAATGTTATGAACCTGCTTGATTTACCTATTTACCACCATTTACCCCAATTTACTCCCCCCAATTTTTCAACGGAATAAGATGAAAATATATTCTAGTTCCAGATCTCGTTAAAATACATTCGTGTACCAAACTTCAAGTCGATATCTTAAGGTTCCAGAGTAATCGTGCGCATAAAAAAGTTACAGTTAGACAGAGAGACAGACATTTTTTTTGCTCAAAATTAAAATCTCGATGTTTCATGACATTCTAAGCCAATTTGAACAATAAAAATTTTAAAACATTTTTTGGTTTCTTTACTTCCATTTGATGTGGAAGTAATATCTGCGATTTTTAGGTTAGGTTAACCCAAAGCCAATTTGTCGCAGCACTACTTTAAAGTACAATGTCTTAAGGGTATTTTCCATATTTTTTATTTAAATTGATTGAAATCTCCACTGTCCGCAGATTTTTGTCCAAGAAAGGCACATTTTTCCCACTGTTCGTCGTTTGGTTGCAATAATAGGCATACTACATGACTCTCCGTGCAAGTTGTTTAATAATGAGCGAATATCTTTTGCAAGATGCAATTTACCAGTCCAGAAGAGAGCAAATTCTATAAAATTTGGATAGTTTGGGGATATAAACAAAAGGAGATAGAACATATTCTGTGAACTAATTATTGGTAATTGGAATTCCGTCAACATTGATTTGGTCGATATGTTTACATTCAATATTTTTTTCATATTCTTTGGTCAAATGTCAACAGAAAATGTTTTAAGACTTTCTGTAAAAATTTTAATATTTAAAAATGCATGAATTTTTAAATGTTCAACTCTTGAAAGATATATTAAAAAAATGGTGTGTTTTATGATGTACAATTTTTTACATATTTTTAGAGCTATTTATAACAGCTTTTGCAGTTTAAAAATACATTATTTTGAAAGTTTTCAACCCTTTAAAATTATACTACGAAAAGAGGATATTTTATGATATACATTCTTTGACTTATCTGTAACTTCTGCAAAAGTTATTTGACAGTCTTTCACATTTAATCTTCTTTTCTTTCTTAAACATATATAAAAATGCAGTAAATCAAAAAAAAATTTGCAAGATAACGTACCGAAGGGAGTGCTAACATAGAAATCGGTAATAGGACACAGTGCCTATATTTCTTCTATTGTTCAATTTACCGAAAATTTTAATAATAAGCAACGACCATACTAAGTTGAAAACACCAGTTATCGTTCGATATCATACACACGTTGCCACGACATAACCCCACTAGCGGATTATATCAAAGATATTCCTCAAAGTTCTACGAATTCAAACTGGGCGATAGTCCGCTAGCCCGCAACATAACCCGAATCAGACAGCATAATACAACACTTTTCGATATAAAACACCCTTTACAACACCAGGCGCTGCCTATATTCCGACAACCTCTTCCCTAGCCCCACTTTCCTGTACCATAACTTCCTATTTCCCACCTTTGATCTTTCTCTCAACTTTATAATCTAACCTTTTCTAATACATTAAAATGGGCAAATATTGTTTGCAAAATGCAGTTTATCTAATCAGAATAAATAAAATTCCATGAAATTTGAGCAGATGGATAAATAAACAAAAAAAAATCTTCTGTAGACTAATTGGTAATTTTAAATTCGTAGGAAACTGGAAACTATTTTAAATGATTTAAATAGTAAAATCGAGAATCAGTTACCAAATTTCACTCTAAAAAATCGGCTCATGATGTGCTGTCGATATTGCTGTGGGATTACCTTTTAGAGATAAAAATTTCAAATATTTTCTATTCTTCGATTTATCTATAACAACTTCTGCAAAAGCGGTTTGGCAATCTTTCACATTAAACATGTTTCTTCCTTGAGAGTAGTGGAACATACAGAAATATGTATAAAAATTTAAACGAATTCTGCGACAATTTAGTGAAAGGTGTGCTAACTGACGACAACAGTTAAAAAAATAGGATATTTCTTCTACTGCTAAACTATATATAGTCCGAATTTTAGTAAACAAAGGTCATACTGCGTTGAAAATACCTGTTTTCGATTGATCATTGCGTTGAACGAGTTTTCTCGTTGAGCTCTTTTCCCTTGCCCGCAATCAAAATTTCTAAATGTTTGTGTGGTCATAATTGCGATAGTTTTAAAGTGTTATTTTTAATTACACAGGCACATATAATTAAAAAAGTGATCTTTTTCTGGTACTCCATTGAAATCAAGTGTCCGTTTAGTTTCATTGGCCACCATTTTTTTGTAAATCGCGAAAATAACCTAAAAAAACTCATGATTTAGGTTATTTTCGCGAAAATAACCTAAATTATGAGTTTTTTTTAGATTATTCCCGCGATTTACAAAATAATTGTGGCCAATGGAGCTAAACGGACACCTGATTCGTGTTCAGCACGTCGAATACATATGGGTTACCCAATGGAGTACCAGAAAAAGATCACTTTTTTTATTTTGTGTGCCTATGTTATTTTTAAGTAGGTTTGTGTATTATTTTTAATCAAACTGTTAATTTAAAATCCGCCACAGCCGGATAGGAGTTTTAACCTTTTTTTTTTTATTTATTGTCGTTAAGCCGAACCGGACCTACCCCGTCCAGCTGTATATTCACCACGGCGCTGTGCGCCCCGGTTGTGTGGCTGGCTCCGGGCCAGGTTACGGAGAGGCATATATTTGTAATTTTAATGTAAGTAAAAGTATTGTGGACTTGAGTTCTCGTTTGATCACTGAAGTCAAGCAGTGTTAGGCGTGGTTAGTATTAGATATTGTAACTGCCCGAGAATTTCGTGTGCTGTTGCGTTTTATTTTGATTTTTCCCCATGAGTTCATTTTGTAATACAATCCAATAAAATTATGAATGTAATAAGGGGCAAATATTTTTAGCAAAATGCAATTTATTTGTTCAGACTTGATCACATTCAATAAAGTTTAGTTTAGGTATGTAATAAAAAAAAAAGGTCATCATCATGTGCTATCTATATTGTTGGGAACTGCTTTTATCAGACAAAAATTTCAAATCTTGTCTAATTGGTCCATGTATTGATTGTTTTGCATCATAGAATTTTTTTTAATATTCTCTGGGCACAGAAAATATTAACTGCTTGTTGTAAAAGCAAAGTATGTAAGATTTAAATCTTCAAATTTTCAAAAGGAGTATTAAAAATCAAAATCAATTTGGAAATTATTACAATTTTTTGTCCAGTTATAATTTACAGTGTATCCCCGGATGGGGTACCGCTCTCTTGTAAACTTTCTTATTTTTGAATTGCCGAGAAAAAGTCATTCTTTATAAAAAGTTTTGCTTGTTCTAGGAAGTCATAAATACTTATCTCACTTAAGATAAATTATAGAGGGTATTCTAAAAATTAGAAAATATTTTATCGACTTTAAGCAAACAACCTTTTTTAGATTTTTATTGAAAATTTTCTTTAACAAAGTTTTTGCATTTATAAAGAAAAGCTTAAATACACAGATGCAAAATAAGAAAATAATAATTTTCAAAAAATAATATTTCAAAAACTATCCCACGTGTAAACCTTCTACTAGTTCACATTTTGGTAATCTTTTTCTAAATTCTTCATAGTCAGACGAGATCACATCTTCATTTATGGTTGCAGCAGCATCCACATATTTTTGCTTTAATAAATCTACATCATCTTCGAAATCGTTTGCGTATACTTTTTACTTTAAATACCCCCATAAGAAGTAATCCTATGGAGTTAGATCTGGCGATCGGGCTGGTCATGTTGTTGGTCCTTAGCGGCCAATTCACCTGTCATGGAAGTGATTGTCTAACCATTGTCTAACTAAAATTGTAGAATGTGCTGATCATTCTTGCTGAAAAATTATTTTTCTTCTAAATTCTAAATTTTCATTGTCCAGTTCGCCTAAAACAAAATTATTCAAAATTTATAAATAAGTATTTTGATTCAAATTTCCATCCATAAAATAATGACCGATTATTATGTGATTCATTATGCCGCACCAAATATTTACTTTTTTAAATTTTCATTATTAATGGTATAGTGCGGAAATTAGGATTTTCCTGAGCCCAGTACCTACAATTTTGAGAAGAGACTACCTCATTAGTCGTAAAAGTAGATTCCCCATGAGTAAAATCCTTCGATGAAATAATCATCTGCCAAAATTTTCTCATCCATAGTTAAATAAAAGTCCAACCGACGAGCATTATCTCCAACTTGAAGTTTGTGAATAAACTTAGATTTGAATGCATAAAAGTTGCTGACAAAAATCTTTCTGAATATGATATCTGCTGATACCTAAAATTGATCTTTTCCTTCTATCTCTGGTGCTCTCGTGGAGAGTCTAAAACTACAATGGTATCAGCGCCATTTTCATTTAAATGTTTTTTTTTGTTTTCTGGATATTTTTTTACATCCCAGTGGAATCAAATTTATAAATTAATTTACTTACTGCTTTGTAGCAAGTCATTTTAACATCTGGGTAGTTCTCATTAAAAACTTCTATTGCGCATTTATAAGAAATATTTCCGACTCCATAGCATTTGACCAAGTAAATTCATTGTTCCAGGGTTAGCATAATTCAATAATCAGTAATTAATATTTTTGTAGAAAATGCAAAATACGAATAAATACACTGACATTGACACTAATCCATGGTATTACTTGATGTAATCTCATCTGTCTATGAAGAATTTAGAAAGAGATTAGAAAAATGTGTACTAGTAGGAGGTCTATATGCAGAATAGTTTTCAACTTCGTTTACTTTACTTGATGTCGATTTCATATTTTCTAATTTTTAGAATACTCTGTATAATGTATCTTATGTTTGGTAACTGTTTATGACTTCCTAAGGCAAGTAAAATTTTTCATAAAGAACAACATTTTCACAGGAGATAAAAAATTAGAAAGTTTACAAGAGCGCGGTACCCCATTCGAGGACATTATTGAAAATAGTTATTTCCTTATTTTGCAACTAAACTGCGTATTTAAGCTTTTCTTCATAATTGAAAAACTTGGTTTAATAAAATTTTCAATAAAAATATAAAAAAAAAGGTAGTTTGCTTATAATCGATTTCATACTTTCTAATTTTGGAATACCCTGTATAATTTACCTTAAATCTGACAACTGTTTATGACTTACTAAAACAAACAAAACTTTTTATAAAGCATGATATTTTCTCACAAAATCAACATAATAAGAAAGTTTACAAGAGGGCAGTACTCCATCCGGGGACACTGTATGTATTCGATGAAAAAAAATAGTTTTAACAAAGGCGTCATAACATGTATTATAAGAGTGAGTCTATAAACATATTGACTGCTTTAAATATTATTTTCTCACAAAAAAAGATAAAGGATTTTACAAGAAGCTGTTTATAAGTACTAATTTACAATTTACGAGGCGTTCACCATTGTAATATTCTAACATATCAAACGTAATGATATACCCAATTGCTGGCTTTCTATTATTTAATAATATTATGTCTATTATCTGAAGTTTAATAGTTTCCGTTCTCTTATAATTGGTCTGATTATTATTATTTAACGTCTTCTACAAAACTGTACTAAACATTTCTTCCGTATTCCAACTTCATCTAATATAATTTCCTTAGTTTTATTTTTAATTTCACATACGTTTACGCCTGCCTTGATTTCTTTCTACATTTTTAAAATATAGTTAAATCTTTGGTAAAAACAAAAGTACCCAGTTGTCCCTGATTTCTACAAAAATCACTTCAATTTTAGTTCGTTAATCGATCAAAACAAACAAAAGAAATGAATGAATATAAGAAATAGAAAAACAAAGAAACTAATTATTTTTGTTTTTTATTTTCTATTTGATAATTATTATGAAAAAAACAAATTGTTGTGAAATTACTTAATTGTATTTTCATAATAAATCCATATATTCGCAGGAAAACTAATTTTACAAAATAACTCAAGATGGCGGTAGTACATTTATTATGTTTTTTAAATAGTTATTTACACCAGAGTGATAGTGTGGAAGAACCCTATACACTACGTCCGAAGGACGCGACATCAATGTATTTATTAAAGGGCACCAGTCGCGCTCTCCCTTGTTCGTATGTGGTTTTCCACTCCCAGGTGGGTTCCTTATATATATTATGAGAAGTTGGACAGGCGAGAAAAGTAAAAGTGGCATTTACCGCCAGTGGCGGATTCAGGGGGCACAGGGGCACGTGCCCCCTGTCGTTTATTTTGAATTCGTTATTTATTAAATAATAGTGATTTATGAGCATAAATATTATTGTTATTGTATTATATATACATTTGTACTCTACGTGCGTCCCCTGTCGTTTATTTTGGCAAAAAGGCCGGAGCATGAAAAATTTGTTGATTTTTTTTCTCCTCCCTCCCCCCCGTTCATTAATTTTTATTGGTGATTGGAAAAAATTTGTTTGTGATTTTCTCCCCTCCGCTCATCAATTTTTTTATTTCCCAGTGAAACGAAATGTTTGGTCGCTTACGGCGACGCATTTTTAACGGTTGTGCCCCCCCCCCCCCCCTGTTAATTTATTCTGGATCCGCCACTGTTTACCGTAGATTGCTAACGGCGCTTTCCCCAAAATTGGTTTATCTTTTAATACACCTTATCTTATTTACCTAACATTTTAAAGGATCTTGTGGTCTCCGATTTTCTTTCATAAGAAAATCCCGCTCGAGCCTTCGTGATGCGACCGGTTATTGAGTTACAAACTTATGAGTGTCTGGAGACGCCCGATACTCAATTTCGGTCTAACACACAAAAGCCCTTGAGGGATTGGATTGAAAGTCAACCATTCAATCAGCAACACAACAGTTCGAATAATACCACTTATTGATTAGATTCAAAATAAGCACAAATGATATTAATGCAATATCCTATCTAAGAGAATCTATATATTTCAATGAAACGCCTCCCCAAATAGAGCAAGGACGATTGAGGACTTTGGTTTCGCAACTACAATTTAATTGAGAGTGTGCAATAGCAATCGATTAGGTAAAGAGATTCACACAACTTCCTCGGTAGTTTATGTATGCACTTTGGTTCTGGGACTGACTGAAAATAATATAAAAATATTATACTTGTTCAAAATTTTGGGGCACTACTGATTAATTTTAAGGTTCCTTTTAGTGATTATGTCATTCAGAAGAACGGAGTTCGATTTGAGTTCAACTATATATGTGTTATTACAGCTTTCCTGTCTCGCGACGTACCGGCCTTCATATAGGTTCAATATAAGGGAAGTGACACGATTTCGCTTTCGAGCGACTTTTTTGCAAATGACCTTTTTATTTTACTTATGCACAAGACGGTTTTCTCTATAACTTTGCCATCTTTAAAGACCTGCATTTGGTTTTGCTACCACAGCTGTCGATTCTCCAACGCACTCGTTCAACTGACGAGTCTCTGGATGAATCCAAATTTGTTTTATTCAAGAAACCGGTCTTGTTTCACCTTTTCAGTACGTCGCGTCGCCTGTTTAAAATTTCATATTCATTCTTTTCAATGATATCCACAATGACTGTGTCTACACTTTCATCATGTTTCGTGAAGCGATAAAAAAGTTAAAAATATCAAAAAATATATTCAAAGTACACTTTTAGTGTACTTCTTAAAAAGTATAATTAGTAGAACCGCAAGAATAGAATTATTGACACAAAACGGCTATTCGTGAAAGGATATTACCGTAAGGAACGTATTTCGAAGGAGCGCCATCTTCAGTTACCATTTGGATCCAAGATGACCGCCATTTTCAAGAAATCAATTGAGGTAATTGCCTGGCGAATCTATTGACTTTACAAAAAAAGAGTGTAATTAAAAAGTGTTGCTTGTTATAGCCAACAAAAAAGTATTTTATGTATTTTGCGAAATTTTTGAAAATAAGGCCACTATTTACGAAAATTAAACATGATACCTTTTATTTTTTGTGTGATTTATTTATTTATTTCCGCGACACATTATAATATATTGCTGTTGTTTTTAGGTATAAAGGAACGTGGACTAGATCTATATAATAAGTTTGTTGATGAACGCTTAAACAGCAGAGAGGTATCCATATATGATCCAATAAAAGCGAATAAAATTCGCTTATTTTGTAAACTTAAAAAGGTTGTAAAATCCGCAATGGTGATAAAGTCCCTGAAATCTGATGTTAATTTATTCTCTAGACTTTTCATAGTATGTTCAAATCGTGACATAGATTTGGATGATTTTTTTGCACATGAGAATCAACCATTCCCAACCGCTCTATCTTAAAACGGAGTCCGGAGATCATCAGATAAATCAATCCTTGTTAAGATTCTGGAAAATGTGCTTAATGACGTACCTCTTATTTTAGAAGAAATCGATGCTATGCCAAATTTACTTCAGACAGAAGAAACATCAGAATTTCCGTATGATTGTGTGGTATATGATGGGCCTGCATTGGTACACTTTTTACTGCCTGAGGGTGTTTTAAATTTTGCTAAATACTCTGCCAAAGTGTTTCAATCGCACATCAAACATAACGCTGATAAATTTAATTTAAAACGCGTTGATATCATTTGGGACATACACAAGAACAATAGTTTGAAACATCACACTAGAGAAATTCTTGGAGGAGGAACGCGACGGATTTTCTTAGGAACACAGACAATAAAACAGACCTGTTTCACTTTCTATCCAATAAATGTACAACATCATCCATTCTTTATCCTGTGGAAACACTATGAACAATTGACGATAGGATCATTTCAAACCGCAATTCCCAAAATTCACATGTATCGCTCTGCAGTCACGAAGAAGCAGATACACGTATTATATTACACGTAGAGGATTGCATCCGCCAAGGTTGGAAAAATATTTGCATAAGAACAGTAGACACCGATGTTGTAGTGTTAGCTACTGCTTTTTTTCATCGTTTGTTTGTGCAAGGATTGAAAACTCTATCTGTTCACTTTGGTGCCAATAAGCACTTTGGAATAATATGTGTTAATGGGATAGCTGCACATTTGGGTCAACAAAAATGTGAAGCTTCGTTAGGTTTTCATGCATTCACGGGATGTGATACCATCTCATTTTTCTCAGGCAAGGGAAAGTCGACTGCTTGGAAGACTTAGCAAATTTTCCCTGAGGTAACGGAAACTTTTTCTTTTATGTCTAAGACGCAAAGATTTATTTCTGACCATGTTTTCAATTGTTGCAAAGATTTGTTGTCTTAATGTACTGTTCAACATCCGACTGCTTTGAAGTTAACGATGCCCGAAAGGAATTTTTCACGTCGAAGGGAAGAAATACTGCAAACCTTCCACCTTCTAAAGCCGCTTTAGACCAACATACTCGAAGAGCCACATACCAAAGTGGCCATGTATGGGGACAATCATTGGGAATAAATCCTATTTTGCCAGATACTGAATCATGGGGTTGGTGCAAAAAAGATGGTATTTATTCACCATACTGGTCAGCTTTACCTGAGGCGTCCACAGCCTTGAGGCAACTGATACGCCGGCTGCAGGAAGAACTGTAAACAAAATATATGTGCTTGCACGTTGTTATGTACTTCTTGTAAGGGAAAGTGTGATTTAATTTAATATTTTGTTAAAAACATACATATAAATAAATGATTCGGTAAAAAAAGAACAAATCTTGAATTTTGTTAAATAACGGCTTTATTTCAATTCTAATCGCGAAATGTCCGAAATACTTTTTTGTTGGCTGTTCAAAGCTCAACAACTTTGTATAAGACTATTTTTTTATAAAGTCAATGGATTTACCAAAAAAATCATATTTATTAGATTATCCAAATGGTACCTGAAGGTGGCGCTCCTTCGAAAATGATTCTTTAGGGCACTACTAATAAGTATACCAAGCGGCAACATTCTTTCACAAAATATACTTTTATTTTCGGTACACTTTTTCATGACCATAATATACTTTCACTCTCCTGGACATAAACATATTCTTGGGCGTCACGTGTTGTAGTACAGTACCTAGAGGTAAAAAATATGCAAAACTTCGGAATAATGTCATATTGAACGGATTTCGTTCATTTTTGGCAGTATAATAGTAAATGCTTCACAGAAAAGTTTCTATATTGTGCGGGGACTTGCTAATTTATAGGAAGTGGTTGCCACCCCTCTCAGGGGGTGGCACTTAAAAAATATATATATTTATTGGAGCTAAAGTAAAATCAAATTTTAAGAAGAAAAGGTTCTATGCAATTTTTCACATAAATTGATAGTTTATAAGTTATAACGACTTCAAAATTGCGATTTTAGCTTAAAAAAACAGGTATTTCCAAACGGCTTTCGTCAAGTATCTCGAAAAGTATTACTTTATCGAAAAAATGTTACAGACCAATTACAGAAAGTATAAACTGGGAATTAATTATATTTTTTGTTTATTGATGTAAGATTAATAATGACGGAGACATTTAAGTTTACATTTGGCATCCAAGTGTTCATAAGATAATTATTTAGAGTGAGACTTAAATATCTCAGTAACTGTGTCACCCAAGTCAAGGATGCTAATAGGTAGAATGATAGGTTATTAATTAAGCTTTCAACTGTTTTTTTATTTATTTCTGTAGCATAAAAAACAAAGAAGTTATGACCGAAGCAATGTGCGTCTACACATTTTTTTAATAACAACGTCGCCATTTTGTTACTATAATTAGCCAATAATTAAAGAAAAGGAATTTCAAACACTGTTTCTCATTAATATATAGCATGACGTAGATGCTCAAATTTTTTGGTTTGTATACAGCACTTGCTTTAGAAAAAAATACAGTTTAAACTATAAAGGTATTTTCGATAAAATAATTTTTTTCCTTTTCCAAATATCTCGATAAATATTAGTTTTATTGAAAAATGGGTAGAGACCAAAAATAAAGCTCATAAACTGATGATCAATTTTGCTTGTTTATTTATTTACATAGATTTAATAGTTTTGGAGATATGAAAGTTTACAAATGGCGTCCGAACGTTTATAAGACGAAAAATGCAGTTTAAATGTTAAATATCTCAGAAATTGTGACACCTACGTCATGCATGCTAAGAAATGAAATTAAAGACAATTAATTTCGCTTTCAAATTATTTTTTACTCGTTCCTGTAGCATAATAAAGAAGTTATGACGGAAAAATATGCGTATTTATATTTTTTTACATAAAAAGGTCGCCATTTTGTTATCTAATTAGCCAGTAATTTAAAAAAATTATCTCACATAGAGTTTTTCGTTAAGATGTAGCGTTATCTAGATGCTCAAATTTTTTTTAACATTTAAAGCACTTCCTTTAGAAAAAATGCATTTTAAACTTTAAAGGTAATTTCGAACACTTGGATACCAAATATAAACTTAAATATCTCCGAAATTATTAATCCTACATCAATAAACAAAAAAAAAATAATTAATTCCCAGTTTATATTTTCTGTAATTGGTCTGTAACATTTGTTCGATAACATTATACTTTTCGAGATACTTGACGAAAGCCGTTTGGAAATAGCTTTTTTTTAAGCTAAAATCGCTATTTTGAAGTCGTTATAACTTAAAAACTACCAATTTATGTGAAAATTGCATAGAACCTTTTATTCTTAAAATTTGACTCTATTGCAAATCCAATAAATATATATATATATGTATATATTTTTTAAGTGCCACCCCCTGAGAGGAGGTGGAATCCACCCCCTATAAATGAGCAAGCCCCCGCACAATATAGAAACTTTTCTGTGAAGCATTTACTCTATTATACTGCCAAAAATGAACGAAATCCGTTCAATATGACATTATTCCGAAGTTAAAACCTCTAGTTACTGTACTATTGTGCCTTTTTTTGTTTTTGTTTAGTTATGCTCTAATAGCTTTTTAATAAATTTTTCCTAACTCGAAATTTTTAATTATTTTTCGACTTATGTCGATTTTGAGATGTTCTGTAACAATAATGATGAATTTCAATAGGACTTTACTCTGATAATAGATGAAGAGATCTTCGTAAACTTAGGTACTTTACACCGCGAAAGAGTTCCGTACTTTCTAATGCCCTTTTCTCGAGAACTGTTAATCCTAGAAAAAAAGTTTCAAATAAAAAAGTTACCTCCATCCATCTTTATCTTTATTACAGCATAGAAAAGCTTCCTGCTTTTCATAATTACTCCTGCAAGTTCTTCCATTGTATCAACATAACCTTTTAAAAAAATTATATTTCTTACACTTATTAAAATTTTATCTTAATATTAACACCTTTTCTTAAGAAATATAAAGTGATAACATGATAAAAACTTGAGACCAATTCATTGCTTCTTTCTTGAGATAGAGCAAGTTAAACGAAAAAATAATTATTAACAGATACCGAGAAGAAATGGCCTTCGAAAACTCGTGACGCTGTTAAATAATTATTTATAATAATTAAACTGCTCAACAGATCGTTATGAAATTCAATAGTGTTATGTTCTGACAATAGACAAAGCGATTAACAAAAAATCCAGTTGATTCGATACGGTTTGCGATCTGTACGTATATACGTACGTAAAGAGATGTATTTCAATTTTCAATAGCAATGTTAGAACTTAATAAAAGTTCATATCATTCTAGAGTAGAATCTTCTCATTTCAAAGAGCTATAACTAAAATCAATTACTTTTATCAGTGGAACTGAGTGCTGATGCGCTTAGCTAGAATAGAATCATATCCGGCGAGTTGTGCAATAACCTCAAAACAGAAAACATTTCACTTATTCTAAAATGTTTAAAAAGTCTAAATCTACAACATATTAAAAATTCAGCCAAATTGACTGAAATCAATTTCCATAAGGCAACAGCGAGATCCTTTAGGGCATCTTTCGATAGGCCTAACTTATCTCATTGAGTACATGAATGAAATCATTTTATAGAAAAAATAGACCTTTGGCAACCCAAAAAAAGTTGGTCTGCTCAGACACAACCTAGAGCATTTTCTGTATTGGAGGAAAATGTTTTGACCCGATTACTTCTAGTTCAGGAGACACCGTGTTCTATCGTGTCTTACTAACATCAAGCTAAAATTTTGTGAGTGTATTAATTTGACCATGTCTGCCAGGCTTAGAAGACCAAGAGAGTTCGTCCGCTGAAAGTGCTGATTTAGCAATGGTAATTATCTTTAATACATAAATTATTATTCATTTTTCTATCGACAAAGTTTGTCATTTGGGAGATATTTTTGTTTATGTAAAGAGTACACGCTAATATGTACAGCATAGGAACTGTTAAAGATTTTTAAATTAATAAACAACTGCTTGCAGGAATGTCTCTACTTTTAAATAGCATTGTTCTTATGATTCTTTCTTGTGACGTAAGTCCCTCATATACTCCGCTTGAATTACCCTAACATATGACGCAGTAATTCAAATGTGAATTCACGTAGACAAAATAAAACATTTAGTGTATATCTGAACTTAGATAATTGCTCAGTGGGGTTCGATTATTTTTTTATGACACCACCAAGGACCAGAATCCTGTAATAGAGATGAACATATTATAGTTATACCTACTGTAGACTGTTTACTGCTCTTTCCAATCTACCTTCTTACGATACAGTTGTCTTATCTCTCAATAGTGCTTATTACTCTAATCGATTCCTAATTTCTTAATTACTTTCATAGAATTCCTTCCATTAGTTTCCGTAATCTGGTTGATGTCCTGAATAACAAACAGACTTGAGAACCGTATGAGGATCCTAAACATTCAGTTGTCGACCCAACACACGAAAGCGCTACAGCGGTTAAACTTAAAGTTAATCATTCAATCAAGAAAATTGAGGAGTCAATAATACCATTGATTGTATACAGTTCAAAGGTGTACAAATAGATGTAGTAAAGAACCTAGCTAGTAGATAAGATATTTCAATGAGGATTTGCCTACTAAACATGGCAAGGGTGGACTCCTCCCTCAAGGGGCGTTGTCTCAAATACATTCAAGGAGAATAACAGTGTTAATCGACTGGCACAATAAGGTTCACAATTTCATAGAAGTTTATATTTGGCCATTTGACTTTGGACTGACGGTAAAAATATATTGACTTAAATTTTGGTTCGCGTGTGGCTAGCTTAATAGTTTCTAATAGTGTTTTTATCATTCACAAGAATTTGTCATTTGTAAGGTTCTTTACAGTAATATATGAGTTATATGATGCTTTTCCACCCCCTTGCGAAAACACAACAGTATTTAACCCAAAAAGGGTAAAGTGCCAAGGGATCGTTCCCAAGATACCCGAAATGTCGACGTAATTTCACCTTTTGTGTCATACATCGTGTAAGATGATTTTTTATTTGTTTTCGCTATTTACCGATTTAGATACATTTTCTTGGGTTCTATAACAGTAACACATTGTTGCAATTTTGTAATTTGAGAATTCAATATGAGTATACTATTTAAATTGGATATCAATTTTCACTATCATTAGTTAAATATGTAACAATCTGTTAAGGCATTAAATATAGGTGGACTTATTTCACCAATCACAGTTAGAAGAAAATAAAGTAGCTGACAAGTTAACAAGAGAATTTTGGGCAGTTGAACCCTAACAGATTTTTATTTGTGTTGAGATTATGTGTGCATTAGGGTGGTCAGAACACTTTTTTTTCTTTTTTTAAATAAAAAAAATACCTTCCGTTCGCGCATCGCAATTAAAGTTTTGAAAAATGACGAAATTTCGCTGTTTTTCGTCATTTTTTTTTATAATTATTAAACTCACTACTATCGAAGCGTTATAGGTCCTAATGTGAAGTTTGAGGCATGGGGAACACACAAAAAATTAAAACCTGTAATTTCAAAATATTTATTGTTCTCGCAAAAAGCTCAAAAAACATATTTTTTTGTAAAAATGGCTATATTTTGTAATTACTTCCACGTCCAGTGGAAGTATAGTAACGACAAAAAAATTTTTAAAAATTTTTATTGTCCAAATAGACTTAAAATGTCATGAAACGTCGAGATTTTAAGTTTGAGCGAAAATAAATTTATGTCTGTCTATCGGTCTGTCTGTCGGTCTGTCGGTCTGTCTGTCTGTCGGTCTGTCGGTCTGTCTGTAACTTTTTTTTGTGCGCACGTTTACTCTGGAACCGTTTAAGATATTGACTTGAAATTTGGTATACATATGTACTTTATCGAGATCTAGAACTAGATTATATTTTCATCTTGTTCCGTCGAAGGGTTGGGGGGTAAATTGGGGTAAATTTGGGGTAAATAGGTCAATCAAGCAGGTAAGAGTCCATAAAATTGGTATTTAGTATATACAAGAGAAGCTAAGGTCTCAAAAAAAATTTTGGCATTAGCCACCCCCATTACCACCCCCACCCCCTTATTAAAGGGGATGAAAAAAATTGTGATTTAGTGTATGTACAGGAACCAGAAACCTCAAAATATTTTTTTACTTCATCCACCCCCCACTATCACCCCTCTATCACCACCCCCCACCCCACTACCGATGTGGGGTATCCTTTTATGGGTTTTTGGGGTAGAGGATTTAAAATATTATATTATTAAAGTTCCATAAACAATTATTTTCACATACAAAGTTTTTTCGTTGTGAGTGACTTGGATAGAGAATCTGGATGTGGAAGTAGTGATTCCTTGGGCAGCGGTTTTTCTCCTAATTTTACTTTTTTATTTTTAGTAAACAAACAGTGAATATATTTATTATATCTATTTTTGTTATTCAAAAAGTGCACTTTAATATCAGATTTTTGGGAAAATTCTGGCAAAATAGATTTTGATCGGAGGGTCGTCCTAGTAAAGCTGTCTCTTACGTCAGCGCCATACACTTTTTTAGATGTTTCGGTCACAAGTTTAATCGTCAACAAAAAGGAACCTAATGAGTGATCAATTTTATTACTGACGTCAAGACGTTAATAAATATTAGAAATATTATTGGTGGAAGCTCAGTTGGCACTATCCTCTTCTCTGACATATGAGTTGAGTTACTGTGATTTAGCAAAACTTATTGCTAACGCTCTTCAAGAAAGCTAGACATCAATTTAGGGAGCTCCTCTTATTCCATAACTCTCCATTTTACTCAGCAGTAATTATGATTTACGATTTCGATAGCACGAATGAGATCAAAATAAATACAAGAAGCTTTATTTTCATTTTTACAGATTCTTTGCTATTATTTCATGCTTGTTTAAAAAATTAACTTATAGTCAGGGTGTCAATCAAAATAGGTGGAAGTGAGGTATAGTAGAAGTTTTTTACGATTATCGGCACTTTAGTAGGTCTAATTTAAGAATCCGGTTGATGCCATTCTGGCACCCTTGGGCATTTTGAGATATTCAAGATGGCGATTGATAAATCAGGCGTAATTTTTAAAAAAATTTAATTTACTAAATGTGATACATCATTTTCTATGTTTTTCAGGTTCTGGAACACAAATTTGAGGTCTAAAAAGACTTAGGGGCAATTCCTTCTGTGTTGCCCTATCAAAATATAAAAAGGTGACGATTGTCGGTGTTAAAAACAAATTCAACGCAAAAAGAAACAAACCTCAGAAAGAAGATGCAATTATGTTTTACAACAAATAATTCTCCCTTTACTTAATAATATTAAACTTTCTTCCATAAGGAAGTAAAAGTTATTTTTAAATTCTTACGGAAGAAAGTTAAGGCATGATTTAGGCTTACGTTTTTTGAGAGTAACCCTCATTGAAATTATGGATGCGAGACACTCTCGAATAGTATGAGCTGATTTTATTTTCAGATTACGTCTTAATCTTGTTAATCTAACAAAGTTTAAAAATAAACGTTTTTATTATTATTTTTTAATTTTTAAAAATCGTTTAATCGTTACGGGACTACAAACTAATCCTTTTCAGCTACAAAGCGCTGCGATATCTGAGAGGGCTGATCTAGCGACGCAACATGAAGAAGCAGATACCATTATGGTGCAGCAACTTATTCACGAAATTAGGAAATCCAGACATCGTCATATATGTAATAAGTGATGACCCTTCTATAATTTACTAGATTTGAAAAATGATATTTCTATGGTTTCTTTTAAGTAACTGCGAGGCCAGGTTTTAAAAGATAAACAAATCATACCATATTTGCCAGCCGCACATTCTTTATCTGGTTGCGACATGGTGGCTCAGTACCATGGGATTGGAAAAAAAATTTCATTAATTGTTTAACGGATGGTCAGGATTTAACGCATTTGGGTCGATTAAACAGCAATATTGAAGATGTTTTTCAAAAATGTACAATTTTTGTAGCTTCGTGTAATGGAGTAAACAATACTAGCAAAATGACTGATGTTAGAACTTCTGAACTTCTGTATGGGCTAAAAAAGTCGGACAAGCCCAACTAAATGCTCCGCCAATCTCTATTCCTCCACCACCTACTGAATGTTTTCAAGAAAACGTAAAAAGGGCACATATCCAAACATTTTTGTGGTTGTCCGTAATGGATTTCTCTTGGCTAAATATAGATGCCACTCAATACGGGTGGCAGGCTGATGAGGATAAAATGGAATTACATCCGATCGACTTACCAAAAAAGGTTCAAATTGCCCCAGATTACATTTTTGTATTAGCGAAATGCTCATGCAAATCAGTGTAACTCAACGCGATGCAGCTGCGTCGCTAATGGCATGTCATGCAGTTTAATGTGCAATTATCTGCAACTAAGCACATAACATTCTTGCCAGAATCCTCATACGAGAATTTCTAAAAACATAACTTTTGACAGTGAATATTCCGAAGAAGATTAAATGTTGATTTTGACGTTGTTTACAGTTTTTACAACGAAAATTTAAAAAAATAACAAAAAAGTAAGTAAATCATAAAAGAATACAAAATAAAAAAGGTTGATCAAGCCTTTCCACCCTAAAAAAATACAGAATATTAAGTTTAAGTTTGTTTAATTTAATTAAAACCTTACTTGTTTTGAACTAGCAGGACCTTTTAACCAATGTTTCTAAAAGTTCATTCAACTTGCTCACGCCTACCACTTTTGAGAATATGGTGTTACCCGTACTCATAAAGCCTAACTTGATTATACAACAAAACTAGGTACTAGTTTTTTTTTGCTTCAAATATTAATTTATTCCCCGAAACAGCCGCCCTACGCGATTTTTAACCTCAAATACTAATTCACGGACCTTAAAAACATACAAAACGATGTGTCACGTGTCACACATATAATTAAATATTTGGAAAAACCTGTTTTTCACTCTAAGCCAGTCGCCATCTTGAATATCTCAAAATGCCCAAGGGTGCCAAAGTGGCATCAAACGGAATAGTAATGTTGACGCTTTGAAGAACCAAAAACAGCCAAAAAACCTTCCAGATTTGGGTAAAAATCCTTATTTGGCACCCAGACTATAACTGGTTTGGGTAGAATATCTTCAGTAATTTAGAAAATGCTGATAGAAATGTAATTAGACATATTAACTTGATCATTTTTTTGTAACTAAGGATGTTTTAAACGAATGTTTTAAAATTGTAGAAGAGACAGACGGCTTCTTCAAATGTCAAAGTAATAATGACCGATTTAATAGTGTCCATTATATGTAGAAGTAATGAGCGAGGTACCTCATTAAGATTAGAATATTTTCGTGAAATTTTCTTAAAGTATTGGCATGTTATCAGGCAATATTGGTGTCATGAATAAAGTATTTATATGATTCAGCCTTGAATTATGTGTATTATCTATTAAATATCCAAAGTAGTATTTTTCAGTTCTTATTATTATTTTGAATTACATATGTAGCTCAACTTCTTACAGACGTCTTTTAGAGACACATTTTTATCTCTTCGACAAAGAGATCGAATTCTTCGAGTAAATCTGTGATACTCTTCTGATTCCAATGATTCCAAGGTTGTGTTAACATCTAGAGTCTGCTCTATATGTTGCTTTGTTTCCCCCCTGGTGCTTTTATGGTATTCTTTTCTAGAGATTTCCAAAAGGTATTTGGATTTTCGTTAGAGCGTGATTGACCATTAGCTATGATGATTCCAAACTGAAAGGGAAAATAAGTAATTTATTTTAAATTGACAAAAGAAGATTAAACAATTTCAAAAATCAGTAAAAAAATCTTTATTTGTAATAGGCCTAATATTTAAAGAGCAGTTTATATAATTTAAACTAATCGATTGAAAGCCGTTATTTCTAAGGTAAATAACACAGGTCGACAAGAAAAATGGGCTGCGCTTTTGTTCAGAACCATTTTATTCCATGTTGTTTGACATGCCGAAACCGATTCTGATATTTAAAAAAAAATCGGCAGCTACTGGAAGCGGATCTTTAAAGTCGTTTAATTTTTTTTTCACGAAACCAAATTGAAAGAGTGTAAGTGTGATATATCGTTGAAATCGGAATTTTTACCTTTCAGTGGTTCGATTACAAATTGTAAGTAATCATAAAATGAACAACTTGTGCCAAAACGGCACTAAACGTACTCCGATCTCAACCAAAATCTTTTCAGATTTAATGGATCACTAAAGAAACCCTCATGCATAGTTTCTTCCAAATCCGTTCAGTAGTTTCGCCGCTATCGTGCTAATACACGTACACACACATACGCACACACAGACATTTTTCAAAAACCACTTTTTTGGGTTCCTGGGACCTCAAAACGTAAAAATTTGATGTTATCTCAATTTTCGATTTTGAACCAATAGGCCTGCTCGGGATTTTTTTTTTTTATTCTAGAAAGGCAATTCCCAATTTTTTAGGTTTTTATTCGGACGCTTAAGCCCTTAAATAAATTACCAAAGTTGGACCGCGCGAAAACGGGGTGGAGCTTCGTGTGACGTCACTTTGTAGATGCTGATCAGGGGACAATCGAGATTTAATAATTAAAAACATTGGAGGTGAAATAAAATAGAATTTTAAGAAGAAAAGGTTGCAAGCAACTTTTTATAAAAATTGATAGTCTTTAAGTTATAACGACTTGAAAATTGAGATTTTAGCTTTAAAAAAAGGTATTTCAAAACAATATGCGTCAAATAACTCGAAAAGTATTACATTGAGCGAAAACATGCTAGAGACAAGAAAGTTACTAAATTGAGGATGAATTTTGTTTTTTTCTAATTTCTGTATAGTTAATGGTTTCGGAGATCTGGAAGTACAAAAGTGGCGTCCGAACGTCTATATGATGAAGTATTTAGTTTAAATGTAAAATATCTCAGAAACTATGGCACTTAGGCCAAATACGCTAATAACCAAAATGAAAAACTATTAATTAGGCTTTCAAATGGTTTTTTTTTCTATTACTATAGCATAAAAAACAAAAAAGTTATGGCAGAAACAATGTACTTTTTCAATTTTTGTTTATGCAAAATAACGTCACGAATCGGCGAAGCGCTTTGTACTGAAACAAATTTCAGCTTTATAAGTATATCCAATCCTTAGATATTTCCAAGGATTGGGTATACTTATGAAGCTGAAATTTTAACAGCTTATCTACATGATCGAATTCTATTGTTTACTATAAAAAATAACCAAAAGAAATTATCGGTAACAAGCCCATTTTAGTAACCTCCCACAATTTTGTGGGGAGGTTAAAATCTACCTCATCAGTTTTTGTCTACCATCCCTACCATCTGCTAAAAAGGTCTTGTCCTAAGGTCCTAAAGTCCTAAGGTCCTTGTCCTGACGTAACGCATTTTGACGCGCTGAAGCCAATTTTCAGCGCGTCAAAATACTTCAGAGAAGTTAGATCAGAACCTTAAACTAAGACCTTTTTTTTTTGCCCTTTTTAGGGGATAAAAGGGGTCGTAGACAAAAACTGATGCGGTCATTTTTTTTTAATATCGGAATCGGTTTCAGCATGTCAAGAACCATAGGATAAGATGGTTTTGATCAAAAGCGCAGCCCCCTTTTTTTTGTCTGCCTGTGTAATCATTCCAGGGCCGGGCCCAAGGTGGGGGTAGGGGGTGAGCCTCCCCCCCCCCAAAGTTCGGGCAGTTGGTTCAAAGGCGGTTGGCGTTGGCAAAATCTAACTAATCATCACATACAAATATATAATTTGAATTTTACACTAACTCCCACAATCGCGAAATTAACACAATAATTATTATTAAGCGACTGGAAACCCTGTAAATATTTTGTTTTATCAGTAGTGTGTTTTCCATTGAAGCTAGGGAAGCAAAGCTTCCCTTACACGACACGGAATCCCTATTTTTAATATTAATTTATTATACATAAATTCATTTACTAAAAATACTAAAACTAGCAATTATTTTTAAATAAATTCTGTATGTTTCTACTACTGATCTAATGTAATATTATCAGGTATACATACTTATTAGTTTTGTTTGGTAGTGTTTTGATATTGTGATATTAGACAACAAAGTTTAACTTGGTATTTACGGAACTTTTTCCTGTTTCCACCTATTGTAATTATTTTGTATTGTATTGACGACTTTGGTCAATCATTTCGACGTGTCCCACACCATGTTACTGTATGGTCTTTTGGACAATAAAGTTTATTATTATTATTATTATTATTCTTTTTCTTTACTTTATTTAGGCTAATTTTTTTATTTTTAATATGATCAAAGACCTATTTTTGTTTAACAGTTCTTATTTTTTTATTTTATTAAACCAAGGATTTTTTAAATTTCTTTTAAGTAGTAAGTATTAGATTTAGGTACATGATGATCCAACAATGATTGAACAGGGCCATTTTTCAAACGATACAAATGTTTATGTCGAAAACCAAAAAAGCCATTCGATATATTTTTTTCCGCAAAAACCAAAAATTATCATAAACGAAAACAAATAAATTGAAAACAAAAGATTTGTGACACAAAAATACAGGGTTTGGGCTCATATGGAAAACCTGAAGGGCGTGGAAAATTCAGGGAATTTTAAAAATCCTGAGAAAATCATGTAAATCTCAGTGAATTTTAAATATTTCGCAAAAATCATGGAATTTTGAGTCACAATATGAAAAACAATAAACTACTTACGAGTTCCTACTGTTAGTATACTCTTGGGAAATACGAAAATGAAGAATATATTGCATTTGATCGGCACATTTCTAAAACCATAAATATCGCTCGCACACAAAATCACTGTGTTAGTGAATGAATTCTGAACAACATTCAAAATGTCCGTCTGTCCGTCTGTCCGTCTGTCCGTCTGTCCGTCTGTCCGTCTGTCCGTCTGTCCGTCCGTCCGTCACGTTTCTTGTAAGCACGATAACTCAAGAAAGAAAAATCCGATTGTACTGGAATTTGGACAGTAAGTTAGTGTTAGCTAGAGGAAGAATCCTATTGTTTTTGAACAAAATCGATCAGAAAAAAAAAATGTTATTAATGATTAAAATTTGAAATTTTTTTTTTATTCTTATGTTTTTGTAATTGAATAGAAATCTGGTGAAATGATATTTCATTTTAATATTTAAATATTTATATACTTTACAAATATTCATTTCATAATGTAATATACAACCGTGGAAATATGATTTTAGCTCGTCCCTTATAATGTAAAATTTACGTTTTTTTACGTGTTAAGTGGTGGTGTAGTTCTTACGCTTTTGACTCGGAATCCAAGAATCCCGGGTTCGAAACCCAAATGGTATAGTTTTCTTTATTTTTACTTTATAATTTACATTGAGTCTTTTAGCAACTAAGTTCGTATTACAAAATTAAAAATGTCTAAAATTAACATTATTTACAAATAACTGCGAAGAGTATCCTATAGAATGTGTAACAATTATATAAAAAATTCAGTGAACAGGCGAAGAGTACGTTTTTAGCTTGTTTTAAATTATTTTTAAATTGCAACCTTCTATTCATTCGCTGACGATTTTATGAAACAAATTATTTTTTTATATAAAATCGAAAATTAAAGTAAAAAGCACCTTTAACATATTAATAATTATTATTATTTGTCATTGAAAAACATTTTTTTGTCATGGAAAATTTGGAAAATATAGGTTTTTTTTTCAGCTATGTGAAGTCTGAACCATGAAATAGCATATTTTATATTCGTTTTTTATTATAACTTCTGGATTCGGCGGAAAAAATACATCAAATGGTAATTTTAGTTTTTGTTATAAACGATTCTATCGCCGGAAAAATCTCCTTGTTCCGTGTTTGATTAGGGCACCCTGTACATTGTACATAGTGAATTTGAATTCGATTTAAATTTATTAGTCTTAGTATCTTTTCCCATATAAAGTTTTTATTTTATTGAAATTATGCAATGTAAAAGTAGTCCCCCCCCCCCCCCCAAAGTAGTAGGCTTCGGTACGGCCCTGAATCATTCTACTTTATTGTCATCAGCCTTTATAATAACTTTTATTTGCAGGTTTTTCATACAAGAATTTGTTGGGCTATAAAATATCACTTAGTTGAAAATAATAATATTAAAAATATTATTTATTACTTTATGTCTAGTCAAACTGATAAAAGTTTTAATGTCAAGACAACTACACCCATATCACGACCTTCTACTGAAACGTTCCAATATTATACCGCTCTTGAGTTATCTGATGTTCAGCAAGGCATGAACGAGCATTTAAGAGCGTAATGACTATCATCTGCTTTGATCGGATAGCGTATACAGATCGGTATTCACTTCTGTTAAATTATATCCTTAACTTCTTCATGACAATTAAACTAATTAATAATGCGAAAGTAACTCCAAAATGTGGTCGATTTGTTTGATCGTTTTCAGTACTAAGCTTCTCGGTATTCTGGGACAAAGAGGTCTGTTAAATCTGTAAATAATATGAGACTGACATTATAATGAGTTATACCGCATGTTCACATATATTTTTTGTAGAGAACTAAAACTTGGTAGGTACTCAAAAATTCGAATGGGCCAACCTTAATATTAGGATAATTTCAAACATTAATTTATTCTACAATTGTGGGTTGGTGTTAGGATACTTTGCATCTAGTCCAGTCGAATTGTCACGAATAGTATTATAATGTGGCGAAAATAGATAACCACGATTTTATTGTTTTAAGGACATCCAAAACAAACCCTTATAGCGTGCCGACAAAAAGTCGAAAGTTGAAAAATCGGTTTTTCGCATTTAAATAGAAGGCTAATAATCTGAGAGGAAAGTTCAAATGGGAAAGTTATAGGTATTTAAAAAACCTATAATCCGCACGTTAAGATAGCTTTATTATGGACCAGGAGCCCGCCGACCACTAACTATGTGTCATAAGTTTAGTCCCAAAATCTGTGAATTGTTGTTAATTTGGGGTGGCAGAGCACAGAAATGTACATGCCAGCCATTTTTTTGGTACAGGGGCGTACGGCAGGTCCCCAAATGTGTAAGAAATATGACTTGTAAAATTTAAAAAATACAGCCACAAAAAGTCATAGGTTTACGCATGGGCGTAAGAGGGATTTTTTAATTTACTCCCAAAAATCATGAACCCAGGCTTTCATTCATTTTGGGTGGTACAAGGAGGCGCTACGTTCGCCCAATTTTGAAAAAAAAAAAATCAGGTAAAAAAATGATGAATTTATGAATGGCAATCAGGAACTTGGTGCGCATGAACCTCCTGAGAGCGAAAATACATTCGCCATCTTTGAAAAGTGTTATATTTTTGATATTCATCGAATTAAAGGAAACTCCGATACGCCATCAATTACCGTGAATGGCAAGACCTTCGCACCACTTTTCAAAGATGACGAATGTATTTTCGCACTCAGGAGGTTCATACTTACCAAGTACCTGATTGCCAATCGTAAATATATGATATTTAACAAATTACACGAGTAACTATTACATGCGGTAGGAAATTTCGATACGCCGTCAATTATCGTGAAAGGCAAGACCCTTGCACCACTTGTTAAAGATGACGCACGTATTTTCGCAATTAGTAGGTTCATACTTACCAAGTATCTGATCGCCTGTCGTAAATTTATGATATTTATCGAATTACACGGGTAATCAAGGCAGGAAACTCCGGTACGCCATCAATTATAGTGAATGGCAAGGCTGTCGTACCACTTTTCAGAGAAGGCGAATATATTTTCACATTCAGTAAGCTCATATTTACCAAGTTCCTGATTGTCATTCATAAACTTATCATTTTTTTTTTACCTGACTTTCTTTTCAAAATTGGGCGAGTGTAGCGCCTTCTTGTACCACCCAAAATGAATGGGAGTCTGGATTTATGATTTTTGGGGGCAAATGAAGAAATCTCTCCAACCCCCATGCGTAAACCCATGGCTTTTTGTGGCTGTTTTTTTAATTTTACAAGTCATATTTCTTACACATTTGGGGGCCTGCTGTACGTCCCTGTACCAAAAAAAGGGGCTGGCATGGACATTTCTGTGTTCTACCATCCCAAATTAACAACAATTCACACATTTTGGAACTAAACCTATGACACACAATTAGTGGCCGGCGGGCTCCTGGTCTATTAGGTCAGGAGTAAATTCAGAAAAACCAAAATTTTGAAAAAAATGTTTAATTTCAGCAAAATTTTAGAAAAATTTTTGAAATTTTACTAAAATACGTGTTATATAGGAGGAAATATCTGGTAAACATTTCAGATCGATATCTGCATTATTTTTAGATAATTCAATTTAAAAAAAAATGGCTATAAGTACTTCATTTTCTGTCAGATTTTGCTATGAGAAGAAAAATTCTATTCTTCAAGAGTTGTTCAACAATTACAAATGTATTCTATATGGTCATTATTCAGGAAAAAGTAATGAAAATTGAATTTAAAAAAAAAAAGATTTCTTTACATCAAAAATTTTAATTATAGTTAAATATCTTTTGAATGGAATGCAGTATCGAAAAATCACGTCTACCATTTTGAAGTTCTATTTTTTTAGTTCACTTCAAAAAAAAACCGCTGCCCAAGGAATCACTACTTCCACATTCAGATTCTCTATCCAAGTCACTCACAACGAAAAAACTTTGTATGTGGAAATAATTGTTTATGGAACTTTAATAATATAATATTTGAAATCCTCTACCCCAAAAATCCATAAAACGATACCCCACATCGGTAGTGGGGTGGGGGTTGTGATAGGGGGGTGGTAGAGGGGGGTGAATGAAGTAAAAAAAATGTTTTGAGGTTTCTGGTTCTTGTACATACACTAACTTACATTTTTTTCATCCCCTTTAATAAGGGGGCGGGGGTTGGTAATGGGGGTGGCTAATGCCAAAAATTTTTTTGAGACCTTAGCTTCTCTTGTATATACTAAATACCAATTTTATGGACTCTTACCTGCTTGATTTACCCATTTACCCCAAATTTACCCCAATTTACCCCCCAACCCTTCGACGGAACAAGATGAAAATATAATCTAGTTCTAGATCTCGTTAAAGTACATATGTGTACCAAGTTTGAAGTCAATATCTCAAACGGTTCCAGAGTAATCGTGCGTACAAAAAAAAAGTTACAGACAGACAGACATAAATTTCTTTTTCGCTCAAACTTAAAATCTCGACGTTTCATGACATTTTAAGCCTATTTGAACAATAAAATTTTTTTAAAATTTTTTTGTCGTTACTATACTTCCACTGGATGTGGAAGTAAAATATTACCTTATGATAATTGGTTTTCGAAAAATATGCAAAAGTAGTGCGTGCGTGCGAGCGTAACGGTGCGCGGATTGAGCAGTCATAAAATGCGTTCAGGCATAATAATTGAGACAAAATATTAGCTACTCAGTTTTACTTCCACATCCAGTGGAAGTATAGTAACGACAAAAAATTTTTAAAAATTTTTTATTTTTCAAATAGGCTTAGAATGTCATGAAACGTCAAGATGTTAAGTTTGAGAGAAAAAAAAAATTCTGTCTGTCTGTCGGTCTGCAACTTTTTTTTTGTGCGCACGTTTACTCTGGAACCGTTTGAGATATTGACTTGAAATTCGGTACGCATATGTACTTTAACGAGATCTAGAACTAGATTATATTTTTATCTTGTTCCCTCGAAGGGTTGGGGGTAAATTGGGGTAAATTTGGGGTAAATCAAGCAGGTAAGAGTTCATAAAATTTAGTATATACAAAAGAAGTTAAGGTCAAAAAAAAAATTGGCATTAGCCACCCCCATGACCACCCCCACCCCAATATTAAAGGGGATGAAAAAAAATTGTGATATCGTGTGTACAAGAACCAGAAACCTCAAAATATTGTTTTACTTTATCCACCCCCACTACCACCCCCTATCACCACCCCCACCCCACTACCGATGTGGGGTATCGTTTTATGGGTTTTTAGGGTAGAGGATTTCAAATATTATATTATTAAAGTTTCATAAACAATTGTTTCCACATACAAAATTTTTTCGTTGTGAGTGACTTGGATAGAAAATCTGGATGTGGAAGTAGTGATGGTTTTTTTGTTTTATATTTTTAAAATGTGAAGGCAGTTGTAATTATATACACAATTATTTAAGAATAATTATTTTTATTTCATGTAGAATTTTTTAAAATTACATTAATTTCATATATTCGCCAAATATATCGCTTATATATATCGTATTAGACTGGCGATACATGACCAGTCAGGTGCAACGTTTTTAAAATGTATGCCAAACATATATATCAATGAAATTACCATGAATATGCCAGAAACGCAAATTTTAGGCAATCGTCGCGTGCAGAAAGGTGTGCAAATCGATTTTTTTTTGTCTTTTTTTTTTGTGTGTGTTTTTTTTTATTTTAAAATGGATGCCAATAGTGCCAAATGATAAGCCGTGAAAAAGAATCCAGCGAAAATTCATTGGCATGCAGTTTCCGCGCGCAAAACAACTGTTAATGGCGCACATTAAATCGTAAAATTTTTCGGTGTTCTTGATTTTGGATGATTTTGATTTTGGATTTTTTTCAAAGCTTCTCGTTTGGCACTATTGGCATCCATTTTAAAATTAAAAAATAAAACACAAAAAAAAAACAAAAAAAAATCGATTTGCACACCCTTCTGCACGCGACGACTGCCTAAAATTTGCGTTTCTGGCATATTCATGGTAATTTCATTCATATATATGATTGGCATACATTTTAAAAACGTTGCACCTGACTGGTCATGTACCGCCAGTCTATATACACAAGCTTAACTTACGAATCGTTTTCATCCAACCTCATTCTGTTATTATTTTATACATAATTTATCCGGTATGACATCTGTTGGCACGCTATAAGGGCTTGTTTTGGATGTCCAACCCATCAACTTAAAACAATAAAATCGTGGTTATCTATTTTCGCCATGTCAAGTTACGATTCGACTGGACTAATCTGTGATAAAAAATTTCGTTGACTTGAAAGTCAATCCATTCAAATTTGTCTAGATTTTGAAGAGTGACAAAGTGTAACATTAACAATTTTGGAATTATTTTTCGGTATTCTTCTATAAAAGTACGTTGACTTTTTCTTTCGGATATAAATTTCTAGCAATACCAGACTTATCTTATCATAATAACCTCTTCTCGCGGCAGAATTATCGCCAATTTTGATATGTTGTATTCATTATATCCATAAATAAAGCTTTAAAATGATTTTTATTTCCACTCATAATTGGCTTCTCCTGGACATTTAAGCAGATTATATATTATTTTCTTCGGAAATACGAGAACGAAGAATTGGTCCCCACATTTCTAAAATTGTAAATGTCGCACACAATTGCGTTAGTGGATGAACAAGTTTCATGTCCTTCTGCCCATCTGTTTGTTTGTTCGTCTGTCCATACTCCAGTCACGTTTCTTGTAAGCACGATAAGAAAGAAAAAAAATGTCTTTAATTATCAGCTGCAAAAATTAACAAGAGAATATATGATGGGAGGTGGCGGTATCCAACAGAGCTGCTCATACAACCACCGCATTGCAAGTTAATACATAGGAACAACTATTTTAATAATAACAAATACGAACTCTTACTAACTAAACAAGTGATTGTTCCATTACGTCAGATCTCGTCTGTTGTAAATTAATGTTCCAAATTTATTCCGAAAAACAATAGTGTTGGAAACTGCCTTGGTGTCGTCCGTTATATAGAATTAAATACTTTTATAGAGTTGTAAGAAAAGATACGCTGGAACATAGCCGAATTGTGTCTAGGAACAGTGAATAGTTCCCTGATGCCATGTACCACGCTCATGAGTGTCACTACCTTTAATAAGTTTATGGTGGAGGTATTGAGGTAGCTTAAGATTTTCTATTTTGTAAACTAAGCAGGCCATGTGAAGTTGAAAACGTTCTTCGAGCTTGAACCACTTAGAATCCTTCAATGCTCCGGATATATGATCGAATTTTCTAATATTATAACTAAACTTAATACACACATTTTGTATTTTCTGAAGGCTGTTTTTATAAGGCTGGCCAATATACAGTATTACAATATTCAAGGTGCGGGAGTATCAAAGAATTAGTTAATCTCAACTTGACTTCGGTACTAAAAATATCCTAATACATATACAAAATTTTTAATTTTAAATCCAAGGTCAACATCCATGTTAAGACCGAGATTTTTACAATTTTTAACCGGTTCAAACTCAACATCGTTAAGAACAGAGTCACGACTTCGACCAAACACCAAAACCTGCATCTACCAATATCCACCAATAATGTCTAAATCTGAGTTGATATGAAGAATGGCTGAACTTAGCTGATCATAAGTAAAGGAGTAATATACTTGCGTATTATCAGCGTATTGAAGCGATTGACAGAATTTTAAATGCTTGTATAGTATGTATAGGTCTGTAGTATAAAGGGAAAACGGTAAGGGTCTACCCCGAGGCACACCCTTATATATAGCAATGAATTCGGAAAACTTGTTATTTAAAACAACCCTTTGATGTCTATTATTTAAATAGTTTTGAAAAAACTGAAGTACTATGTCGCTGACCACAAAATATTTAAGTTTAGTTCTCAGGATAGTATGATCTAAAGTATCAAAAGCCTTGCTGTAGTCTAGCAAAATTAGACATGAATTCTTATTGTTGTCGCTAGCTCGAAACATATCATCAGTTACATTAAGTAAAGCAGTAGCTGTACTGTGATGACGACGAAAACCAGACTGAGTAGAAGCTAAAACTTTATTTTTATTTACTAAATCACTTAATTGGCTCTGTACATTTTTTTCTAGTAACTTAGACATGACTGGTAGAATGCTAATAGGCCTAAAATCAGAAACACGCGAAGGATTGGTGTTTTTAGGTACAGACAAAACGTTTGCATTTTTCCATGACTTAGGAAATTCACCTGTTAACAAACATATAATAAAGGTAATATGATTGCTTAAATGTGGAATTGGAAATAATAACATTTTAATAGATATGCCATCGGATCCCACTGCATTAGATTTAATTTTAAACAATATTTTTTCAGCATGATCCACGATTACAGTTGTAAAATGGAATTGCTGGTCAAAGTTTATTATAGGTGGTTTCAACAAAATCCTCATTGATGACATTTGGTTGCAGTAAGTTATTCACAAAAAAATTATTAAAGTTATCGGTTGAATCACTGTCAAGAAATGAAGAATAATTATCTGCATTATAACAGATGTTTAAATATTTTTAAATTTTTCGGGTCTTTTTTAAATGCATGTTGTAGATATGCTTTCTTCATAAATTTGAGATTATCTGTTAGCCATGGAGCTGGCGGTTTAGTTATTTTAGCAGTTTTGTAGGTAGCATAAATATCAAATAGTACTGTCGTGCGCAATAAAAAATGAGACAAGTCTTATAACGTATTTTTGCTAAAATCTAGTTGTGTACATCTAACTTTAATTTTTGTGACATTGTCAGTTATTTGTCAAAATTCATTTCAAGTGTGCAAATAGAGACAAATATACATTAGAAAAAAATAGTTGTCCTATTTTTTTTGCTCACGACAGTACAAAATATTATTATTAAGAAAATTAAAAATGTCATCAATTTTCTCCAAATTATAAATATAATCCCAATGAATACCTTGTAATCATGTAAAAATATGTCGTATTTAAATTTCGAAAAGTCTGTGTAGGTTCTAAATAAAGTTTGCTCTATGGTTATTTTCCATTTTAAGCACTTCAGCATTGGCAGATGTTTCAGGACATGACGTACTAATGATATCTATGAGAGATTGTGAAGTATCGGTTATTCGAGTAGGTTCGGTAATAATTTGGTTTAAGCCGTAATTAAGTAAAAGTTTGTTGAACATTGAAAAATTATGGTTTTGCGCATTTAAGTCCACATTAAAATCACCTTCAAATATTACATAATCAAATTCCGGCAATAGACTTACTAAAACATTTTCTAAGTGATCTAAACAAATTAAAATTTGTATTTGGTAGTCTATACAGGGTTCCCAGGCATAATTTTTTACCTGCTATTTTAACGCTAATCCAGAGCTCTTCCAGAGCTGTTCCAACGGGCTATCCCGATTACCAACATCTACAATAATATATTTATAGCAATTTTTTAAGCAGAATGCTACCCCTCCGCCTCTGCCTTCACGATCTTTTCTAACGATTTGATAACCTGGAATAGATATAATTTTACTAACATACATTTTATAATAATTTAATATCCAACCGCCGCGCCGAAATATGAATTTCATCTAGACACATTATATTATAGACATTATCGCCTACAAAAGTAACGAATAGTAGTCCAGCGGTTACACTTTAGTGTTAAGTTGAATGTAATTACTTTTTACTCTATTTTATTCTGAAAAGTCTTTCGCTAAACAAGTTGGCATCATAAAATTAAAGATACCTAAAAAAAGACGAATAGAATTATAAAATATGCAAAAATTATATAAAAAGTTCAATAAACCGGAGAAGAGTATAATGTTTACTCTAGTTTGTTCATTTATTTTCTGAAGGAGGATATGATATTTTATTTTTACATGGGTCTCTCAGTGATTGCCGCTATTGGTAACATTGCGTGAATTCAGGATAACTTGTTCTTACTGATGTCAAAAATTTGGGTGCGAATGGATATTTTCTTTTCACCGAACCTTTTGTATTCTATATAGTTTAAGCAAGTACTGGAAATTGACAAACGTATGATTACACAGGCACACAAAATAAAAAATGGTCTTTTTATGGTACTGCATTGTATGTATTTCAACGTGCTGAACACGTAAATCGCGAAAATAACTTTAAAAAAATTATAATTTAGGCTATTTTCGCAATTTACTAAAAATTGGTAGGTAACAGAGCTAAACGGATGCCTCATTCGTATTCAGCATGTCGAAATACAATGAAGTCCCTAAAACAGATCACTTTTCACTTTTTTTGTGTCTGTGTAATATATTTTCATACGCGATTTTCTAGAAAATGGCGGAGGATCCGGTGACATTCGTATATTACACAGACACACACACACACAAAAAGGTCTGTTTCTGGGACTCCATTAGGCAATCTCTATGTATTTCGACATGCTGAATACGAATCAAGTATCCATTTAACTCCGTTCCTCACCAATTTTTAGTAAATCGCTAAAATAACCTAAATTATAAAGTTGCTTTTAGGTTATTTTCACGATTTACAAAAAAATGGTGGCCAATGGAGCTAAATGGACACCTGATTCGTGTTCATCACGTCGAAATACATACGGGTTACCCAACGGAGTACCAGAAAAAGACACTTTTTTTATTTTGTGTGCCTGTGTTATCATTGAAGTTCGTCGAATATGGATTACAGATTTTTCTTATAATTTAATAGTAAATGCATCAAAGAAGCGTTCCAATATTATTTACTTTTCATTTCATACGGTTTTCAAGAGGTGACACAAAAAAATAACCATTGGAACTGAGAGACAACCAAATTTTGAGAAAGAAAGGTATAAAATTTCTCATTTAAACTGTTAGTTTCTAAGTCATAACTACTAGAATATTGTAATTTCAGTTTGAGAAATCGAGCATTTTAAAACGGTTTCCTAATAACTCAAAAAGTGTGATACTTTTCGAGTTATTCGAGAAAAATTGATTTGGGACATCTTTTACCAAAATGAAGTTAATATAGCAATAAAATGCTAGAGACCGAAAAGAAAACCGCTGCTTACACATCCAGATTTTCTATCCAAGTCACTCACAACGAAAAAATTTTGTGTGTGGTAATAATTGTTTATGGAAATTAAAATAATATAACATTTGAAATCCTCTACCCCAAAAAACCATAAAACGATACCTCACATCGGTAGTGGGGTTGAGGTGGTGATAGGGGGGTGGTAGTGGGGGTGGGTGAAGTAAAAAAATATTTTGAGGTTTCTGGTTCTTGTACACACACTATATCACAGTTTTTTTCATTCCCTTTAATAATGAGGTGGGCGTGGTAATGGAGGTGGCTAATGCCAAAAATTTTTTTGAGACACTATAGCTTCTCTTTTATATACTAAATACTAATTTTATGGACTCTTACCTGCTTGATTTACCTATTTACACCAAATTTACCCCAATTTACCCCCCAACCCTTCGACGGAACAAGATGAAAATATAATCTAGTTCCAGACTCGTTAAAGTACATATGTACCAAATTTCAAGTCAATATCTTAAACGGTTCCAGAGAAACGTGCGCACAAAAGTTACAGACAAACCAACAGACAGAAATTTTTTTTTTCGCTCAAGCTTAAAATATCGACGTTTCATGACATTCTAAGCTTATTTTAACAATAAAAAAATTTAAAAAATTTTTTTGTCGTTACTGTACTTCTTATTTCCCCACCTTTAATCTTTAGTAAAACCTATAACCAACCTTCTCTATCCCCTTTATATGTCCTATTTATTTTATTCTTTTTGTTCTTTTGTCCTTTTTTGTTTCTAAATTCCGTCTTGACCTATAAATTCTTAAAAACCAAAATATTTCTTACCATATCTTTTTAAAGTTACACGGCATTTTCCTGACGGCAGGAAGACCACCAGGGTGGAATTACTTCAAACGGGTTTTTTCGTTGAGTTCTGTTTTCCCGTGCCACCAACGAAAATTAAATAAGTGCTTTGCCTAGTGAGTGATACAGTTTTCTTTTAATTAGCTTTAGGTCCGTGTGTACACATTTTTAATTTTATTTTAGTTTTTAAGTCTGCCTGTGAGAGATAGGAGTACTAACTCATAAGACACCCGTCGTTAAGCCAAACCGGACCTGACTCGCCCAGCCCTGCAATCACCACAGCACTCAGCGCCGTGGTTGTCTGGCTGGCTCCGGGACAGGTTCCGGCGAGGCGCATAAACGTATATAAAATTTTTAATAAATTGTTATTGTTGTTGTTGTTGGATGTGGAAGTAAAACTAAACTGAGGATGAATTTTTTTTATTTTTTTTTCTGTGGAATTCATAATTTCGGAGATATGGAAGTTTAAAGATGGCCATCGAATGTTTATAAGTCGAAGTGTTTTGTTTAAATGTTACATATCTCAGAAACTATGGCAATTACGTCCAGAGCATAAAATAAGTTACAAAGTGGGCGGCAGTGACGGGTTTGTGCCGCACAAAAGCTGAAAATTAAAAATTTTCGTCTTCTAGTTTTCTCCCCCCCCGCCCCCCGCTGTTCAATTTCCAATTCCTGACTAAGGGCCTGAGTACACATCATTTTTGAGTTCTAGTGCCGCCCAGTGAAAATTACTTAAAATATACTCTACGTCAGAAATGATAATATCCAAAATTATTTAGTAGCATAAACGAAGAAGTATTGTCCGAGATAATTTGTGTCTTCACATTTCTTGAATAAAAACGTCGTTATTGTATTGCCGCAATTAACCAACAGTAATTTGAAAATACTGTTTTTCGTCAATATATAACAGCTCAATATTTTTGCCTCTTTAAAGCATTTGCTTTAGAAAACATGCAATTTTTTCTTTTTGTGAAAATATTAGTTTTAGCGTAAAAATGGTGGAAACCAAAAATAAAACTTATAAACCGAGGATAACGTTTTATATTACTAAAGCCTCGCAAATATATTTCATACTTGTATTACCTTATAGATGTATAATTTAGGAATTATTAGTTCTTTAACAACAGTTTTGAGTGTTATTTGTTAAAATATATAAATTAAAATGCGAATTCAAGTAATTTTTTACATTTTACCCCATTTCTAGGGAGCCACGATTTTGAATTGTTTAATTCTGATATTCGTAATCGGCGACCTTAAAAATCCATCTAAGTAAGTTAAAATGCGAAATTAAGCATTTTTTATGCTATTTCCATCCGCCATATTGAAGTAGACATTTTGAATTTTTTATCTTGACTTCAGATTCGTAATCCCCAAACGCGAAAATCTAAATATATAAATTGCAACATCTAACAATTCTTTACATTTTATTCCATTTACCACCATTTCGACGTTTTAATTTTTTCAGATTCATAATTATTAGCGACCCCAAAAATATACGTATACTACGTTTAAAAAATGTACGAATAATTATTTTCTAGTATTGAATTTTTCGATAAGTACAAAAATCACCCATAAAAATATCATTACATATTAGTGTACGAAAATTTGACATTTTAGAAGAGAATTAAAATAATGTTATATTTGGTCACATGCTCAGAATGTATGTAAAATTGATAACTAAAAAGTTTCCACCCCAATGGGCGAACTTCACCCCCTACCAACTCAGAAAAGATGAACTTTTGCGGTTTTTGGGGGTTTTTAGCAAAACGGTGTCTTATACCAAAGTATAGAGATGTTTTCGTTAAAAAAGGTTCTTAACACATTTCCGGTAAATCTTATAGATTCAAGATAGAGCCTTTTAAAAAGGGGGGGGGGGGTTGTACCAGCTCACAACTAAAATTAATAATTCGTACCATATTTTCTCGAAAACGGTTTTTCCTACGCTTACAATACATAGCGGTAAATTTATAGAGCAGTTTTTTTTTTCTATAAAATGGTTGTACTCTTTCTTTGTATTTTTTTTTCAAAATTAATTTAGCCCTTTAATTGAGTTGCGAGTTCTTTATTTAATTGTATCATTTCAATTTCAATTTCAGAAGGCTAACCATCTTTTGACACATTAGTAACATATTTACAAAGTGAATTAAATTTAAAAATTAAAGAATTCCCAGAGAGGAATAAGAGAGAAAATATTTACCATTTTTGGTATTATTGAATGCAACAGTATGCTATATTTCTCCTTGCTTCGCATCCTTTGCAAAAATAGTTTTAAAATAAATAAAAATAATACTCAAAAAATGTCATACAATTGAGGTAGAGCTTTTGGAGTGTTTTTTTTTCCAAAATGATTTCATTCCACTATTCCACTTAAATTCTACGTATTTTATCTAAAAATACAACTAATCCTCATCTGGTCTGAAACTTCTGTGTTCCTGCAACCACGTCCAAGGAAATTTTAGCATATGGTGGAAAAATATAGATCGGCTTTAACGCATCCACATCTTTTACCACAAATTTGTTTGCAGTTACAAAATATTAATTTTAAAATCGCAGATGAAGATGGTACGTCGGTTGTATGAATAAGCGATAAAAATTGCTGGTTTTCGTCCAACTCCAGTGATCTGTCTCCAAATGTTTCCTGGCCATCCTTGAATTTGTAAAAATGTGCTGTGTTATCGTGCTGCCTTCCATGTGGGTGGTAGTTTGGAGGGCAGTACGTCATGACTAGCTGGACCAATCTCAATCGGTTAAGATTTGTTTCATTTGGTCGCGTTTTGCATAAATGCAGAATAAATTGTTCACTCGCTTTTTCGGTATCCTCGTACGTCGAGCCTAGATAATTGAGACATAGACAAGTTTTTACTGCTTTTCCTGCTATTAAAGAGCTGGACCGACTGCAACATCCCTTTGTCATAAAATGCTGACATCTATCACGGCCGCTAATAGGATAAAGGAATACATTTTTTTCTTTACAATTGGGAATAATATTGGAGGATTGAAAGGTTTCATGAACTGTAAATCCTGTTTTAAATATTGCCTTGAGCTTCCTTAAGTAATAATTTTATTCTCCGGAATAAGTACGATTAGAGCAAGTAGATCATCGTCTTGGCCTGCTACAACAACCAGCTCGTTTAAGTAAAATTCTTCAATAGTAATGTAAACGGTTCTTAAATCCGTGAAGGTACTTTTGTCAAGGTGTTCAATAAGTTGAGATATTAGGCGTTCCTCATTAGTAAAGTTGTTAAGATATCTTTTGAAGGGTTAAGGATGAAGCCCGTCACTCAAGGGTAAACAATTCTTTATTTTTAGAATTTGCCTTGCAAATATGTCACCAAAGTCTTAAAAGAATATTAAATTTTTGAATCGAAACTATAGAATTAAAAAAGGTGTACTTGTGTTCGCTACGCAATAAAGGGCCAATTAATAATAAGAAAAATGAAATTCAAAGAAGGGTACTACCATTTTATGGAAAAAACTTTTCACTATAAATTTTATTCTATGTATTGTAAGCGTAGGTTTTTGAGAAAATCTGGCGCGAATTACAAATTTTAGTCGTGAGATGGAACATCGCTCTATTTTAGTAGTCTATAACTAGAAATATATTAGATCTATCAGAAATATGATTTTTCCTTTTACTTCATCATCCAGTGAAAGTATAGTAACGACAAAAAAAATGAACATTTTTATCGTTCAAATAGGCTTAGAATGTCCTGAAACGTCGAGATTTCAAAAAAATTTCTGTCTGTCGGTCCATCTAACTTTTTTTTGTGCGCACGATTACTATGGAACCGTTTAAGATATTGACTTGAAATTTGATACACGAAATCTGGAACTAGATTATATTTTCATCTTATTCCGTTGAAGGGTAGGGGGATACATTGGGGTAAATGGGGATAAATAGATAAATCAAGCAGGTAAGAGTCCATAAAATTGGTATTTAGTATATACAAGATAAGCTATAAGGTTTCAAATTTTTTTTTTTATATTAGCCACCCCCATTACTACTCCCACCCCACTACTGATGTGGAGTATCGTTTTATGGGTTTTTTGGGTAGATAAATATTATATTACTAAAGTTCCATAAACAATTATTTCCACATGCAATTTTTTTTCGTTGAGAGAGACTTTGATGGAAAATCTGAATATGGAAGTAATGATTCCTTGGGCAGCGGTTTTTCCTACAGGACACCGTTTTGCTAAAAAAAATCGAAAAACCCCAAAAATGCACTTTCTTGACGGGATAGGGAGTAATGTTTGCCCTTTAGAGCTGGGAACTTTTTAGTTTTCAATTCTTACCAATATACTACTATGACATTATTTCTAAGTTATTCATAGTTTATACTGTGGTAATAGCAAAAATGTTTTTTTCTACGACTACTGAATAATTGTGTGCATCAAATGCAATTCTTCCTCTTTCCATAATAACGTAGTATGACACTTGAAACCATATATTAAAAAAGACCTGAACGTTTAAAGATTCGTGTTTCCCCTTCTTTATATATATAGCGAAAACGGGTACCTCAAACACTTGTCTAATGAATCGAAAAGTATCACTCCCTGATAGAAAATAAAAATCTCCAAGGAAAAGTCCATAAACTGAGGAACAATTTGCTGTTTTTAAAATCTCCGTAACTTTTTGTTTTTTCGGAGATATGGAAGTTTAAAAATGGCGTCAAACGTTTTTAATCAAAATACCTCTTTAAAAGTAAAATATCTCAGAAAATATTAAGAAACCAAATTAAACATTATCGATTTAGCTAAAAGTCTTTTTTTAATTTTTTCTCCTGCTTAAAAAATAAAGAAGTTATGACCGATACAAGTGCACCTCCGCATTTTTCCCTAAAAATCTATTTTCAGCAACTTCCTGTTGAGTAGTCGTGGAAAAAGTATAGTATTCAACTCACGTGTAATAGCTATGTCATCCTCTTGAGTAATAGCCATCATTACATGACTTCCAAAGTATTGCCCTATTACTTCTTTGACATTCCGTATTTTAATAAATTTTCGCTAAAGAGGATTTTAGGATTAATCAATAATCCTGATGAGTTTTGCAATTTAATGCACGATTGGTTTCAATACTTGCCGCCTACTTTCAATGCCTAATAGATTATTATAAACATAAATCCAGTCGAGTTCCTTGTTGGTGAAAAATGACATATTCCAAAAGTGCGTGCCAAAGTTCAATCAAGAGGTCGTATGAACGAACGCCACGAATAGCGGTCGAATGGGCGTCGAATAAAGTACCTACGTAAATAAATTATGATTCAAACGACTGCCGCTTCAGAAACATAGTGTGTTGTAGGACATGGGTGTGAAAAACATCTGTATAAATGTTTTATGTGCAGTGGACAGGATATATTATTTTGTACTTTACACCTGGTTTTAAAAGTATAATTAAGTAGTTCATTTCATTTTTAATCCTCGCACTAATCAGTGGCGTAACGAAGCAGAGGTTTAAAAAACTGAATTATAATAATAATAGTAATATTGTTGACAATTCAATGGTATATATTTCTTATAGATTATTTTTATTTAAGGTAATCATATTTTTTAAACTGCCAATAAAAACTATTGGTATTTCTAAGTGCAGTTAAATTTAGCAAGTTCTGTAAATGTAGAAAGTCATGCTTTGTGGATAGATAATTATAAAATGGTCTCCTAACATCTATATTTGAAAACAGAAAAACCTAAATTCAAAATATTGAGGACACAACATAATGTATTTGTTAAGGGTGCAAATCTCACTCTCTACAGCGTTTGATGGTTTGTCCAATCCCAGGGTGGTTTGTTACAATTCTTAAAGTACTACTTAGGATCACCATTCTGTATAAGACGATAAAGAATAACTTCCACTTACCTTACATTGCTACCTACTACTCTTCGTTATAATTATCTCGATCAATGTACTTTTTTCTGATATATACAGCATGTTTAAGCTCTTTTAACAGCCTATATCTTTGAAACTAATTGAGATATGTAAAATACGCAAAGAACATAATTTTTCACTCCTTTCTCAAGCCATATTTAGACGTTTATATAAAAACAAATAAGCATGGTACAGTCCAAAAATTGTATACGTTTTTTCAAATATTAAAATTTTCACCCCAGCTTTAAAATTAACTTCCAAATTTGACCTTAACTCTAGAACGGTATCGATATTTATAAGATTTTATACATACCATTAAGGTTAAATACAAATTATTAATCTTGCACACGCAAATTTTACGCACGATACCGTTCTGGGGCTAACCTGATAATAAAGTTATCCGAATATAAAATGAAGCTTATTTGTTTTTTTGAAAATGTCGAAACAGCTTGAAAAAGGCGTAGGGAATTATGTTGCGTTCTTTATATCTTAATTAGTTCAAAAGATATAGGCTGTAGAACGATAAATCAAACACCCCCTATATCTTATTACTAATACTTTTAGAGTTTACTTCATTAGTTCCTGTGTTAGAATCTGGCTCCTTAATTGACGCTAGGAAGTATGTGAAATTCCTTAAAATTAGTTACCAATTCGATTCACAAAATGGCAGAAGGTGATAATCTTAAAAACAAGAGTTCAATAAAACGGCTATTAAACACGTAGGTATATACATTGATAACACAGCCACACAAAAAAATGGTCTGGCCTCCTCAAAAAAGTGATCTTTCCTGCGGATCAGACCAGTGTATCCTTATGTATTTGGATCCGCTGAAACCGAATCCGAAATCAGAATTGTCAGAATGGCTCGTTCTTCACCCCCAACCCTAAAAAACACCCCCAAAACAAAAAAAGTGGTCTAGCCTGCGGACCAGATCAGTGCATCCTTATGTATTTGGACCCACTGCAACCGAATCCGAAGTCAGAATTGCCAGATTGGTGCGTTTCTCACCCCCAAAAACACCCACCCCAAAAATGGTCTATCCGGAGGACCATACCAGTGGCAGAGTATCCTTATGTATTTGGTAAGGATACACTGGTCTGGTCCACTTATTTTTATTTTCAGGGTGTTTTTTGGGGTTAGGGTGAAAAACTAGTAAATCTGACAATTCTGACTTCGGATTCGGTTCAGCGGGTCCAAATACATAGACTGATCTGGTCCACAGGCCAGATCACTTTTTTGTTTTGTTTTGGGGGTGTTTCTTGTGATTATAGGAGTAAAAAACGAGCGAATCTGACAATTCTGACTTCGGATTCGGTTTCAGAAGGTCTAAATACGTAAGGATACAGTGGTATAATCGGCAGGCCAGACCGCTTTGGGGGGGCAGACGAACAATTCTGATTTCGGAGGTCCAAATATACAGGGTGTAATCAGTTTCATGTCATTAAAAAAAAAATGGTAATGGGGACCGACTAGAAAAACAAAAAACCTTTATGACTTTTCCCCCTAGGGGCACTTTCAAAAAACTGACCTAGGTCAAAAATTTGAATATTAGGGTAGAAAACATTTGAGAACCACTACCTTTCTGGGTCAATGGACGTGACGTGTAGTAGTTCCCAATTATACAACTTTTAAATTGTCATGAAAAAGTGCAAAGATTACCGACCGACTCGTTCCGCCGGCCGGCGCGGCGGTTCAAAGCAAAGGAGGGCGGCACCTTTGATGAGTGCCTCAAATAAAAATGTAAATAATTCGTTATCTCTTTTTGCAGAACTGCAAAAGCAAATAGTGGGCGTAGAAGTTAAATACAGCATTTCTTAACATGTGTGTTTTTTTAATTTAGAACAAAATATTGGAGCTCTTATTGCTGTTTATAATTTATCAGATATAAATGTGGTTTATTAACATTTGTAACCTAAATGAGTGTTCTGGGTTAAAAGCTTAAAAAATGAATAATTACTGCATGACATTTGGAAATAAAGAGTCAGACGTATGAGATACACGATAAGAGAAAACAATTATATGTATTTTAAGTTAGGAAAAAATCTGATTTATTTAACGAATTGCCGATCAGGTACCGAAAACTAAAATATTCAGTAAATTTAGAACTTACCAATAAATTTGTTGATTTACATAAATTGTTCGAAATGGCTTCCGTCTGCATCAATACACTTTTCGGCACTCCATTCAACACATTTAGTAAATTAGGATCATTGTTTATGGTTTCTATACACATTAAAATACCACACTAAACTATTAACTAACGTTGTCAATAAAGAAAATAAAAATAAAAACTTGGTCCAAAATCCACAACAAACACAAAACTAACGAACAAGTAGAGTCTGTACGTAATGAAGAACTTGAACAAGGCAATAAAATAAATCTTAACTGTAAATACGTGGTCCAAAATTCAAAAGAACAAAGTAACATACAAAATAACGAACGGCTTCGACGTGTGTACTTGACGAAATGTCCATAGAAACTAAAATACCGCACCACTAAAGACATTACCTTACCTAATTTTAAAAAGTCATAAAAAAGTGTGAATATCAACTCGTGTCCTCGTCGACGCGCGGCCTCTAACAAAGGAATGCGGAACTTTGAAAGAGCCGTATTAGCGTACTTGATAGTTAGAGGCGCCGACATACACGAATATAAAAGCCTATCCCAACATTCCAGCAGTTCTCAAACAATTTTACTGAAAATTTTCGAAATTTTTGTTTATTTTTTTTTTTTTTTATAAAACTATGGGTTTTTGATCCCATGTTATATAAGGTTTTTTTGTTCGTTTAGTCGTTCCCCATCACCAGTTTTTTTTTAATGACATGAAACTGATTACACCCTGGATAATGATACACTCATCTAGTCCGCAGGCCAGACCACTTTTTTTTGTTTTGGGGGTGTTTTTTGGAGTTGGGGGGAAAAACGAACGAATGTGACAATTCTGACTTCGAAATCGATTTCAGAGGGTCAAAATACATAAGGATACACTGGTTTGGTCCGCAGGCCAGATCACTTTTTTTGGGGGATGTTTTTTTGTGGTTAGGGCAAAAATAGATGCAATCTGACAATTCTGACTTCGGATTCGGTTTCAGCGGGTCCAAATACATAAAGATATACTGGTCTGGTCCGCACGCCAGACCACTTTTTTTTGTGTGGCTGTGTAATAATTTCAATTTGTATATTGGTAAAATAGCGGCTAATTAATAAGTATGTAAAATAAATCAGATTTATATTAAAAAGTAAGTTTGGGATACATCTAGAGGATGTTTAATCTCAACTACACACAATGGTTAGAGTTAGGGTAACAATCTTCTGGAACAAAAAGACTCAAATTTTTTTGGAAAAGATTGGAACTGAGGCAAATGGTAACACAGCCACACACAAAAATAGTGGTCTGGCCTGCGGACCAAATCAATGTATCCTTATGTATTTGGATCCCCTGAAACCGAAATTGTCAGATTGGCTCATTTTCCACCTCAACCCCTCAAAAAACACCCCTGGTCCCCCCAAAAAAGTGGTCTGGCCTGCAGACCATACCAGTGTATTCTTATGTATTTGGACCGTCTGAAACCGAATACGAAGTCAGAATTGTCGTAGTTTTTCACTCCTAACCCTAAAAAATAATCCCAAAACAAAAAGAGCGGTCCGGCCTGCGGACCAGCTCAGTGTATCATTACCAAATACATAAGGATACCTGGTATGGTCCGCCGGCTAGACCATTTGGGAGTTAAGGGCGGAAAACGAGCTAATCTGACAATTCTAACTTCGAATTCGTTTTCAGCGGTCCAAATATATAAGGATACACTGATCTGGTCCCCAGGCCAGACCACTTTTTTGTATTGGGGGTGTTTTTTCGGGTTAGGGATGAAAAACGAGCGAATCTGACATTTCTGGATTCGGTTTCAGAGGGTCCAAATACATACAGTTCCGGTTTTAGATATAAATTTCCCCTTGGCCCAGGTCAGTTTTGCGCTCCCGCTCAAATACTGCTTGTGAAGTTCGGATCAGTTTATGGGCACTAACCATTAAGATGAAAGGCAAAGGCGCCCCCCGCAAAGTGGCACCCCTAGGCCCGGGCCTATGAGGTCTAGTCAGAAAACCGGCCCTGAATACATAAGGATAGACTGATATGATCCGCGGGCCAGACCACATTTTTTTGTGTGTGGCTGTGTAATTAATAACATTTTAGTTCGTTTGTGCTAAGCTTTATGAGCCTATATGAACGATTGTATGATTCCATGATTCGTCAGAATTAATCTCTAAAGAATTTATTTTAAAGCCATGTATAAATTATAAGAGATTTTCCAGATTTTGCAAACGTATTCACGGCATAAAACCTTATAAAAGATAACGTGACTTTGATTCGCTTGACGCCTATGGAGATGACTGCATCCATCATTTTATGCTACTATAAATCATCATCTGGTACCTCTCCCTAAAGCACTTGACTGGATGAAAACCGCTCTTCAGAACGGCTGAAATCGTCTCATGTCATAATTCTACTTTTGTTAGGAAAAATCAGATTTGAATGTAGTTCCTAAGTAAAGAAAGAAAATCTTTGTCATTTTTCATTGCCTGATCTCATAATATCACACCTTTGATCAATCAGGAACTAGCAATTTTCATAATCAACGGGCGAATCTATTTTTTCCAAGGGTGAGCACATGTTTCCGTTTGACGTTTAAAACTTCAAAGTTTTACTTATAATGGTGGCTGTTGCCCGCGAGGGAGATATGTACGGCCCGAGCCGAAGGCAAATATTGTAAATCATCCGAGCGTGTAATAGCCATCATACACGAGCAGAATACTATACTTTATACACGACTATTTTAACTATTTTAATCGTTTAAAAGTGAAAAAATAAAGTGAGTATACAGTAAAACTTTGTTTGACGTTTCAAACGTCAAACAAATACATATGTACTCTCCCTTAAAAAAAATAGACGTCCGTTGATTATAAAAATTGCTAGTTCCTGATTAGCCAATGGTGAGATTAAGTAATGAGATTATGTTTATAATTCATTAGGATGGAATTATGACCACCATTCTTCGTCAGTTGTTACATTTATTCTGCAAGGATTATACGATAGTCGTGGATAAATGATTAAAACAGTTAATATAATTGTGGAAAAGCAGGATATAGTATTCTGCTCGCGTATAATGGCTATTACTCACGAGGGTGATGTTTACGACACAAACCGAAGGTGAATGTCATAAATCATCATTATATGCTCGCTGAGTAATAAACTATTAATTTTCGTTTAAATGAATTAAAATTTCGAATGTGTTTTAACTCATCAGGCAAAGAATTGTATAAATTAATACATGAGTAAGATGGCCATTTTTCACACAATATAGAATTGTGCGAAGGTAACTCGAGATCGTTTTTTCTTGTACTATAATGTACAGAAGTGGTAGTTTTGAAAATATGCAAATTTTTTTTTGGAAAGCATTTATAAATGTATATTGAAGGTGTTGTGAGTAATTATTAATAACAATTATTTATTTATTTATTTATTTATTTAATTTGTTACTTTTACAAATTTGAGAACAGCTTTCTCCTGATTAAAAATTAGACAATAAACCTCTCCGTAGCTGCACCCCAGTACATAATGCTAAACCTTATGTGTGAGTATGCTAGCGAGTAATAAATATTTAGTAAGCCCGTTTTATCCCAAGCATTTTTCATTTGTATAATGGCGAAGTAAACTTGATTCAGCTTCTTGCGTATAATGTCAATTTGGGATCTCCATAACAGATTCACATCCTAAACAACTCCTTGCTTTGATTGCAAAACTTGATCTCACCAAAGAGTAAAAGTATCTAGCATATCTGTAATTTTTTTCATTAAATTTCAATACTAGAATCTGACACAACTCTGGTGCTATCGTCTGCAAGCATGGTTGCCGTGCCACTCTATTTGTAATCAAGCAGATCATTAACGTATAATATAAAAAATAAGTTCCCAAGCACGGACCCCTGCGATATCCCAGAAGATAGGTTATATTCATCTAAGAAACTGGTATCAATCCTAACGAGTATTTTACGATTTAACAGATAAGAGTGAATCCATTCCAGAGTCTTACCACGTATACGAAATTTAAACAGATTCGATACTATAGTATCAATATCCAAGGTATCAAATGCTTTGCATAGATCAAACTGCAAGACTACTACATATTTGCCTTTGTCATTATTAGTTTGAATGATGTAAAGTAAGTGGATATTAGCGAACTCAACAGATTTTTACTTTCCGTAGAACCATGTTGACATGGTGTCAATATTTTGTGTTTCTCTATAAATACCGATAGCTGTTCATAAATAAGTTTTTCCATAATTTTAGATGTCTATGTCTATGTCTATGTCTATGTCTATGTCTAAATGGTCATCTGTTTTTAGTAAAGGAACTACTTGAGATATTTTTAAAATGTTTGGGATAGAGCCACTCTCAATTGAATGATTTTTCAGATATTTTAAGGGTCTAAGAAGAAGAGCCTTTAATTTGTTTAAATATTTGAAACCTAGATCCATCATTTCCAAATGAATTTTTATTTTTAGGAAGGCTGGTATAAAAAATGACCATTCTTTTATAGTTCAAGTTTTGAAAAGTACTACCTATGCCAATTTATTTTTTTGTTATTAATAGCAAAGCATATAAAATACACCGATTTTCTGGGTCATATTATCTATATTATATATAACAAAATTACTGATAATTAAAAATTACAAATTGTATAACTGCTACGAAATTTTCAGTTATTATGGAAAATATTTAGCAACCGTCCTGAAATGTTATGTAAATTACAGCATGGCGTACAAATCATTCTTTTAATAGATCGTGCCTAATCCCTTGGCTATTATCAATCTATAAATGATTCCAGTTACTGAATCCTACCAGTATCAATAGACTCTCTTTCCACTAAATTACGTTTAAGGGTCCGATATGCGCTCACAACAACAATACATTCGGCCTACCATGAAGGGCTAGCTTAAAATCCCTTCTGTTAATTTGTAAAGACACAATTCTTCTTTTGATTTTCCAGTCTTGTTTTACTTTAATGCTAAAATTTGTGTTGGAAGTAAACTTTTTGTATATACAATACGATACAATAACGGTGTTATTCATCAATATTGTTATCCCTAGCTTAAAATGGAAGAAAAGGAAAAATATAAAAGGAAGGTGGACAAAATAATTAAGGAAAAAAATTGTTATGGAAAGTAATAATATTTACCATGTAGCCAACACAAGTGCTAAGGAAGCAACCTGTCTTAATTTAGTTGAAAAAATATACAGGGTGATCATCTAAAAATAAAACAATTAATAAGTAAAAGCAGTCAAACGTTTTGTTTAAATACCTTTTTACAGATTTTTTCATTGCAGTTTTCAATATCATTAGTACATTAAGTTACGTCTGGCTACTTGGGGTGAAAACCACCCTTTAAATATTCAATATTTGAAAAAGTATTACTAATTTATTTTTGAAACGTGTAGGATAGTTATGTTTTTGGGATCGCTAATTACGAATCTGAAGTCAAAATGAAAAAATTCAAAATGGCGGCTTTAATATGGCGGATGGAAATTTTCTTCTAAAACAATTGCTTTAAACGGACAAAAATTGAGCATCTAGATGATGCTCTATGTTAACAAAAGAGAGCATTTTTGAAAAAAAAATACTGAACAATTACAATAACAAAATGGCGACATTTTGTTTAAAAAAATGTGAAAACGTATATTCTATCGGCCATAACTTTTCATTTTTGTGATGTAGAAACGAACAGAAAATCATTTTCATTAATCACTTTTAATTTTGTTCCTTAGAATTTTTGATGGAAGTGCTACAGTTTCTAAGATATTCAACAATTTAAACTAAATGCTTCATCCTAAAAATAGTCCATGCCATCTATAAAATTAAGTATTTCCAAAAATATCAACCCTACACAAATATATAAAAAATAAATAATAAGTTTCATTTTTGATGTTGATCATATTAACCTCCCCACAATAAAATTGTGGGAGGTTACTACAATTAGTCCAAAATCGAAAATTGAGATAACATCAAATCTTTACGTTTTGAGGTCCCAGGAACCCAAAAAAATTGTTTTTGAAAAATGTCTGTGTGTGTGTATGTGCTCCGGTGCCGCTATGCTTAAGTGGACATTAGCCAAGCTATAACCCTAATTGTGTGGACTACACGATTTGAGTGGACATACACACGTCCACATAACTTTTTTTGCTATATACTCGTATTAGAGCGGACTCCCGACCCAAAAAATTCAATTTTGTAAATACGTTGACCTCAACCTAGGTTTTCGGTTATCTATGCGCATGAATATAATCATGTGACTCCAAGAAAATTACTTTTAAAAATGTCCACACAATTGTAGCGATAGTTTGGTGTGTAAACTTTTATACAATAACTATAATTGTGCGGCTTCAGACAGTGCTGCCCCCACGATACATCGACAGTTTTAAATGTATAATATAACAATCGTTTCTAAATTATATTTTTATGTTGCACAGTGTGTTAAATGTGTGGACTTTAGGCTCATTATTTTTCAAAACAATTTATTAGAAGAAGATAAGTAGTTTCTTCACGTTGTTAGATACCATTATTAAAAATGATACATCGAAATAAATATTTTTTTAGATTGAATGTTGAAAACATTCAATTATTTCGAATAGTAATAGGTTTTTTCAGAAAATGTAATTCTATTTCTTCCATAAGTAGAAATATGTCATTTTGCGAAAGTTCAAAAAAGCTGAACCATTCAATTTCATCTTAATAAAAGGTCCAAGTAAACGATTACTCATTATTTCGAGTCAAATATTTATAGAAGTTATGCTGACATTTCCCAGTTACCAAAACGTGACAATTTTCGTCACTCCATAAATGTTGGTTACTCCGTGTTGAGTAAAATAGGACTCATAAGCAAATTATTGTTTTCGTAAGATGTCAATGTTCAGTCTCAGTGGAAACTCACAAGGGAACAGCATTTGTGTCACTGATTCAAACTCTTTGTCAGTTCAAAATATCACAAACTAATTATCTTATTATGTTGAATTGAAAAGCAGCCCGTCTGATACCAGATTCAGGTTATTTACCAAAATAATCTACTATTTGTTATACGACCACAATTATAACTTCTTTTTGAAAACATCCTCTTCCTTTTAACCTCGCGTGAATACTATGAAAAGTACGAAAATTTGAAACAACGCTATTGCAATATGTCTGCTTCTTGATGCCAAAGCATTTTTTAACCATCAATTAAATGTATCTATGCACACTACTCCGAAAGTACATTACCAAAAGTAGGCATTTTAATCTTTCGTTAAAAAATTCTCAGTACTAAAAATGAATTATCTAATTACAAGGAACTACGTAATCGTGGAAAACTAAAATTTGATGACAGCCTACTAAATGATTTAAACTAATCTAATCAAGTGCACTGCTTTGGATTGATTACCTAGATACACGTAAATTGCAAGAAAAGGGGCTGAAGCACCATTTTTGGACCCGAACCGTTCTGTGGCTTATCTAAGGGACACATAATGGAGGAGGTCCAAAAATGGGAAAAGGAACAAAAGAAATCCTACTTGAGGAATACTCCAGGCCAAAGACAAGCGAAAAGATTTGTAACCTATTCGACAAAGAATGCAACAAGGCTTCTCGAACTCGAAAAAGCCCACCTAAGGCTGATCATATGCCTTCTAACTGGCCATTGCCCCTTGATATATAATAATAACACACCACAGGTAATACGACCTCTTTATCCCTGAAGGCTCTGCAAGAGCCTTGCGTGGGTGGGGCTACACATTTTTGAGGCAAGGGATACACCCAATATCCGAGTATACTGGGATGAATTTCTTCTTCCAAAAAAATCCCAGTGCCTCGGCCGGAAATCGAACCCGGGACACCTGGACGAGAGTCAAGTGTGCTTACCTCTCAACCAAGCAGTCATATATATTATCTCAAGAACATAGGCATGGCAGAAGATGAAAAATGCGGATACTGCGAAGCTGCAACTGAGACTGCGAACATACTTTGTGAATGAAAAATACTACTCCGTATTAGGCTAAAGTACCTAAGACAGACCGAATTAACGCCTGAAGACATAGGTAAAGTAGCTCCTAGGAAAATAATAAGCTTTGCAATAAAATCTTACAATCCTGGGCAATAATTAGTTGTAGGGCCAAGCGACCGATTAAACAATCTACAATCTACACGTAAATTTTATTTTCTCAAAAATTGCAAAAAATTTTTCAACGTATGGTTCTAAATTGACTTGGAGCATTTTTTTTATTGAATGCAAATGAACAGACAAAAATGTATTTTGAGTAATTTAAAGGTGGTTGTTAATTTCGTCCATTTCTAAATAATCTACATGAATGAGAAAATTAATACACGATGCCCTTCTATTAATAAAACAGATGTCTCAAATCTATTTTTTCTTCAATTGATAAAATAAATAAATTGATATTGAGATAAAAATTAAAAACCGTTTTTTAGGCACAACCCTTTTAGGGAGTATAGTGAAACAGAAAAGGTTGATTCTAAAAAAATATATTTATGAAGAACACATTTTAATTTCAATAGAGAATAGGCATTTCAATTTTTTGTAATCTATTACAATACAGGGTGTCCCGAAACTCTCGCCTTCCCCTTTAGGTGCTAATTCCCCATGCAAAAATAGTAAGAAAAGTTCCTATAAACATGTGTCCGGAAATGCTTCCTAAGGGAGCTACGGCCCTCTAAGAATGGCGCAAAAATAGGTGTTTTTAGTAATTATCTCGGAAATGATTTGGGACAACTTTATGAAACTTGGTTAACTTTTTTCGATTATTAAAGGCTATTGTTTTACAGTATTAGCCAGAATTAATTTTATCCAGGGGCGGAAAAACGAGGGGTCGGTATTCTTTGTTTCTACATATTAATTTTTCCATTTAACATTTTTAGTATTTTAATCCCTGATTATGATTCCCTGGTTGATTCTGCATAAAAAAGAACCTCTTTACAATTAGCCATGTGGCAAGCCGTTTTCGAGTAAAAGCGGTCTAAACGAAATATTGCGTATTCGTTTGCTAAATGCGCATTATTTATTTTTCAAAGTGGGCGTAAAACAATAACCTTTATTAATCGAAAAAAGTTAACCAAGTTTCATAAAGTTGTCCCAAATCATTTCCGAGATAATTAGTAAAAACACCAATTTTTTCGCCATCCTTAGAGGGCCGTAGCTCCCTTAGGAAGCATTTCCGGACACATGTTTATAGGAACTTTTCTTACTATTTTTGCATGGAGAATAACATAACATAACACACCACAGATAGTAGACAACCCCCAAATCCAAAGCCAAGGCTGTCCGGAAGGAGGTTACACATTCGGAAAAACGCAGACATACATCCACACCCACCGGTGTTGTCAATACCGGGGCTGGGGGTCGAACCCAGAGCGCGGTAGCGAGTCGATCAGCGTATTCGCCACTCAATACGCCTTAACCGATTGAGCTACCGTGCCGAATGAGCTCCTAAAGGGGAAGGCGGGAGTTTCGGGACACCCTGTATATTGATTATTGCATATAATAGAATCATAAAGTTTCTTCATCAGCTCCTTAATGACATCAGCCAAACCTTAATAATAGAAAGAGAAATTGCTGTTGTCATATACAACAAAAAGGCCAAAAATAGAAACACGAATACAGCTACGGAACGTGATTCGAAATTATTGCTCTTATCACCACGTTGTAATGTAGCTTTAGGGAATGTGATCTAGGTGGGATATATCAGGAAAAAACTATAAACGGTTGGAAATCAGTACTCAATTGGTACTTTCGAGTAGAGCCACAAAATGGGTAGTTAGCAAACAGCATGTAAATGATAGAGTTATTGGGGCCCAATAATAATTAATCGTTTCCTTTTTTGAACTTTATGACAATTCCTGAATTTTTGAAATTTCGAATAACACCTATAAAGGAAGGTTATTTTAATAAATGGATATAGATTTTTTTTAGATTAATGTTTTGGAATTTTATACCTCCTAAATTTAATAAAATGTCCATTTATTGGTGGTCAGTACACCTAGATGAACATGTATCTAATTCTTGGTAAAAAACTGATTTTTGGGCAATATTTCATCATAAACAACGTTCTTCTACTTATTTGGAACAGCAAATCTTGAAAATGTGTGTATGTCCACATATTCATATACACCCCATTTATTATGTGGACACTCGTATAGTAATGTGTAAGTCCACACAATATACACACATCTTGAATTGTGTGGACGAGGCCGCACAAGTGAGTTTCGTTAAAAACCAATAGTATTTTTGAGTGTTTAAATACGGCGGGAATATCTGCTGAAACCTTGAAATAAACTGAATGGGGTTCCATTAATAACTATGAAGTCCACACAAGTCCAGTTATTGCAGGCGTCCACATAAGCATTGCGGCACCTGTATGTGTGTGTGTGTGTGTGTGTGTGTGTGTGCGCGTAGGTCTTGCAATCATTGTGTGGACACACACCACTATATAACCATACTTATGTGGCCTTCGCTAATTGTGTGGCCATACACATGGCCACACAATTTAAAACCTATTTTTACAGCATCTACGTGCCCCCCCCCTATATCTGTCGTTTTCTGGAAATGGCCACACAAGTATAGTAAAAATTTGGTGTGTATAATCTCAGAAATTTCACCAAATTGTGTGGCCTTGTACAGTGCTGCCCCCAGCGGAAATATATATTATACTACTATTATTTCCATTTCTTCGTGTGTATGTATTCAAGATGTGTGTTAAACATGTCTTTTATGTGGCCCTAACAGTTTTATTGAATTTGTAGGTGAGTATTTAGTAGGTCGTACTATTATTAATAGAACAGTATTATAAATGAAATAAGATCATGTTTTATTTGTATAAATGGATCTTTATTAAATCAAATATTATTGATATTATTTATTTATTCTTTTATTTACTGCATTCCATCTAGGTAAGCTCTTTCTTTTTTATAATAATTTGAAGAAAGGAATATATCAAATTAAATTTGAATACACAGTATATTCATGATTTGTGTAACGGAGAGGGAAAATTGTTATATTACGTTTTAGAAATAAACTTTATTAGAGGGAGACCTACTAGAGGAATAGAAATTTGCTTATAGAAAAAATAAGATTCTAAAAAGCAACATTTAAAGTAGGTACATAATTAAAAAATATAAGAAATGTTACATAAACTCAACTTCCTTTGTAGATAAGTCAAAGCCAAATTTTGTAAAGATGATCGAAATTTTATTTAAATATATTTTAAAACAATAAAAGGTCTTGGACAAAAAATGAAAGGATTCGGGAGAATACGATGCTGGAAAGCCGCTTTTGAGAACGAATATCTTAGTCTTAGGGAATCGAGCTCTCTAAACCCACATCCCGAAAGCATCTGTACGCCGTATGTCTACGTCCATAACGGTCCATGTCTCAGAGGCGTGAAAAATGATGGATTATTTATTACCACAGAGTAATACGTAAAATGTCTGTGGTTATCATTTGCTTGGTCTAGAATCATAATTTTCTTTTTGTTGTAATTTACCTAAACCATAATCAGAGCTTATGTTTGAGCCTGGTCAGCAGGTGTATGAGCTAATCCATGCTTGCTGCAACTAAATTGTGTCATCTACAGTTCTCAAGCTAGAAATCTTAGTTCCGCCTAGAGCCACACCACTATGTTACTATAGAGGATTTGTGACGGAACGCAGCCCTGGGTGACGCCTTCGCCAACTTTACATTTGTTTTTTTCATATATATCATGAACTAAGTATACATATAATTCTCTGTACGACGTATTAAATTGAAGAACATAAAATTTTCTAGACGAAACATTTTAGCCATTAAATAATGTGTTTTAGTGAGCTATATGCCAGAGAAATCAAATATGAAATATAGGACACAACGTGGATTTCGAAAACTAAAGCCTTTCAATTCCGTCAGTCTGTCCGTCGCGTGTTTGCTTGTTGGCGATGTAACTAAAAGCAGGCTTTACTTTTAATGAACAAAATTCAAGGTAAACGCCCTAAAAAAGTAATTAAGGGAAAAAATGTTGCACAGGACAATACATGGCATGTACTTAATCTAATTGCCTAGGCACAAACCTGCTATAGTTTTAATGAAAATTATACAGGGTGATTGATGATTACCCAAAAGGGAAAATTAATTGATAAATAAAAGTTGCCCAACAAGGAAGGAAGATTTGTATAAATACTTTTAAAGAATTATATTTTAATTAGACAATATTAGAAAATTTACCCGTTTATCGATTGATTTTTCTCTACCCTCTTCAGCTATAATAAGAACCAAAAAAAGCCCTTACGATACGTCCTACCAATTTTTTTCTATTGGGTTTTACTGTTATTACCCGCCATCTTAAGTAAAATATGTTGAAAAATTAATAATAATAATTATTATTAATATGAAAAAACATGTACGTATTTGAAATAAATCATCAGAACTTTTTTTTGTAATGAATTACAGAGTGTGTATTATTGTCCACACAATATACACAAAATTGTGGGGTTTGGCCACACAATTATATTTTTGCAAAAAGTAACATTAATTTTGAGTGTAAGAAAATTTTGAAAACAGAGTTAGAAAGCCCTTGAAATGGTGAGTATTGATTACGCGATAACTTGAAAGACCCCATTTTTTGGCGAAATGTTCAGTGTCCACACAATTATTGCCGCACCTGTATGTGTGTGTGTGTGTGTGTGTGTGTATGTATGTTAGCACGATAGCGGCGAAGCTACTAAACGGATTTGGATGAAACTTTGCATGAGGGTTTCTTTAGTGCTCCAGAAGATCTGAAAAGGTTTTGGTTGAGATCGGATTACGTTTAGTGCCGTTTTGGCACAACAAGTTGTTTATTTTATGATTACTTACAATTTGTAATTGAACCATTGAGAAGCAGTAAAAATTCCGATTTCAACGATATATCACACTTGCACTTTTTCGATTTGGTTTCCGTGAAAAAAATTAAAAAACAAAAATTTCACTTGTTTTGTCCTCAAAGCAGTGCAATGTACAGGGTGATATTCTAATAATGACAGAGGTGTTCAGTGATTTCGGCTGATAACTCGGGAACGGTTGAAGATATCGAACTGAAATTTGAAACGTAGGTATAAATATTGTAGACGGACGGATTACGAGTGAATTAATAATACACCTACGTCACATGACGTCACAAATAAGAAAAATTCTTAGAAACTGGTGCGGATATCGACTTAACTGGAAACATCCAATTAAAGTTTGAAACGTAGGTGGAAATATTGTAGATGGATGGAATACGAGTGAATTAAAAATACACCTACGTTCTGATGACGTCGTAAAAGCATAAAATTCTTATAACAGGCGAACTGATGATGATATCAAAAAATATTTCTACAAGACGAGTCACGAAATTTTTTTTTTTTTTAATTTCCAAGAAGTATAAAATTTTCGGAGAAATGTCACTTTTCAGAAAAATGTCAGATTTTTAAGAAAATGTCAAATTTTCAGGAAAACGTCAAATTTTCAGGAAAACGTCAAATTTTCGGAGAAATGTCACTTTTCAGAAAAATGTCAAATTTTCAAAAAAATGTTAAATTTTCAGAAAAATGTCACTTTTCAGAAATATGTCAAATTTCCAGAAAAATGTCACTTTTCAGAAAAATGTCATTTTCGAAAAAACGTCAAATTTTCGAAGAAATGTCACCTTTCAGAAAAATGCCAAATGTTTGAAAATTGTCAAATTTCCAGAAAAATGTCAAATTTTCGAAAAAATGTCAAATTTTCAGAGAAATGTCACTTTTCAGAAAAATGTCAAAAATTTAGGAAAATGTCAAATTTTCGAAAAAACCTCAAATTTTCGAAGAAATGTCACCTTTCAGAAAAATGTCAAATTTTCGAAAAATGTTAAATTTTCAGGGAAATGTCACTTTTCAGAAATATGTCAAATTTTCAGAAAAATGTCACTTTTCAGAAAAATGTCAAATTTTCGAAAAAACGTCAAATTTTCGAAGAAATGTCATCTTTCAGAAAAATGCCAAATGTTTGAAAATTGTCAAATTTTCGGAGTAATGTCACTTCAGAAAAATGACAAATTTTCAGAGAAATGTCAAAAATTCAGGAAAATGTCAAATTTTCGGAAAAATGTCACTTTTCAGAAAAATGTCAAATTTTCGAAAAAACGTAAAATTTTCGAAGAAATGTCACCTTTCAGAAAAATGTCAAATGTTTGAAAATTGTCAAATTTTCGGGGTAATGTCACTTCAGAAAAATGTCAAATTTTCGAAAAAATGTCATTTCAGAAAAATGTCAAATTTTCGGAAAAATATAACTTTTCAGAAAAATGTCAAATTTTCAGAAAAATGTCAAATTTTCAGAAAAATGTTAAATTTTATTAAATGGACTCAAAGGAAAATTCCCAAAAAATACTACGGGTCAATTTGTGGTATAAGTTCTCTGCTAGTGTGTTAAAGCGTGCAGACTGTATGCTGAGTATTTTTGACGTGTCAAGTGCATCGAGAGATTACAAGTTTTTTCGACACGGATGGTGTGAGAGGCCATCCTGAACCGCTTACAAGCCCTACATGTGTAAGCAACCCCACCGGAACGCTTTCGGTGAGTTTTTTTCAATAAAACTTTAAAAGTGACAGTGACATTATATTTTAAAAACTATTTCCGCTACTTCCGGCATCCCGCCGGAAATTCATCCGGTAACATAACCTAAAAATAGTACTACATAACCTAAAAACAATTTAAGACATTGGTACCAACCTAAACATTTTTCAAAAACCAAATTCCCCAGAGAAACATTGGAACCAAAAATTTGACAGCTATCACTTCCCCGACCGATTTAGTGAAAAATTGGTCGAGGCCAAAAGATAAAACAAAATATACCAACTCAAACTTAAACGAGCCACCATGAACACTACCCTGGCTACATCTGGCAGGGAAACTGTCCACCAAGAGTTATATGGTTTTTTCCAAAGATGGCCATCCCTGCCATCCATCCCATTACCAACGAACAGGTTTTTTCGTTTAGTTGTTTCCCGTATCAATAATCAAAATTATTAAGTGCTCTTGCCTACGAACGTTTTTATAGAATTGTGTTTATTTTTATATTAATTTTAGGTCCATGTGGACACATTGTAATTTTAACCTAGTCTTTAAGCCTGCCTACAGAAGACAGGAGCTACTTTTCTATTTTTCTCCAAGCCAAACCGGACCTACCCCGTCCAGCCTCACACTCGCCACGGCGGTGTTCACCGTGGTTGTCTGGCTGGCCCCGGGCTACGATCCGATGAAGCATATATTTGTATTAAAAACATTGAGTAAAATATTAATGTTGTGCAGACTATAAATTTAACACTCAAGTTCTTAGGTCAAAATCTCACCGAACGCAAGACTTTTTTCTGATTTAATACGAAAAAAATAATTCAACTTAATAAATATAATTAAATGAGATCGTTCATATTGTTTAGTGCTCTTTTCGGCTTCAAAGATTCACCGGGTGGGGAGGTTCCAGCCGCTTCCAGTAGCTGACGATTTTTTCTTTAACACTAATATTTCTTAAGATGTTTGCAGAGAAACAAGAATGTTACGTTTTTTCTAAAATCTTTTTACAATTTAAAATGCAATTTTTTTCTAAAGCAAGCACTGTAAGCGGACGAAAAAATTTGAGCGCTTAGGTCATACACTTTAACGAAAAACAGTATATGAGAATATATTTTTTTATTACTGACCACTTACATTAACAAAATGGCGACGCCTTTATTTAAAAATTGTGAAGAAGTACATTGTTTCTGCCATAACTTCTTTGTTTTTATGCTATGGGTTGCGTGCGCCGACGTCACAGATTTTGAGACCTTAGGAAAAACAAACAGCTGTCATTGAGAAATCCGCCGATTAAATGTGTTTCTTTAAAGTGAATTTTGCAGTATTTGTGCCATTTAAAAACTTGTTGTTGGATTATTTAACATCTACAACTATTCTTAATAGTGTTATATAAACAATTTTGTTCGTCAGAATGACGGTTAGTTCGTATTTTGCAGAATTGTCTCCTGATGTAGAGGTTGGGTATACGGCTGCCATCGAATTAAATCCTTATATTTTGAGAAAAAAATACTTTACTACAAATATTGATGTATTTCCAAATGTTACACATAAGGATGTTGCGAATTACTTGATTTTTGAAAGAATTACGTAGACAGAAGGACGAATTCAAGGCATTGAAAAGTCTTGAAGCTGTTTGTGGTTAGGTGAAAGAAGTACTCTGCAAGAAATTTGCAGGATAAAAGCTTGTTACAACGGTAAAAATTAGTTATCAACCATTTCTTTCATATATGCTTGCCTAATTAAATGTTGTTTTATAAATAATTACTAATGCAGAAATTAATTTTTCAGGATATGAACTCTTAGCATCATGAATAAAAGCCATTGACTCCTTGGACTATTGCAAATTCAGATGGTTCCTTAATGCTCACTGGGATTGTGTTGCCAGTCTAGACAAAACATGTTCACCACTTAACAGGAAATCTTTCCTTTTAGTTTTTTAGCAATGAACATGGCTATGGTTGGAGATTAACCGCTGAAAATTTTGTGAAAAAGACACTATAAAATAAACAATGAAAGACTGACGTACCTACTGTAAACTATTTGAAGTATGTAATAAGATGTACACAATTTCTTCCAGCGGTTAACCCCTTGTCTATACCTTATATACCTATAGATTGGACTACGCAAACCGTTGTAATTTTTGTCAATTTTTTATTATAATATATTGTATAAAATGTCTAACATGTATTTTACTATTTTATGTAGGCCAATTGTTAATTATGACTTGTATTCTCTTAAATATACTCTCCCTCCGTGCAGTTCATATGCTTCGCTCAGCTAAAATTTAAAAAGAAATAGGTTATTAAAAATAGAGACAAACCAATATAAAACGTTAATTTTCTTTACCATGGATTGTTTATTGCTTGTTTGAGCAGCAGTTATTACTCTCACAATCATTCTTGCATTAACATGCAACAACTTAAAGCATTTCTTTTAATTGCCTGGAATTGTTTAACCTAACCTCTTCTGGCTGTAAATCGACGTTATTTCAAAAAACTGATGTTGTCTCGGATTGCCACACTTCCACAATTAATAATACAATAAAAACTAGCCATTTTGTATGATATAATATCGATAAAAACTCTAGGATTACGAAAAATTTAATTCTGAGGTTCAGTCAGTCGCCATTTGACAGCTAATGACAGCGGTTTGTTTTTCCTAAGGTCTGCGACCTGTGACGTCACGCGCACGCGACCCATAGAAATAGGCAAAAAATCATTTTAAAGCCTATTTAAAAGTCTTCAATTTTGTTAACGTTTTTCGCCTAAGTGCCATAATTTCTGAGATATTTAACATTCAAACTAAATACTTCGACTTATAAACGTTCGGACGCCACTATTATACATCCAGATCACCGAAACAATTATAGTGGAAGTAAGTAGTCGAGATTATCCCTAAAAAATGCAAAATTGTGCAAAAGTTATGAAACCTATCCCCCCGTTTTTGAGGGTGCTGAACATGAATAACAGCGTCCTCCAAAACGGGGAGTAAACGTCTTTAACAAAAAAAAAAAGAAGAAGTAATTTTACACCCCCCCCTGACATGTTTTGACTGTTTTGACTGTCATGACTGTTTTCCCATTTCTATTCCATGGATTACTTGATAATAATAAGAACAATGTGATTTCTACTTTGACCACAGAATTATTACTATTCAATATTTCTTTGTGAAATTTTATACGGTCCCATTTCAGAGGGTGCATAATCCAGTGATGTACTCAGATTTTATTTTAAAAAAATTGCTAATACGATTCCGTGAATTTTCACCCCCAAAAAATAACAGCAGGCCTTGATTTTTGTTAAAAAAAAAATGTGGGGGTGTCCCGCTTTCCAGTGGATCACACTATAGATACATAAGTCCCCGAAAATTTCAAATGCTACGTTTTTCTATAATTGGTGATTTCAGCCAAGCGTCGCGCCTCTGACGTTAATCTGAGGGACTACCATTATCACCATCGTGGCGTCATTACGATGTGAATAGAATGTGTTGTTTACAGGCACGTTTGTAAGGCAAAGTTGTCTCTTGAAGCATGTTATTAAAGCATATGCTTATCTAGAACAGCCTAGCTTAGGTCAGTGGCGATATTAACATATTTCCCACCGTTTCTGAAGTGAATCGTGAAATCGTTTCATCTGACGGGATTCGTATTGAGAGACGAAACCAACGAATTAAATTATTAAGAATTTTAAATAATCGACTGTGTTATTCATGATATTTTTATAATTTCTTGTGTTATTTTGAATTCCTCAAATTATATTTTGGCAGATAATAAACTCGCAAAGAAGGTACCTAGTCAAATGGTTTAAAATTTTTTTTTTGAATATATTTTAAACTAGACATCAGCATTATACATATACTCTTCGATGACAGACTTATTATTACCTTATATAATTATTAGACATCACATATTTTTCTCATGTCATACTCGCAGTTACTTAAAAATCTTATTTTTGTCATTCTTCCGATAATACCTAAGAAGAAAATTTCTTGTATATGAAGTACAAACTTCATATACAAGAAATTTTTGGGTAATAGTGTATACCCATCGTATATTTGCAGAAACCCGAGCAAGATAAGTTCTTATATTCTTAACTTGTATTAATAAGCACACATTTTCTTACAGGTCAATAGAGAGATATGGCAGTCAGTGATACAGCACGACGTTCGCTAATTACGTTACGTTATTGATGCAAATAACGAGGCTTTGTTTTAGACTTATTGCACTGCAGTTCCATTATAGCGTATATACGTTATCTTCTTCGATTGATTTATTAATAATAGACTTAATTAAAACTGAATAAATAAACTAATTTCCTATCTGTTCTCTAAAATTGAAGAAAAGCAGCAAAAAAACCTCAAATATATTAAAATTGTCAACGTAACCTCAAAAATGTATAAACAAAATAACCAACAAACCCGGAACTAACTGACAAATAACATAAATACAGATCGGCTGATTTCAAGATTTATACTCTACAAATCTTGGGCTTCCCGATTTTCACCGAGATGAGGATAACGTCGTTTACTCGACGTTCGCTAAACGTACCGAAATTACGTCAGGCGCTAAGTTATTACCGCATGCCTTAACGCAGATTAAAGGTGCCCATGCTTAGATGTCAAATAACGCGATCCTGTAATAGCGAATGCCGTTACGTGACTATGCCATATCTCTCTAATAATTTCCTAATAATTTTTACTTTATTTACTGGCTGGCTGTTGATACTGAATCTGGCAAATAACAATATTTGCCACATGTTGGACCCACTTGAGTGTCGAGGGTTGAATTGCACTTGTCGATCCTATTTTATGGATACACGTTTTGTTCACTTGCTAATAGTTGAGCAATGCTACTAACACTTCTGTATTAGTCATTTTCAAATATTAATTTCATTTCAACTTTCTTGTTTTGTTATGAGACAACCGATTTGCGCTGAATTTTTTGAGCTACAAATCACTTAAGCTTTATCAGATTTAATGGAGTTTTCCCTGGTATTTTCACGTTTTACATGAAACCGTTCAAACGCACATCTGCTCGCTATACCTTCGAAACTCCCATAAGCTTAAGCAGTTTACTTCAAATATAAATTAAATAAAAATAATATTTATAATAGGAGTATTTTCCTGGATGTTATATTCCTACCTACCTCATTTGTTCCGTATGTAACAATTTCTGTTAAAAATGGTCTGATTTCTATTTACAGTAATTTACTCTCGCATTTTGATAATAAAAATCCCCCCATATTCCCAGAAGAGCCATTAAAAATCAGTTATGGAAAGTAATTTTAAGCCGGTAATGAGACAAAAATAAAAACACCAGGCGCGAAGCAATAAAAATTCTAATTACCAAAACTACATGCATAAGAAATACAAGACAGCAACTATTTAAAACTAAAATATGCTATCTCTGAACATTAAAAACTCGTTTGTAGCTGAATTCATCATTTTAAGAGAACCTGCGTGATCCTGAAGGATTAGGAGTAGATTTCATTCAGTGGTGGATTGTGAAAAATTCATTTTGATATATACAAGGCATATTAAGGTAGGTATAATTATTACAAATAGGCATGTTCTTAATACAACACAATCAAGATTATTATACTCTCTGTAGAAATTAATAGTACATTATGTTTGCCAGGTACTTGTCTGAAACCGTACATATTCTCGTGGAGAAATTTTTTTAAATCATTGTGTTAGTAATGGAATTCCGAATAACTTTCATATTGTCCATCCGCCTATTCGTCGTCATGTTCCTTGTAAGTGTGATAAGTCGAATCGAAATTGGGACCTTAAGTTAGTGTTAACAATCAGGATGAAGAAACCTTCTGCATTTGGAAAAAATCAAGCAGTAAATATATAAATTATTAAACACTTTAATTAAAAAAAAAATGTACACGTACAGTTGCAATCTTTGATAAGATTCTACGAAGATAAAAATACTTTTAAGTATACTGACGTAAGTTTCGCCAATCAATTTGGGATTATCGGGATTATTAAAATTTAAAAGTAATTATGCTATAAAAATTAACAAGCATGTTTACGTGCAGTTAGAACTTGCATTCAACATAGTACTTTAAAGAGGCCAATATTGACTGTTATCATGAAGAGTTAGTTTCAGCCTAGAATTTATGTCAGCAAGACTATATAGCCCACGGAAATTAGCATTTGACTTGGACAAAATTAGTAAAAACCAGAATTTTTGCACAGACGTTCTTTGACGTGTCCCAAACTCAAATTCACGAAAATCACAAAAATCCCAACATGGCTATCCAAGATATTGAAGGTCAAAGTTTTTTACAAATATCTCGCGTCCTATGCATCGGATGCCCATGAGGTCAATGTGAAAGTTGTAGAGAATTAAATTATCTATAAGTTGTCTTTTTTATTTTTTACCAACCCGCCCCCCTCCCTTTTTCGAGAAATTCAAGGTCAAAGTTGGAAAAGATGTTTTTTCGCGAATATCTCTCGCCAAAAAAAATTGAACAGTAATAAAGTTACATGAAAGTTGTAGAGAATTAAATTATCTGCAAGATTGGTATTTTGCATTTTTTCCCAAAACTTCTAACTTTTCGAGATATTCAAGGTCGAAGTTTAAAAAAACGTTTTTTTGGCAATCCTGCTTGTAAGTAGACTTCGTCGCGGTTCAATGCATAGGGAGCGAGATATTCGCGGAAAATCGTTTTTTTTTTAACTTCGACCTTGAATATCTCGAAAAGGGAGAGGTTTTGGGAAAAAAATGCAAAATATCAATCTTGTAGATAATTGAATTCTTTACAATTTTCATGTTAACTTTATTACTGTCCGATTTTTTTGGCGTGAGATATTCCTGAAAAACCATGTTTTCAAACTTTGACCTTGAATATCTCGAAAAGGGAGTTTGGTAAAAAAATAAAAAAACAACTTGTAGATAATTTAATTCTCTACTACTTTCACTTAACCTCATGGACATCCGATGAATATGACGCGAGATATTTGCAAAAAACTTTGACCTTTAATGTCGGTAGCCATGTTGGGATTTTTGTGGATTTGGGTTTGGGACACCTCAAAGAACGTCTGTGCAAAAATTCAGATTTTTACTGGTTTTGTCCAGATTTCCTCATTTTTTCCTCATTTTCATTCCCTGCAGTAATAGGTTTACTCAACCAATACAGAGAGTAAAATAGTAAAATATACTAATCGCTGCCACCTTATCAGCCGAAAATTAATCAAAATTAGTCTTCAATAACCCTAATATGACACAATCTCCTCCTCATGATTACATAACACATGTAGTTTCCGTGTCTTGAGTAATAGATCAAAATGTTTAAAGTGAGTTTTCTGTATCCCCTCACGCATAACTTACTAGCAAGTTAGTGTAATTTGAAGATTTTGTGAATTCTGTACATCAATTACGAGAGTGAAAAGTAAGAAACATATTAGTGAATAGAAAATTGGAAAAGCTTGAGGCTCACATTAGGAGCGTTAATATATGGCTCGTCAAACAGTACTGTTATAGGACTGCTATAGGACTGTTTCACTGTTTTACAAAAACCCTCCGGCATTTTTTGAATTTGTAAATTGCATATTTATAAATTTAAAAAGTCAATTTAATATTATATGTCCAGAAATGTGTGGTACAATAATTTTCATTTATATGCATGAATAAAAATTATTAATAAATATTACATGCAGAAAGCTAGTGATAACCGTAAAATGCCATTTTTTGTATAAATTGCAATTTCGCTAATTCTCACTGCTTGCTTTTAAATTGAAATAAACGTACGGATTGTTTCTTCAATATTAAGGACCCAGACAAAACAAAATGTACAGGGTACTCACACATAAAGGGTGATCATATTATGTATTATATAATATTATAATCAAATAGGAAAAATTGGTGGGAAAAACTGATAAAGCTTTGAAACTTGGCAGAGATGTTCATTAAGTCCCATTGTCAAACATACTAAAAATCTCCAACTCTACCTTTTGCGCTTGCGCCGCCATCTTGGAAAAAATGGCGCTCCGTTTCAGTTTTTTGCTTATATCTCTCTAACCATTAGCGACATCGAAATTATATAAAAAATAAAGCTTAAAAAAACCTTTACAGAAAATGTTATATGCATTTTTTCATATCTATTATTTTACTCTTTGGAAATATGAAAGCAAAGAGTATATTGGATTTCAGCGACACATTTTAAAAATCGTAAATATCGCTCGTAGAGAGAAAAAAAACACATATCATAACTTTTAAATTATCCATTATGGGTCGGTCCCCGCCTTTCTGTCAGTCCGTTCGTCTGTCCGTCTGCCTCTCCGTCTGCCATGTCTCCTTTAAGCTAAATAACTTAAAAGGATTTAAGTCAGATTTAATTGAAAGGGCATAGCCGGGTAAACATGGTGTGACTGCCCCCAAGCGTCTGGCGCTTATATTTGTGCAGTAGGAAGCAATCTTGGAAAGTAGCAATTTCACAAAATATTAGCCCGAAAAAGGGACCGATTTGGGGTGAGTAAGGGAGGGTTGATTTTAGCAAAACTATTTTTTTTTCTAAGAAACGACGCATTCAATCGTTTTGTAAAAAATATATGTTAAAGACCTACTGAGAAAGTACTAAATAAAAAATCATGCTCAAATTCCGAAAACAGATACAGTAAAAAAAACATATATATTATTTTCAAATTTTTTTTAGGGTAACTTATCCCTGGGGTACCAGCCTGAATTTTTTTCTGTAGCATGTCTGGGGACTCACTTATGTTATGTTTTTTTCCCAGTCTTGTGCGAAGATTACGCCATACTTAAAAAAAATTCCGAAGTGTGCAGTGTCGTATGCATATTTTGTCAACAATTAACCCCTTGCACGTAAAGAAGGCCAAAATGCAAAGTAAATATGGATACCTGAGTAGTGTATACATACTAGTGATTAGTGATTATGGAAATGGTGAACGTTGTAAGAGAAACCAATATAACGCTGCAACGCTGACAGTTAATTAGGTGATCAATAGAGTTTAACTCTCTTGCGCCGCAAAAATCAGTTTATGGCCGGAATGTTAAATATCATTAAGGGTAAAAACTAAAGTTAGCGGTACTATCGATATTACCGTCGGCGGGGATAAGAGCTTGGTCTTAACAGTCATGTGTTGTTAATAATTTGCAGCACTGAATCGTAGCATTACTAACCTGTGATGGATATGGATGTTAATCTTCCTCACTGTCATCTGCAATCACTGCACTTATGCTATCCTTCTGAAACAATAGAGAAAGAACTTCCGCCGGTTTAGGTATGGTTGATAGATATCGTCCTTGCGAAAGATAATGCACGACAGCAGCTACATGGGAACAACATCCAACAGTTCGATTCCCACTGGCACATTCAAAGAAATTGCAAAACTGCCTTTTGTAGATATTTCCAGCAAAGATGTACTGGACTTCCCAGAAATGACGGATTTAAAACTGTTTTTTACTGGATCGTATCAATATAAACAAACGATGTCGTACCTCGAAGTCATAAATGAAGACGGAACACTTAATCTTCAGTACGCTAAGGACCAGTCCAATGTATTCAAAATACAAGTTTTTTCACGTCATATCAAAACGAAGGTTTACCGATGTTTCCTCGACTATATTCCCCACAGTGTCGGCGTTAGAAGACATTTCTGTGAATGTGCCAATGGGTATCAAACTGTTGGATGTTGTTCCCATGTAGCTGCTGTCGTGTATTACCTTTCGTACGGATGATATCTAGCAAGCATACCTAAACCGGCAGAAGTTCTCTCCCTATTGTTCCAGAAGGATAGCATGAGTACAGTGATTGCAGATGACAGTGAGGAAGATTAACATCTATATCGTTCTCAGGTTAGTAATGCTACGATTTAGTGCTGCAAATTGTTAACAACCAAGCTCTTATCCCCGCCGACGGTAATATGTGAATAATGACAGTCTTTGACAAGTTACTCCATAGTACCGCTGACTTTAGGTTTTACCCTTAATGATATTTAATATTACGGCTATAAACTGATTTTTGCGGCGCAAGAGTCAACTCTATTGAGCACCTAATTAACTGTCAGCGTTGCAGCTTTATGTTGGTTTCTCTTACAACGTTCACCATCTCCATAATCACTAGTCACTAATATGTATACACTACTCAGATATCCATATTTACTTTGCAGTTTGGCCTTTTTTACTTGCAAGGAGTTAATTGTCCACAAAATATGCATACGGCACTGCACACTTCGGCATTTTTTTAAGTATGGCGTAATCTTCGGACAAGACTGGGAAAAAAATATAACATAAGTGAGTCCATAGACATGCTACAGAAAAAAATTCAGGCTGGTACCCCAGGGATAAGTTACCCTAAAAAAAATTTGAAAATAATATATATGTTTTTTTTACTGTATCTGTTTTCGGAATTTGAGCATGATTTTTTATTTAGTACTTTCTCAGTAGGTCTTTAACATATATTTTTTACAAAACGATTGAATGCGCCGTTTCTTAGAAAAAAAATAGTTTTGCTAAAATCAACCCTCCCTTACTCACCCCAAACCGGTCCCTTTTTCGGGCTAATATTTTGTGAAATTGCTACTTTCCAAGATTGCTTTCTACTGCACAAATATAAGCGCCAGACGCTTGGGGGCAGTCACACCATGCTTACCCGGCTATGCCCTTTGGACAATAAATTAGTGTTAGCTAGAGGAAGAACCCTAGCATCAGTAAATAAAAAGGTTATGAAACATTTTATGAAAAAAATACACGTGACGAGTGCCGTAACACCTTTGATAAGATTCTATAAACACAAAGATATTGACCAACGTTTCTACAGTCAAGATGGTAACATCAGGAGATCATTAAAATTGTAAGTATGGCGCTTAAACCTACAATCTTATTTAAAGATTGCAACAATCTTCACGTGTATTTATTCTCTTACGAGAAAAATGCATTGCAACATTTTTTGTAGAGAATTTTGTGAGCCTTATTTTTTATGTAAACATAATTTCGATGTCGCTAATGGTTACAGAAATATAAGCAAAAAACTGAAACGGAGCCCCATTTTTCCAAGATGGCGGCGCGAGCGCAAGAGATAGATTTGGGGACTTTTAGTATGTTTAACAGTGGGCCTTAATGAACATCTCTGTTAAGTTTCAAAACTTTATCAGTTTTTCCGTCAAACGTCGAAGTTTGTTCCAATTTGACTGGGATAATAAGTTAATGGCATCATTTATATTAACATCGTGGCGGACTTCTCTTCCACCAATCAACCAGGACACGCACACATAGACAACAACAACAACAACAACCAACAACCATTCCCTGAGACACTGTCATCTACTGCAGCTGTCTCGAACTGAGGAGAGTTAACAGCTTTTAGCAGCGTTGTCAACACATGAAAAACACCACTAAACATCCATGCTTTATCCAGGATTCGAACCCGGGACTCCGCACTCGCAAGCCGTAAGAATTTCGCCACTGAGTCGGTATGTGCATCATAAATTTAAAAAATATGCCTTTATTTGACTTATTTTTATTATAACATTGTAGTATATTAATAATTTTACTTGATGGCTGAAAAAATTCAAAAATCGATTGAATGTTTCAATTCGACTGTCAAGAAGGAAAATGTATATACGGACATATTTTTTAAATTATTACAAAAAAGTGATGAATGATGAATGATTTTTTTTTACGATCATTATACTTCCCCGATGTGGAAGTAAAGTAATTTAATTCCAAAATACCCCTTAGCCTGTCACTGTATCTGATCATTTAAGCTGCAGCAGCCACCAGTGCTTTACACGAAAATGAAACTGTTCAACTTCAAAAACTGAATTAAAAAAAGAATAAATGGATTGTTAATTAGCCGCGTGGCGGCCACAGGCGATAACGGCTCTTTTAATTAAGAGGGTGCTCTCGTGAAGGCGATTGTTGAGATACGGAATAAAATAATTAGTGTTTCTGCGACACGGGGGACCTTTTTATTTCAACAGCTTAAACGTGTTCAATTGTAATATTTTCTTTTGTAACAGTTTTGGTACCACTATATGCCTCTAAATAATTTTTATTTAACGAATGTTGTCGCGGTTATGTTAAAGGTTCGAAATATGTGTCAAAATTAAAAAAAAAAATGACGATATATAATGGTTTGAATAAAACATGCAACACCATGATTTCGTTGTGCAATATTGATGAATTTCTCACCAAAGTTATTTCTCAATATGGGAAAGCGTTATCTCGTCTCGAACCTCTCCTACAAGAAGCCGAAAATCGTTCAAATTAGTCGAGGGATGGAGTAAGTGTCTACCAATCATATTCCAGACACATTCGATCAGAGTCAGATCGGGTTATCGTACTGACCCACAAAAGAAAACTAAAGAAGAAAGAAATTTACGATTTCTCTGGCCAGTCCATTGTACCAATGCCCAGTGGTTTCCCTCATAGGACAATAATAAAAAAAAACAATATTTTTTTAAACAATTTATGACTAGTCATAATATAGTGATGATAAGGCTTTGCAATAGTGTAAATATTTTGTCATTATTTAAATGCTGTCATTCATTTTTTGCAGTCGAAAATGGCCACATTACAGAGCGCTAATTAAGAGTCATCAATGAAGATCTGTATCCACTTTTTTTGTCGTGCCAATCCCTTGAGGTGTGTTGATCAATTTTATGGTATTTTGTTAAAAAAATTTTATTTAGTTATGCAACATTAGTCCAGCTACTAACTGTACTTTTAGACAATAACGTTTGTTGTTCTGTAATCACAAATAGTCCAATCAATAAATGCCCAAAAGAGGATTGTAGAGAACATTGAGGAGGGGAGAATTTTCCTCTTCAGGAATATGTTGGGGGTAGTTAGGAGGTAAACATACTAAAAGTCCCCGCCCCTAGCACCGCCGCTTCAAGGGGAGACGGGGGTGGAAAGGTTCCTTTTTTCTATTCTTCGCTTGAAACTCGGAAACCATGCGTCACACGGAAAAAGTAATCTATGCAAAATTAAACATAATTAAATTTCCTACAAGAATGTTTATATTCATTTCCTTCCTATGTGTTATGGTTTGCGAGATATTCGCTAGCCAAAATCGATAATTAATAAAAAAAAATCAATTATCTACCTTGAATATTTCTATCAAAGCGGTTTACCGTGATCTGCTAATAAATCACAGTCATAGAACAATCTTTATTTTACAACACTCGACGTATTGACTAACGTAATATTTTATCGATATCACGATTCACTTAAAATGAAGATATCCTTATAACTTTTTTATTTTGTTTCTGACTTGAATCAAATTTTACTCAAGCATAGAACAAATTAGAATCTACTCATGGCCAGAAAAACATTCGGCTGCTACAAAGGCAAAGCCACCTGCGGTACCAAAATATGCTGAAAAAAATAAAAACATTTTGAAAATTTGATTTGGTTATTGATGGGGGATTTCTCATACATAAGCTCATCTGGCAAAGGGGATCCTCAGTTTCCGCAATTTGTGGTGGCTACGTGAAATTCCGCATATTTTGGTACCGCAGGTGGCTTTGCCTTTATAGCAGGTGAATAATTTTCTGGTCATAAGTAGATCCTAAGTTATTCTATACTTTAGTAAAATTTGATTCAAATCGGAAACAAAATGAAAAAGTTATAATGGTATCTTCATTTTAAGTGAATCACACTGTATATTTAAGGATATACAAACTTACTAATAATAGTTCAAACAACGTTTCATTGCAAGTAATACGTCTTACACAAGAGGGCATGATGTCAAACTGATTTAAATTGAAAGAGAGGCTAGAAGCTGCTGAGGATGGTTTGAATTTTTGAGATTGTGCACGTTGCACGTATTTTGAAGTAGTTTCTACAACGGCACACTATACTAAACACGTGTTTCGCCTACCAATATTTGTTTTCATTTCTAACACGAAAGTAACTAACAAAAGAATTGAAAATGTAAAAACTTTGCCACTACACTTTTATGTCTTTAAAATTATAGCAATAAATATTTATTTCATTCGTCCAAGTTTATAAAACTTTGTGGAACAGCTTTTTTGCATTGTATCAGACATTTTCTTGGTTTGGTAGAACGAATGCAATTAGTATAATCGACTGGCGGTACATGACTAGTCAGGCGCAACGTTTTTAAAATACATGCCAATCATAATATATATGAATGAAATTACCATGAATATGCCAGAAACAAATTTTAGGCAGTCGTCGCGTGCAGAAGGGTGTACCAATTGATTTTTTTTTGTTTTTTTTTGTGTTTTTTTTTTAATTTTAAAATGGATGCCAATAGTGACAAACGAAAAGCCGTGAAAAAGAATCCAGCGGAAATCCATTGGCATGCAGTTTCCGCGCGCAAAACAACTTTTGATGCGCACTAATGTGCGCATCAAAATTTTACGATTTAATAATCGTAAAATTTTTTGGTGTTCTTGATTTTGGATGATTTTGATTTTGGATTTTTTTTCGTTTGGCACTATTGGCATCCATTTTTAAATAAAAAAAAAAACAAAAAAAAACAAAAAAAATCGATTTGCACACCCTTCTGCACGCGACGACTGCCTAAAATTTGCGTTTCTGGCATATTCATGGTAATTTCATTCATATATATGATTGGCACGCATTTTAAAAACATTGCACCTGACTGGTCATGTACCGCCAGTCTATAATCGATTATGAATATTTTTGTTTAAATTGATTTTAGATACACAGATATCGGCTCATGGATATGGAAAATGTTTCAGGGGATCATCTTTAGGACAAAACACTGATTATGAAAGTGTATGTTGTCGCATTACATGCAAAACAAGTCCAAAAGCCGGTGCCCAAGGAATCACTACTTTCACATCTAAATTATCTATCCAAGTCACTCACAACTAAAAAATTTTGTTTGTGAAATAATTGTTTATGGAACAATATAATATTTGAAATTCTCTACCCCAAAAACCCATAAAACGATACCCCACGTCGGTAGTGGGGCGGGGGTGGTGATAGGGGGGTGGTAGTGGGGGTGGATGAAGTAAAACATATTTTGAGGTTTCTGGTTCTTGTACACACACTAAATTGCATTTTTTTTCATACTCTTTAATAATGAGGTGGGGGTGGTAACGCGGGTGGCTAATGCCAAAAATTTTTTTGAGACCTTAACTTCTCTTATATATACTAAATACCAATTTTGTGGACTCTTACCTGCTTGATTTACCTATTTACCAAAATTTATCCTTCGACAGAACAAAATGAAAATATACTCTAGTTCCAGATCTCGTTAAAGTACATATATGTACCATTTCAAGTCAATATCTTAAACGGTTCCAGAGTAAACGTGCCCACAAAAAAGTTACAGACAGACAGACCGACAAATAGACAGACAGAAATTGTTTTTTCGCGCAAACTTAAAATTTCGACGTTTCATGACATTCTAAGCCTATTTGAACAATAAAAATTTTGAAAAATTTTTTTGTCGTTATTATACTTCCACTGGATGTGGAAGTAAAACTCACGCTCTTTCACACAATAAGTTTCATAACTTAAGTATATGAAAATTACCATACAGGAAAAGAATAAAATCGTATTATAGAGGAAGGCTTCAGATTTTAAGTGAATGTTTACAGTTTTTCCCACTTTGCAATAATAAAAATAATGATTCAAAATACGTTTAGTGATTTTCAAAACCCATCAGGTATATACAGTGTGTCCCACATTTCACGGTAACATGTTCGTAGCTCAGTTATTAGTCATCCAATTTCAATGTTTACCTTTATTATATCTTTTTTGAGTAAAACGAAATTTATTTCAGTCATTGCCGTGCATTTTTATTAAGAAAAAAAGGGTCGATTTTTCGAGAAATCATATTAGGCATTTTTTTGTTGAAAAACTAATGCAATCAGCATGCTGTAGAACCACTATGTCCAGAATTTGACAACATTTTGATTTTTGGATTTCGAATTACGGTCCCCTTAAAATTACCCATTTTAAACATTAAATAATCAATAAATTGGTAACGAATTTTTTTTTTGAAAAAAAGTCATTCTTCATTTTCTCTTTAAATTCTTTTTCTACTATCCCATATCATCAAAACTTTCAAATTTCGAAGGCCAAGAATTTTCATTGAAAAATTTTGGGTCATCAGATCTGTAAATTATTCGGGCATTAAGGATTACCGAATTTGAAAATATCGATGATATGAGGTGGTAGAAAAAATGAATTTAAAGAGAAAATAAAGGACGACTTTCTTGCGAAAAAAGATTCGTTACCACTTTATTGATTATTTAATGTTTAAAATAGGCAATTTTAAGTGGGCTGTAATTCGAAAACCAAAAATCAAAATGTTGATAAATTCTGAATATGGGGGTTCTCCAACAGCAACCAGGACTCATGAAACGAGAGGATGGCTCCTTTACAACCAACCTCTCTGAAACTCCTGAACTCCTGCTAAAAACAATGTTTCCAGGCAGCACTGTGTCGTCCTGTATGGACTGGCCCAACGTACCTCACCCAGTCGCTACTGCAGCTGACTGGGAGGTCGCGAATGGGACAGTGGACGATGCAAAAGTAGCCTGGGCGATCAACACCTTCCTCCCCTTTAAATCACCAGGTATGGACGGTGTCTTTCCAGCTCTACTCCAGTGGGGGCTGGAATACATACACCACCACCTGGTGCATATTTACCGGGCGTGTATTGCTTTTAAATACACCCCGGTAAAGTGGAGGGAAATAAAGGTAATATTCATACCCAAACCAGGACGTACGGACTACTCCCTACCAAAATCATATCGGCCCATCAGCCTCTCCTCCTTCCTATTGAAAGGTCTGGAGAGACTGTGTGATCGAGAAATTAGAGATGCAGTGTTAGTTTTACATCCACTGCATCCAAATCAGCACGCTTACATCCCAGGGAAATCAACAGAATCGGCACTTCACTCCGTGGTATCTCGTATCGAGAGATCGGCGGATATGAAAATGTCTACCCTGGGAGCGTTTATTGATATCGAAGGTGCTTTTGATAAAACAACCTTCGAGAGTATAGGGATAGCCCTCCAAACGCATGGTGTTCCCAACACACTTAGTGAATGGATAACAAACATGCTCAAATGGAGAGCCGTCCGAATAAATGTGGGGAACATAGAGACTAGAGGCATGGTCAATAGAGGCTGTCCACAGGGTGGCGTCCTATCACCCCTACTGTGGGTTATGGTCGCCGACAGCCTCGTACACCGCCTCAACAACTCTGGTTTCTTCACAATAGGTTATGCAGATGACATTACCATCTTGCTAAATGGAAACTTTGAGTGCTTGCTATGCGAACTTATGCAAACAGCCCTCAAGTTGGTCGATAATTGGTGCACAGAACACTTTCTCTCAGTTAACCCCCAGAAAACTGAGCTAGTACTATTCACCAAGAAAAGGAAACTACCAAATATGAAAATGCCCAAATTATCGGGCAGTCAACTCCACTTAGCGAGTGAGGTCAAGTACCTGGGGGTCATACTTGATCGCACTCTGAATTGGAAGAGACATTTGGAAGTTAAGATAAACAAGGCATGTGCGGCTTTCTGGCAGTGTCGCAGGGCGGTCGGTAGGTCTTGGGGTTTCTCACCCAGAATCTCCCTCTGGCTGTACACTGCTGTGATAAGACCCATGCTTTGTTACGCAGCCATAGTCTGGTGGCCCAGAGTAAGGCAAAAAACAGCAGCATCTCAACTGGAGCATGTTCAAAGACTGGCATGTCTCTGCGTTACTGGTGCGATGAAAACGACGCCTACAGCTGCAATGGAGACTATACTCTGCGTCCCCCCTCTAACTCTGTACATAGAGGAGGTGGCGTTGAGGACTGCTCTGAGATTGCAATCTGTAGGCCAATGGTATATTAAGGGCACGGCTACGAGACATGCCCGCATCCTAGAAGAGGCTACAAAACAAATTCCTCTTCTGGGAATGGGAACTGACCGTATCCCCCCTATATATAACTTCAACAAGAACTTTGAGGTGAGTTTGAACGTGTCCGGTAATGACGAGCCAGACATATCAATCTATACCGATGGTTCAAAAATGGACTGTGGATCAGGAGCTGGGGTTTACTCAGAAGACCTAGATCTACATTCGATAATACCGCTAGGCACACATGCCACTATCTTCCAGGCGGAACTAGTGGGGATCCTGCAAGCGGTAATAGAAACCACGAAGGCAAACGTCAGTGGTAAAACGGTGCGCATATTAACGGACAGCAGAGCAGCCCTGCTTGCCCTAAACAATTGTAGGACAGGCTCGGGGCTGGTTCTGGATATTAGAAAGGCCCTAGATGTGCTCGCACAAAATAATAGTGTCCAGCTCCATTGGGTAAAAGGACATGACGGAATTCAGGGTAACGAAGAAGCGGACGCTTTAGCCCGCAAGGGATCTGAGAGCGCCCTGCATGGTCCAGAACCTGCAATAGCGCTCTCAGATTCAGTCCACAGTTCCCTGCTAAAGAACTATACACTTAAACGCCATGCGGACTGTTGGAGTGGTCTGAGCAGCTGCAGACATAGCAGAATGGCTTTGGCCACACCCAGTCGTAAGCTAGGCAAACACTGTCTCCAGATGTCCAGGAGTAATCTGCGCATTTATGTAGGATTGCTAACAGGACACTGCAGACTAAACAAACACCTCCATACACTGGGAGTTATAGACAACCCCAAGTGTAGGGGGTGTAACCTGGATGACGAGACCGCCGAGCATGTGCTCTGTCACTGCCCTGCTCTCTCAACGAAAAGAGGATCCATACTGGGGGACTTCTGGCCCAGTATGGCCAGCATAGGTGGCTTCTCACCTGGTCTTCTCCTCAAATACATCACAAGTGTTGGTTGGCTTGAGGAATGAGAGGCTCGGTGGACATGCCACCACTTACGGGGGCAGCACAATGGGCCCGCTTATGAGGCCTGAGTGCACGTGAGCGTAAGCTCACCCCCCGCCAAACAATCCAGATCCAGATCCAGAATATGGGGGTTCTACAGCATGCTGATCAATAATATTTCATTAGTTTTTCAATAAAAAAATGCCTAATATGATTTCTCGAAAAATCGACCCTTTTTTTCTTAATAAAAATGCACGCCACTGACTAAAATAAATTTTGTTTTACTTAAAAAAGGTATAATAAAGGTCTTTGATACCCATCCAAACTTGGTTAAAATTGGGTGACTAATAACTGAGCTACAAAGGTTACCGTGAAAAGTGGGACACACTGTATATATTATTAATACCTAAAGTAATATAAGCTTTAAATTGAAGTCAATTTTTTCTCTTACAATTTTTAGTAGTTTTACACGATTGTAAATTTAAAAACACACGAAATTGAAACAAATAAAAAGGAACTTCCACATCCAGTGGAATAGTAATTCACAACGTCTTGGCAGACGTTTTGTGATTCATGCTATATAATCGAAGAGCACAAACAAAAAGAATTATAAGGCTTCCTAGATCACTTTTCATTTTTGTTATGAAGTGACCCAAATCACTCCAGCAACTTCGTAAAACCCAAGGCATTTGTAAGAAATTTCTAATAAAACTTTTATAATTTCTTCTTAATGACGAAATTTCAAAAATTTGAAAAAAAATCTTTAATATGAAACCTAATTTTTTTTCCACATGATATCTAATTATTTTTAAAAATAATAAGCTGGATGAGATTTTCCGTAAAATATAGCTGAAACTAATGAATTTTATTCCATGCCGTTCTATTTCTAAAATCTTTATTTTACTTTTGCTTTTCAATGGAATTGAAATTTGCGTAAAGGTTGTTTCATAATCCATGGTGGTTCAGATCAAAAGAGGCTTCTCATTTTTCTTTCTCAGAGTACTTCACCTCGCTGGATTCTTTTGGAATATAATCACAGTAATCATCACTGTCTCTGCATTTATCGTCTTCGCTGTCACTAATGACCATTTCTAGAAATAGATAATTAAATCAATTAGCCATCAAATTGTGCAAATGATCCAGTGTTCCATATTTGGACCAAAGTGAATTTTCATTGTTCGTCAATTTTCCGAAATAGAAAGAAACAGTTTTTCTAATGATTTGTAATAAAAAAAATAGAAAATAATTAAAACTCCTAGAAAGTGTAGTCAAGTAGAAGACCTAATGGTTCTAACAATATATTTTACTTTTATTTTCACATCATGGAAGTCTCGGTGGAAGTAGAGTAATCGTAAAAGAAAATTGAAAATGTCATGAAACCTCGAGAGAAAGTTTAAGCAAAAAAAAATTCCCCTGGTTTTCGGTCAGACAGTCTGTGTCTGTCTGTAACTTTTTTGTGCGCACGATTTTTTTTTGTTCGAGAGCCGTCTAACTTTTGTTTCCGGAATGACTGCAATCGCTTGGGTTTATTGTGCTATTCTCCCATTTGATTTATGGTACCAATTGCACTACTCTCGTCCTTTGTACTAGCCTGTACAAGTGTACAGCCCCATCACTGGTTTGGTTTCATATTCTTCTGGACTCAGTCTTGGTTGTCCATATATTGCCTGTTTTCTGTGATCCAAGGCCTCATAGTCGCACATGGTATGGTGGGGTGTCTCCGTTGCCCTATTACATTGTATGCATTTTAGGTCCCTGTTGAACATTCCCATTTTGCGTAGGTGTTCTTTCAGGGCACAATGCCCTGTTAGGAAGCCAGTAATTATGCGGAGCTGATTCCTGCTTACTGACAGCAGTTCTTCAGTCTTCTTCCTGGATGGCCCTTTAATAAAGGTTTTTGTTGCCCAATTGTTTTATCCAAATATTCTTTTTGTTAATGTTTAGCCCATTCCCTCATTTGGCCCCGTACTGTTCGAGGATCGATTCTGGGCCAATATACGGAGCTGACGATCCCTTTCTTACTAGCTCGTCAGCTTTTAGTCTATGTAATGAAGGCAAAAATAGTGTAAATATTTCGTGCAAAGACGAGATTACTTTTCATCCCCGCTTTCGAGGGTGCTGAACACGATGAAAGTGGTGAGAGAAGTTTTTGACCGCCGCAACCCCCTGAAACGGCCAAAAACCACCCTTTTTATGGGGATCACTTTATGTTTTCATATATAAAGGGTCTGGGTGGGTCTGGGGTATTTGAAATAACATGGAAGGGGGTATAGAGTAAGTGGAATCCAGACAGCAGGCCTAGGGGGTTGATTAAACCTTCCCGAAAATCTTTCTTTTCAAATGATTCGGTTCAAACGCTTATCCCCCATTTTCGGGGATGCTGATCACGGAAAAAATATTTATTTTTAGCTCCAACCTCTCCTCATCCCTCAAACGGGCAGAAATCATCCTTCACTCACCAGAAAGCATGCTATCCAGGATTTACAGATTTTTCGGCATATGATCGTTATTCCTGTGCATTTTTCACAAAAGAGAAGGTGGTAGCGACCTCGGGGTTGTTTGAACCCTTCCAAGAGGGATAAAATTCATTGATTATATTTTTATCGTGATCAGCGCTTGCGAAAACGGGAAAGGGGGTATTGACGATCCAAAGTGTAATTAATGAATTTTGAAAAATGAAGGGATATGCACAGGAATAACGATCATGTGCCGGACAACCTGTAAATCCTGGATAGCATGCTTTCTGGTGAGTGAGGGATGATTTCTGCCCGTTTGATGGATGAAGAGGGGTTGAAGCTAAAAATGAATATTTTTTCCGTGATCAGCGACCACCCCGAAAACGAGGGATAAGCGTTTAAAACGAAAAAAAGGATTTTCCACCCCCCGGGAGGGTTTAATCAAACCCCCCCTAGGCCTGCTCTCTGGATTCCACTTACTTGTAACCCCCTTCCATATTAGTTCAAGTATAACCCTTCGATAAATCATCCGTTTATATATAAAAACATAAAAGGATCCCCATAAAAGTGGTGGTTTTTGGCCTTTTCAGGGGGTTACGGTGGTCAATAACTTCTCCCACTACTTCCATCATGTTCAGCACCCTCGAAAACTTGGCGGAAAGGTAATCTCGTCTTTGCACGAAATATTTACAAAAAACTCGTCAAATAATGCTTCATTACATAGACTATTTCTCGTTACCTTCGATTCCTGAGTGTCCCGGCACCCACTCAAGGGTGTGCACGATTACTTTGGAACGGTTTGTGACATTGACTTAAAATTTGGTACACCTATGTATTATACCGAGATCTGGAACTAGATTATATTTTGAATTTATTCCGTTAAAGGGTTGGGGGGTAAATTGGCAAAGCAAGCAAGTAAAAGTCTATAAAATTGGGTATAGTGTATGTACAAGAAGCCAAGGTCTCAAAATGTCTATGGCATCAACCATTCCAACTATAACTTCCATTACCACTCCCACTTCATTATTGACATCAGCCACCCCCAATCACTTCCATTACCACTTCCACCCCATTATTAAAAGAGGTAAAAAATAAAATTGCGAATTTGTATGTATAAGAACCAAAAGCCTAAAAAAACTAAAAGGCCCCTAAAAAACAGTGAACCTATACGGAAATACAACTGAAATATAAATTTGTATTAGGGATTTAACCTTAGAAAGGGCACATTCCTGTCCATTTGACAATAAGAGAATATCATCGTCAAAGTTACCAATAGTGAAGAAGTTGAAGAAGCTCCCGGAACGGATTTTTTACAAAACGCAGAAGAAATTGATGCACATCCTCGAATATGACAAACTCAACTTTTGTATCTAAAATAATAAGTTTTTTATGAAATTCGTGTTCCAATATGAATTTTTTATTACTTTTACATAAAACCCGTAAATAACAGTGGGTTTCTGACTCGGTTTCTGACATTATTTTCGCAAATTTTACAATCTATTTATTTTTAAGCTTTATGTGCAAAATTGACTAAATGTAAATATTTTTATTTCCTATTAGTAGTTTTAAATCATGGAATTTAATGTTTGTTCATTTTTATTTGTTTACTTTAGTTTCCCAATACTTGGACGGATCTAGCGAATTTTGTTAATAATGACATCAGTCTAGTGCAACAAAACCGAAGTTAATAAATTTTTATGTAAATTTAATAAACTTTAGATATTACCTACCTTTATAGTTTTTATTACAGTTAACGATATTATACTTTGCTGACTACGGTAACATTATCTAAACACGTATCTTCGTTGAGCTAAAAAGTATAAAAGCTGAGCAGTTAACAATTCCCCCTGGGAACTGAAGTAACATTATAAGTTACAAAAAGGCCATAGAGCCAACAAACAACCCTGACACACGCGTTACGATTCGTTTTGGAGCTATCAAAATGCAGCATTCCTAATCGAGGCACACCCCAGCCATCACTATTCATTGTGAAAAATAAGTATCAACGACGTCGTCGTAATGTGCTGACACAGACGCTCTTATACTGAGTGTTACGCCTTAATTTACTTACTCTTTATTACCAGCGATTTGAAGTGCTGTATCTAATGTTTAATGATATGTGTTTAAAAGCTTCGTTGGTGGGAAATGAAAAATAGAGATCTATCAGAATAAATTAATAAAAACTTAGTAATACAACACTATTTGTACAGAGAAAATTATTTCTGAACTAGTTACTTGGGTGTATAAGAAGCAAAAAAACTACCCGCCACGTTTTCTCAATATGACGTCATTCAATATGGCCGCCATTATTCCACTACCGTTCTGCTCAAGTAAGCAATAGAGGTTTTCACTTCGGAAAAATTCCGGGAAGGGATAACATTGAGAATACATCTCTGAACATGTCAGGAACAACATACCAAAAGTTACCAACAATAGCCCTTGAGCGACATTTGTTATTAAACAAATTAGTTGCAAAATACCAGTTTTTATCAAATATATCTTAAAATAATTTTTTGTAAAACTGTCATTAAAAATGACATTTTTAATTCATTGATAGGTGAACTAAAAATTGACTTTTGTAATGTTACATGTTAAAAATACTTTTAACACTAGTGTCGAAAACACTTTTAACACTAGTGTTAAAAATGAAATATACCATATAGTAATATGCATTCTTCTCAAGATAATAGAAAGCTGTATTGATAAAATTAGAAGAAATATATTACTTAGAAATAATACATATTTATTCAAATAGTTATAAATTATTTATTTAGATATTTTATGTCTGGAGCTTCATTCAAAAATGTATTAATATGTTCGCTAGTAAATATTTTCGATTTTTTTGGCCGATATCCTACACTTTTTCGTTTTAAAAACGCTATTAGCTTGTACTACTTGCTTACATCCACGTTGTTCTTGATTTGCAAACTAGCTTTTATCATAGAGAAATTAGACCACACTGCTGACGCCTTTCATAACTTAGATTTTTCTTCGAAGTAAGCCAAAAGTATATTTTCAGTGAACTTGTCTACTACTTTCTTCATTTTACATCATTCAATAAGTCTTTTATACCATATTGTTGCCGCTATTTCTGGGACAACAGATCTAAAGTTGCCCTCTCTGCGGCTTCTTTAACATCTGGTGGAATAATGAAATTACTTTTATTTCCCGTATTTTCTTCAAAATCCATTTTTTTTAGCCACAAAATTTACGATATTTAAAGACAGCTTCAATTGTAGTGACTAATAAACACTAAACAATTTACAATTGTTTTACTTAGTTACCCTTTATCCAGTACCTGACTTGATATTTACACTTTATTGTCACATATAATTGAAACGAACGGGTGGGTGGCTCAATGCCAACGCGTGCGACACGTAAGCGGTAGATCGGGAGTTCAACCCCACAGACGGCATTTTTTTTTTTAATAACAGTTTTACAAAAAATATTGTATGATACATTTGTTAAAAGTGATTTTATTTTGTTCGTGGGGTTGCTCCACTCGCTACGCTCGTTCCGCAATATTCCCCACTCACAAGATAAAAGGTCACTTTTAACACTTGTATCATAAATAACTATTTTCTTTCAAAAGCTAATTGGGCCATTCGAAAGTACGGGAAATTTCATATCAACAATGAAATGAAATATGAAGTTTTTCTGTACGATCAAACATGTAGGCTCCAGATTTTTTTGTTTAACGCAGGAAAATGGAACACGGCGACATGTAAATACGGCGTGCGAAGCGCGCGCTGCCTCGGGCGCGCTACCCTAAATTTGTTGTAACTTTTGAACTAATTAGTGAAACTGACCTCACAAAAGTTTAAATTATCAGATGGCAATAAGGCCTACAACTGGTCTTTACCTAAATCAGCAAACATTTACTTACACTGCAGAACTATATGCCATCTGGATGACTTTGAGATATTCCGAGATGAATAATTTTTTCGTGACCTTGATCTGTTCCGATTCGCTGAGTGCATTGCAAGCATTGTCTGATTTCTCCTCCGCCGATCCATTGGTGCAATCCATTCTTGAGCTTACTCATTGGTTACAAATTCAGGGCAAACAAGTAATTTGTATTTGGACTCCAGGCCACATGGGTATTCCTGGAAACGAACTTGCAGATGACACACCGAAAAGGGCAGCAATCAGAGGATATACCTATACGTAACAGTGATTTGAAAATATACATAAAACAGAAAATAATAGATAGTTGGCAAGAAGAATGGGATGGAATTAATACCAAACTAAAAGAAATAAAACAAAATGTAAATAAATGGAAAGCTACTACACCATTAACAAGAAGAGAGCAATCTGTAACAACGAGACTGAGAATAGGTCATACCAACTTAACATCTAGTTATATGGTCACAGGAGATCAACCACCGCATTGTAATAATTGCAATGAAGCATTAACGGTCAAACATATTTCAATAGAGTGCCCTATATGTGGGCAATACAGAAGAGCGCTAAATTTACCAAATTAAATTAAAATATGCCTTAACAATTGTCAAACGAATTTAAAGAACACAATTGAATTTTTGAAGCGCTCAAATATATACCAAAAGATTTGATAAGTAAAAAGTATGTGTATAGATGTATAGATATCTTTTTTTGTGAGATGTAGCTCTATGACCTTTGAAATTAAAAAAAAAAATAAAAAAGCTTAAATGAAAGAAGAAACATGTAGCTATTGGATTATTATATTTTCAAATATTTACGATGAAATCGGTAAAAGTTCTACCATTTCTAAATTTTTTAAGATAGAACTCTGGGTTTTTCACATTTTACTCTTGAAGTAATGTACAAAAAGATCCGATGAGTGAAAAAAATCACAAAAATTTATTTTTGAAGATGTACACTTCCAAAATATCAAAATGTTGAGAAAGGACAAAATTTGATATATAGTGTTCGATTTAAGACCTCAACACCCCGTTATTTTGGAATGAGTTGGCCGATTTTAATTTTTTTTTTTTTTGAGATATAGTGTTCGATGAGCTTTATTTGACTGTTTTGAACGTCTATTACTATCATTAAATGGATTAGACGGCCTAACTTTTCTTTTTTTCATCCTTATTTAGTATCTGATGTTGATGACACTAAGTAAGGAAGAAAAAGAAAAGCTATTCCGTCCAATTCATTTGTTTGAAAAATTTTCATTGCGGCACCTACGTACAGCACCCGAATAATGTATAGAAGCACTATTTATTTAAAGAATAACTTTTCTTTTTTCTTCCTCATTTAGTGTCTGATGTTCCTTAAGTCGAATGACTACTTTATCCTTTTAGTAAACCTAACCGACTTTTATACAGGGCCAGTCGAAAAGTGAGAAATTTTAAATTGTCTATTGAATAATAAATACCCTATATGAAATATCGAGCTAAAATTTTGTATAGAGGTATTTGAGACAACTGCGAATCGAATACGATTTCCAATTTGCCGATAAAAAATTGCCTAATAGTCGATCTCGAAATTTCGACCCATTTAGAGGAGCATGGTAGGCTTTGAAAATATGAAAATTACAAAATTTTCAAAACAGTCATATAAAGCTCTCAAAAAAAAAATTACAATCGGCAAACGGGTTCCAAAATAACGAGGTGTTGCAAATAGCACACACTGTATATAACTAACTTTAACCACCTAAAGCTTGAAACGTGTACTTTAAGATGTTTTAAGGGGATTTACCTTAAAAATTAAATTAACCTTATATTTTTACGAAAATAAAAAAATATTTTTTGCTCGAAAATTCATGAAATTCTAGGTAAAATAAACGTTAATAACTTTTACAAAAAAAATATTTTGGCTACCTATCTAGCATACGTTTATAGTAGGTTTTATAAAGGGTGCATTTTATCGCGTTTAAGCAAGTACACCTTTTCTTTAAGAAACTAAATTGCGTTTCGATTATAGTAGAAGACGCTGTCCAAAACCTAACCTCAAAAAAGTTATGGCTTAAAGTGTCACGTAAAAGTCCTGTAAGTAGCGCCATCTATAAAATATGGCATCGGTAATAGCACCATTGTAATTAGCGACCTGAAAAACATGACGTCACTAACTTTGAAATAGATACGTATAATAGTCTCTAAGATAGAGACAAATTACGAATACAATTTTTTTACTTTGCCACCTTGTATCTTGAAAACGAAAAGAGTTAGACCGCTACTTTTTGAGTTAAATCGACTTGTTTTGATGTCAAGAATCTACGGTTAAACGTCATCCCAATCTTTTCGAAATGTATATAAACCTATACTTTTCACGAAATATTGAAAAAATCAAGTTTTTTCGGTAATTCGACTCAATGATGATTGTTTCTGAAATTTTTATCCTGTTTAAAATATCGAAAACATATTAAAAATATTCACGTGGTACAGGGCTAGGTATTTCTGCCGAATCTGATTGCACAAACCGTCGGATATTTTTGGAACAAGAGCAGGAACATTATCTGAATAAACTGATATTTAAAAATGAATTTATACCGTTCAATATAATTTGAATATTTATTATGTTTAATAAAAATCTTTTATTTTGCGCAAACCACTTTTACTTTATATATCGGGATATATTAATTTCTTGAGACCTCACCTCACCTCACCTCACCTCATCTCACATATTGAATATATTAATCCGAGCGAAATTTGTTTGAAATTTATCCAGTTACGTAATTTTTAATGAAATTTTTAGCAAAAAATCGGCCACATTAGATCAGTAATTTTATATTATTACTTTTTGACACCATAATCTGTTTCAGCGACCTAAAAAACCCCCACAGTGTCAGTCCAAGTGAAAGTTTGAAATTTATCGAGTTAGTAATTTTTAATGAAATTTTTATCGAAAAGTCGGCCATATTGGATCAGCCATTTTAAATAGTTTTTTTGACATTATAATCTGTTTCAGTGACCTCGAAAATCCCTATGTGTCAATTTGAATTAAATTGTAAAATTTCTCAACTTATAATAATTTAAAAAAAAATGTTTTTTTTGTTTAAATAATTTATAAACAATTTCCTCACGATTATATATTCATAACTTTTTATTTCAAGCTATGTAAAAGTGATATCAAAAGTTTTTGAAAAATCGGAGCTTCCCGTAATTATTCCGAAATAATACATATTTTCAACCTCTATTGACTCCACTAGTAAGATTTATTGAAAAAAATATTCACAAAAAATGTGTGAAATAGGCCTTGTCCTAAGGTTCTCATCTAACCACTCCTAGCAGATAAAATGGGGTTGGTACGGGGAAACTGACACGACAGAACATTTTTTTTTGTCCAAAGTTGGTTTCACCGCGTCAAAATACTTCAGAAAATTTATATCAGAACCTTACAACTTAGACAAGATCTTTTTGTCCTTTTTAGAGGATAATAAAATTAAATTACAAATTTAAAAAAACCCCTGACACAAAAATATCGACTAAATAACTAATATAAAAAAAATAAATAAATTAACACAACTTTAAAAATTATGAAATTATTTTGATTCCATATACGAACTCTTATGATTTGTTTAAATCCAGCTTACATTTTCTTTATGTCCTCGAGATTTGCTTTCTTATACGCATGAATATATCGGGAGCTGCCGTTTTGAATATAACTATTTAGTAGTTCGTCTTTACAGCAGCCCCCGACATATTCATGCGTATAAGAAAGCAAATCTCGAGGACATAAAGAAAATGTAAGCTGGATTTGAATAAATCATAAGAGTTCGTATATGGAATCAAAATTATTTCATAATTTTTAAAGTTGTATTAATTTATTTTTTTTTTATATTAGTTATTTAGTCGATATTTTTGTGTTGGGGTTTTTTAAAAATTTTTAATTTAATTTTATTTTATACTTTTTAAACTAAATATATATATATATATATATATACAACGTAGCATATTATTACACAGAACTTTTTAACCTTTAAGCCGACGCGGTCCAATTTTGTATGCTACTAGTCGCACACGGTCTACAAGACCGGTGCTATTATAAATATATTTATGTGATATATTTAATTTTAATAAAAACTGTATCAAAATCGGATCTCCCGTTAAAGAGATATAAAGCCACAGACAGACAGACAAACATACGAGTCAAACTTAAAACTCTTTTTGGGTCGGGGGTTAAAAAATTGAAAATTTTTAAAAACTCCCGATCAATGTATCTAATCGTACCAGTTTCATATGACCGAATCAAAATGAGGCCGCAATCATATTCGGCTACCATAATTGTCTGCACATCTGCAATTTTACTTCAATCGGACAATTTCTAAAGAAGTTCAACATGGCGAATTCAAGATGGCGACCAAACGTCAAAATCTAATATGGCCTAAAACCTTCTCGACAAAAACTCTTTCAAATAAAAAAGTACATCAAAATCGGATCACCCGTTGAAGAGATATGAAGCCACAGATAGACAGTCAAACAAACATGCAAACATACGCGTCAAACTTATAACACCTCTTTTTGGGTCGGGGGTTAAAAATTAACTAACTTCAAACTTTTGGTTATTTTTTGGTGGTGCGTTAATTTCTTGAAGAAGTGTATATTCATTACGTCGTTCCTATCCGATATAAAACTTATAGGTTAAACCGAATCCTTCACCATTTCTTAGAATGCATCGTATGAGCGAATACACTATACGATCAAATTATAGTGTTAAAGCTAAAAAATTTTGTCCGACGTCTTGGGACGTCCTCCATATTGAATTTAGTGTGACGTCATTTTATTTTCGTATTCTTCTCAGCAAACCCTTTCATTTGATACCCATATCATGGGGGTGCATAAAAAATAACTGGTCCGCCATCTTTGAGAGTCCGCCATATTGGATCTGGAATGACGTCACTTAGCTAACCATGCATTGTCATCCAAACTAAACGTGTACGCAAAATTTCAGCTCAATCAGTTGGGGATAACTGTTTTAAAATTCAGTTGCGTCCGCCATATTGAATTTAGTGTGACGTCATTTTATTTTCGTATTCTTCTCAGCAAACCCTTCCATTTGATACCCATATCATGGGGGGTGCATAAAAAATAACTGGTCCGCCATCTTTGGGAATCCGCCATATTGGATTAGGAATGACTTCACTTAGCTAACCATGCATTGTCATCCAAACTAAACGTGCATGCAAAATTTCAGCTCAATCGGTTGGAGATAACTATTTTAAAATTCAGTTGCAAGATTTGACCCACAAGAACAAGGCAAGTTAAATAAAAGCTTGTAATCAAGATGGCGACCAAACATCAAAATCTAATATGGCAAAAACCTTCTCGACAAAATACTCTTTCAAATAAAAAAAAATTGCATCAAAATCGGATCACCCGTTGAAGAGATATGAAGCCACAGACAGACAGACATACAAACATACGCGTCAAACTTATAACACCCCTCTTTTTGGGTCGGGGGTTAAAAAGGATGGTAGGCAAAAACTGATGAGATAGATTTTTTTTAAATCTCAGAATCGATTTCAGTTTGTCGAAAACCATAAGATAATATGGTTCTGATCAAAAGCGCAGCCCCCCCTCCCTTTTTTTGTTGACCTGTGTTATAAAAAAAACGAAATTTTATTCATATGACAATCTTTTTAAATTTAAACCTCTACTTACAGTACTACATAAGCGTGAAATAAGTTTTTAATGGCCAAAAAAATTGACATCAAAATTTTAAAATTATTTTAAAAAAATTGAATCTAACGATCAAAAAGTTTGTTGCTATTTTCTCGTAAACGGTTTCAACTATTTTATTCATATTTCATAAATCGATGTTTCTAGTGAATCAACATGAATGAATGATGGCATAGCCATCATTCATTTGTCTCGGAAAAATCCAGAAAGGATAGTTTACTGATGACATGTTGGACCACACAACCGTTCACTGCCATCCCAGCCAAACATAATACGAGCTATACAGACACGTGTGCGAGAAAGTCAGCGTAATGGAACCATACCATTTATTACTACTAATACGTAAACCGAATTATTAAAATTAATTTATGTTTTAAAGATCATTTCTTATTGAATTGTCTGCCCAAGTTTAATTTACATACTAAAATAATGAATGAATATTAATTGGATGAATCAGCACGTTATTCATTAACGGCACTTTGGATAAAATCATAGCAGACAGACGGCAACATATCAAAGTCTAGTTGAATTAAATGAACATAATCGTTAATGCTTTAACAAGGTGAAAAATATAACCACACCTGCCCAATATCAGTAGGGGTGGAAACATTAGCACTAGTGTTTATATTTACATACATCAAAAGTGAACAAGAGAAACATCAGTTGTTTTATGAATCAGTATTTTCTGAAAATTTGTATTATTGTACAGGTATATTTGTAGGAAAAATGTTTTTCCGTATGCGCTTAATACGAGAAAACAAAACACTTTCCCTAACTTATTGTACAAATAGCTATTTTTTACGATTGTTAAAAATACTTCACTTCTTTCACCATTTTGTGTGCATAAAGCATATATTTATCCCCATAGTGAAAAACAGTAAAAAAAGGTGAAAAAAAGTAACATTATTTCACTCTTATGCAGAGCCGGATCTATGAGTATATTGAAAACAATTGATGCTATCTCACGATCTTCGCTGTAGAAATTTCAAAATTTGTATTTGTGTTTTGTCGTTTAAGTTAATTTTGAAATTTATTTATATAAATATGAAAATTAAGCAGTCGTAAAATATATTGTATGAAACTCATGCATAAAGTGCCTTTTTTTCACTCATGGGATTGCTGCACTCATCTACGGCTGTGCGTCAAACTTGTTGCATAAATTACTATAATATACAATCGACATACGAAGTAGGCTTTCTTGCTCACATTTTACAATGCAAACTTGACGTTTACCGAGGAGTAATGTCACTTTAATGCTCGTTTTCCAAAATCGGAAAAATGTTTAGGGGTAGTGGTTGGCCAGGAAATATTGTCACCATCGTCCATCCACCCAAATTGAATTAAAAAATCTTACAAACGAGGCCAGTTGCAGCTCAACAAACCAAACAGCGAACACAAAAACAGAAAAACAGAATATACTTCCAACAAGCACACCAAACAGCAGAAACGACAGCAGAAGATCCATTATAACTACAAAAGATAAGAAGATTCTAGGTGAACGTACCTTACGTAAGAATGGGAGAAAATGATATTTAACATATGCACATAACACATTAAATACGCTCCCTTAATGCTGACACTATTATTTTCTTTTGTTTTTCACATTGTAATTGTTAGTATTAATTACATTATCAGCAGTATCACATTGCATTATTAATAGTTAAACATTATTAGTATATATTATAATATTATTAGGATTATACAACCTTCATACATTCTGATAAAATGGATCCATATATCAGAGATGACGAACTAGAGACGGTAAAAACAGAAATTTTGTCTAATATCTTGGAATGTAATGAGGTATTAAATGTCAACTTAAGAAATGAAAATTTTAAAATAGTACACAATAACATTCGAAGCATAAATAAAAATCTGGACGAATTTAAATGCTATTTACATCAATTCACTTTTGATTTTGAATGTATTGTTTTAACGGAGACTTGGCAAATACAAGATATAGATTTATATAAGTTACAGGGTTATAACTTAATTTACAACTATGGTAATTATAATAAAAATGATGGAGTAATAATTTATATAAAAAATAATATTCTCTATACATTGTAACAACAAATAATTTTAAGTTTACAAAAATAACATTGAATTACAAAAACAAAAAATACATCATAACGGCAGTATATAGGTCACCTTCCAGTTGTCCCTACCAATTTATTAGGGAATTAAAAACATATTTAGAGACAAACCATGAAAATGCTGATTACACCTTATTCCTTGGAGACATAAACATAAACATAATTAGTAACAATGATGAAACAATTAAAGATGAGGCCATCATACTTAAATTTACTATATGAATTTGGCTTTGTTTCAATTATTAATGAACATACGCGAATTACCGAATCATCAAAATCATGCATAGATCATATGTTTATTAAAACCAGGTTAGGCATAGAATATATTTTACCGTTAATAATAGAGACAAATGTTACTGATCACTTCATGACATTTGCACAAATAATATCTAAAAATAAAGCAGTAAATAATACAGAAAATTACAATATAGTTAAGTACGTTAATCACAAAAAACTTAGTACAGAAACATGGGAATCAATACCGCTTAATGAAGACCTCGAATCGGCAACAAATATATTTGTGGAAATAGTAAAGAATAATGTTACAAAATGTACAGTATATAAAAAAATAAAAAATAAGGAAAGAAAGTCATGGATAACAAATGGATTACTTAAATCCATTGACACAAGAGATAAAATGTATAAACAGACACTCAAAGAACCTAACAATATCCTATTAAAAGCCAACTACAAAATATATAGAAATAAAATAAATAGCCTAATAAAAATGACAAAAGTAAACTATTATAAAAATAAAATAAATCAGAACAAACAATGCACAAAGAATCTATGGAAAAATGTAAAAGAAATTTGTAATCAACCAACTAAAACAAACCACAATGAAAATAATATAAAAAGTATTTTTACTGATAGCGGAGAAAAAATTGAGGATCCTAAGATAATGTCAAATGCATTTAATGATAGCTTTCTAACGACAGGAAAGAAATTGGCAAATAAAATAAAAAGAGACCCTAATTTTAAACCGGAAAAAACTCAACATTTAAATTCAGGCAACACTAACCCCACAGAAGTGGAAAATATTATTAAAATACTAAAAAACAAAATGCTGCAGGCGTGGATGAATTGAAGGCAGAAACTCTGAAAGTGGTTGCACATCTAATATCTCTTCCATTAGCTCACATTATAAATAAGTGTATGGATGCTGGACACTACCCTTCTGCTATCAAGTCTTCTATAGTCCTCCCTATTTATAAAACAGGTGATAGAACAAACATAAATAATTATAGACCAATATCTCTAATCACAAATTTTGCGAAAGTGTTTGAAAAAGTACTAAAACAGATATTAAACAGCTACATGAAGAAATACAACATAATTTCAAAAATGCAGTACGGCTTCCAAGAGGGAAAGTCCACTCAGGACGCTATCTTGCAACTTACAACCAAAATGTACTCTGCTTTAAATGAAAGTTGCCCATCACTATGTGTTTTTATAGATCTTTCAAAAGCCTTTGATACTGTGAGTCATCCGCTACTTGTGGAATCGCTAGAAGACATCGGCATCAGAAATAATGCTTTAAAACTTTTTAAAAGCTATATTACTAACAGAAAACAATGCGTCAAGTTGATGGACACCTTCAGTGATTACAAAACATGAATATGACGTTCCACAAGGAACTGTACTAGGCCCTGTACATGATCGCAAGTTGAATTCTATTCTTTATCTACGATTATAACAATAAACACTAAATTACAAGTATACAGAAAGAACACTTTATTTACAAATCTCAAAAGTTATAACAATGATATATAAAATTTTATTTAAATTACTCAGTTTGTTTATTAATAAAATTAACTGTAAAATTTGAGCAACCAGCAAATTGAAGATGATTTATATTTATTGCTTATTTCGGTAAAATATGCTAGCAGTACATTTTCTGTAAACGATTTGACGTTCTTGCTGCTACACCAATTTATATTTGTTCTGCGATTTTTCGGGTAATAAATTATGTATTGTTTCATTAGCTACTTGTCTTAATTCTGGCGGTGTACATAATAGTTCATCTTCACTAACCGAATTCATCATTTTTGGCATGGGCTCATTTAGCATATTTTTTTAATTACATTTTCGAAAAGATCTCTTAATTTTAGAGCGAAATGCAAAAAAAAAACAGAATTTTCTAGGATCTCTGTAGGCATCGACGCTGCGTGACGTCATTCACTCCTGGTTGCATTTTCATTCGCTTCTTTTCTGCACTTATATGCTGGATATTCTTGTGTTAAACTACTCCAATAATCTCCAAATCACCATTATCAAGTACAACTCTGGCAGATTAAACAAATCGCTGGGTTCTAACAGCGTAAACGCAACTTCAAGACGACGTGCGGATTGAATGACGTCAGCATTTTGAATGCGGCGGTTCATGTTTAAAGCAGTATATTTCAGTTACTACTTATCGGATCGACCTCAAATTTTCAGTGTTATAATTATTCGACGATTACTTCGCATAAGCGTACTAAAAAGTGAAATATGAAATTTGACTAAATGACCCCATTATTACTTAACTTCATTTGAAAACGTCGAAACTATTCAAACATGTTAAGTCACCTTCCTTCCCTCAATAATAATGGACCGTTCTATTTCACCGTATAGGAAAACAATTTCTCTCGTACAGAGCCACCTTCGCGTCGCGGGTTACATCGACTAGACAGGCTAGGCATGAAGGTAAAGGAAATTGCCACTGTACATAGCGATTTATAATAATTCGCAAGTGAATTATTATAACTCACGCTATTTGTTTATTAATACTATTAATTGTTCAAATTGTTCATTAATTAGTATATAATCTAATAACAGTAGATAAAGTACTTTAATGCTTGCTCGCGTGCATCTATCATTACACAAGTTTGGTCAGAAAAGTGACAATGTATTTTTATGAAATAATAACGCTCGAAAACTGTTGTAAATATAATGAAAGTTGATGAGGGTAACAATTAATTACCTAATTTATTTATAAGAAAAATATGAACTTTATAAAAACTAAATTGACAGCGTTTGTATTCTGTTCGTCTGTGTATCTTAATGACATATGCAAGGCATACTGAAAAAATCTTGATTAATAGCTGTTTCTAGCCAAAACTCAGTTCTTTTTTTTATATATTTTCAAATGATTGTAGATAATAGTATATTAGGTATATTACTAGGAGTAGAACGCAACGCAAACTGGGCGAAACACAAAAAAAGGCGTTCTACTCCGTGTAATATATACTATTTTTTCTTCAAGCGTATTAAAATGCAAAAATTCATTTATTTATCATAAATGTACAAATATTCAAACTACAGTCTTACATGTTGACACAATATGACAAGTGGCTAGTGGATAGCGCGCCACCGGTGGCTTTCGGTATTAACATTATGTTACTAGTAAAACAATACCCACTACGGCGGCGCTTTCGGAACTAACATTATGTTACTAGTAAAACAATGTCCACTACGGTGGCGTTCGGTACTAACATTTTGTTACTAGTAAAATAATGTCCTACTTCTACTTCTGTTTTTGGTGACATAATTTAAACATTTTAATACGCTTGAAGAAAAAATTATGTGTGTAATTCGAGTGCAAAGTGTCACTGTCGCTGCCAAGTGTTACTCTCTCGAGCGACAAAGAGGCACTTTGTGCTCTTAATACACATATAGCTATTACTATTTTCTTTTGATTGCCACAAATATATATGTAATGTATGTAAAATGACCCCATAAAAATTATAAGTTGTAAGTTGTTAAGGTTTTAAGCTAAAAAGATTTATAAAAAAACAATTATACTTCAAGGCAGTAGACTTTTTCATCAGTTATTTATCAATTTTCTCTAATATTATTTAATATGAATAAAGAAAGATTTGAATGAATAAAATGATTTAATTGATGATTTAAGATTACCTCATATATTAATATTCCAGCACCGGTCGTTCATAACGCTAAATAGCCGCTGTGCAAGTACTAAATATGTGCATACGTAATAACGATACCCATAAAGATTTATCATACTGATAACGTATGAATTATTAATGATCAAAATTCAAATATTGCTGTTTTAATTAACCTGATATATCGCACGCCCCTACATTAAATCCACTTTTGACAGCGTGATGTTTCCATAGGACATCGATTTTATTTTTACACATTGTTTTATTTCAGCTAATGGAAATGATGAATTTGCGTTTGTATAGTTCATTATAGAGATATACTAAGAACATTGGCCAATGTATATGTTGATTTCCCTTATTACTTCCACATCCAGTGGAAGTATAAAAACGCAAAAAAAAAATGAAAATTTTTATTGTCCAAACAGGTTTAGAATGTCATGAAACGTCGAGATTTTAAGTTTGAGAAAAAAAAATTATGTCTGTCGGTTTGTCTGTCCGTAACTTCTTTTATGCGCACGATTACTCTGGAACCATTTAAGATATTGACTTGAAATTTGATTGACAACACATTTCTTATGCATGTAAAAAATGTCGGCGTCTTTGGCGGTGCGGTAAAGATCAAAGACACCGGCATTTTTTACACGCATAAGAATAAGGTATTTTCTTATTTTTTTTATTGAATAATATCTTAGTATACCGTGTGTGTAGTCGCGGGCTAGGCATGAGGAGTAAGAATTACAACATCGCGTGTGCCAGCTGGCTGAAATGAACTAACAGAGCTGGAATGCTCCACCGACGGACGAATTTACGGCTGCCGGTGTTGTCATATTCGCGCTACGTGAATGTACATGCCTAATGGGAAATTACACGCACGGTATGTATAAACAAGCCTTCCAATACAGATTTCCGCGAAAATAATTATCAATTTTTTGAGAAAACCAAAGTTAAAATGAGTTAAAAGTTTTTTAAATTGGTGACGTAAGTAATCTGCCGATGTGTCAATTTGTTGATAGAATGGTTTTATACAAAACAGTGTGATGTAACCAAGTTGAAATTTCTTCACTAGTTTTAGTAAAGATAATTGAAAAAAAACAGGAGTGTAAAGCTTATTTATTAAATAAATTTTAATATATTTATCCACGAAATTTAATTTTGTGATGTAAAAAATAATAATGGACATGAATTATTAAATGTTTTAAATAATTTTTAATGCCGATTAGATTTTTTAAAACATATTTAGCAATATATGGCAACAATATCATCGGCTAATCAAATGACAGGTGTTAGGTAATTTGAAGCATTTCAGTTTCTTTCATCGAGGTATTTGCTGTAATTTACAAATAACAGATAGTGTTATTTAAAAGATATTTTCTAAAAAGTTGTGGAAACACAAATATAAGTGTTCCGGAAAAATGTTTTGTAACTATTCCGAAAAATATGAATATTCGAAGAACCTGATGGTAAACTTCCAGTATTTCTGATCCCATCCCTTCAAAAACCTACATTTTGTTTATAGAAAGAGTCCATCATGTCATAATCAACTTTGAGCAAATTGGAGGAATCTCCTTTCACAAAATTCAACTCATCTTAATAGTTTACTGATAAAATATAAAATAACAAAATCAAACCCCACATAAACAACAATAAATAAATCTAACCAATATGTCTCTTTCACTTGTAAATAACAAGAAATGACAACTGACAGCACGCAAGCAAAGTTGGAAGAGGGAAAGGGTCGTTTTTATAAAATGTTGCCACATAATCCTCGCCGTGAGTTTTGTTTACATTTTTTTAAGACAACTTCTAAATAGTTTAACAAACATAAATACCTTTTAATTCCTTCTAAATACATGTCACGGTGGCCTACAGCCAAATTTAAATCAAAGTTGTTGCCATTCGGATTTTTTTTAAACACATTCTTAGATATATATAGAACCAATTTCCACGATTTTTAAAATCATTCATCGCAGAAATTTTTTTTTACAAATATTTTACTTTTTTTGTTTAATGACACATCCACAAAAAAAAGTGGTCTGGCCTGCGGACCAGACCAGTGTGTCCTTTTATGTATTTGGACCCGCTGAAACCGAATTCGAAGTCAAAATTGTTAGATTGGCTCGTTTTTCACCCCTTGCGCATCCAAGTTGCCGCACGTAAAATCGCCATTTTTTGGGGAACGTTTGTAGACTTGCCGAGTTTTATTTTCAGTCGCAATTGCCAAGCCATGCGAAAAGGTTTCTACAATTTTTTGTATTCTTATATTTCTAGTTAAAGTGAGTGGTGTTGGAATTGTGTTTTGTGTTTTGTCTTTAGTGATATTTTTTCTGTATATTTAATAATATTTCTTGATTCATTTAATTAATACACTTGTAAATTGTAACAAAAAAAAAACTAAGCCGACTCTGTCAACTCCGTTTGTGCGAAGTTGGTCCCGAGAATGTTCCCAATAAAATGGCCGAAGGTCGCCTAAGTTTGCCACGCCTTTTTAACGTAATTTTACGAGAGTTACACTTCGGGTTATTCACTGGTGTTGGTTCATTTAAAAGATGGAAATTGTAGCTTTCTGATGCTTTTTTGTTTTAAACAATACAAGCAAAGGATGGATGGAAAAAATATACTTGCATATATTATCACGCCCGAACTCAATCGTCGCAATAAAAAATATAGAAAAAAAATAAAAGCCCTTCAAAAATTTTTTTTTCTTCATTGAGAACTGTTAAAAAATATGTACACTCCAAGATTATCATGGTTTATTAAGTTGTAGTAACGTGGATTCAAAATAAAATATCACTATTTCGGAAAAATGTATACTTTTCAAATGTTCAAACACAAATTCGTTTACTTGTATGCATTTTTTCGAAAATATGATCAATCAAATCTGGACAAGGAATTGCGATTTTCACGATCTTATCCTTATAACTATGAAAATATCTTTGACTGTTTTGAATATAAACTCTGGAACTTCTCCAATACATTAACAAATGTATAAAGAATCCACTGGATATAGCTAAAATGTGGATAGGTGTACCTGTAATAATACAATACAGTAAAGGTTCGTAAAAGTATAAGCGAGCGATTCAGCGGCTATGTGTGGTGTCTGTGTATGCCTTCATAAATAGGTGTATATTTTTCCTCCATACTCACTATGTATCATCCTATTTACTAAGAAAAATGTTAAAAATGTGTAATCAGAAAGAGAAAAAGCTTTATTTTACTCGTTAGAACTGCTAAGAATTTTTAGAAGTTCCATATTTGCATTTAACCCTGCGCTTGACCGCGCAGAGTGACAGAGTTACTTCACTATTTTTTTCCAGGAATACCGTGGCTTTAGCGATAAATTTTATTAGGACATTTTTTGTTCAGAAACACGTGGTCTATCCACCTGTATTTTTTTATTTTTTCCTACCTTGGCTTAATTTCAAAATTTTGAAAAAATGGACGAAAAAAATTTGTTTTTCACTTTTTTTTATATTCTGCATCCGAGCGGAATATAAACTTTTCAGGATATTATTCTATACACTTTCGAGAACTCATTAAAAAAAAATTATTCAGTTTGCAAGTTTTTATAGGTTTCACTATAAATTGTTCTCTGTCGTCTGGGTTATAAATTTTTGCATATTTTTCAAAAATTGACTTGACTTTAGTGACGTAACGTTTTCTAAGATTGGATATTTCTTGTCTATAATTAATTATTATTTGTGGCAATTTCATGAACATTTTCTTAGTCGATTTTGCTAATTTTTCATATGTATTATTTTGATCGATTTGCTATGTTCTACAACAATTATTGATCTGCATGATTTTTACATAAATTGCATAAAGCTTAGAGGGATGAGACTCGAATAATTTATTTGTATCATGTGCGAGAAAATGAGGTTAAATCACGATTCACCTTTACATTCAAATAAGATTTAACTAAAATAATCAGGACCAGCTACTTAGCAACAAATTGTTCCTTTTATACAACAAATATAGAGGACACAAATAAAAATGACAACATCCAAAATTTAAATGCGACGAAGTATATATTTCGCCTTTTATCAAGTAGTCATAAATGAAACAGGCGGCGAAAAGGAGGAAGAAGCTAGTAAAGGACTAAAGCACGCATTCTCCCCGTAGGCAGGAGAGTTAGTATTTGAATCCTGGCTGCATGGAGCTCGTTTCCGGCAGAAACTGCACAATGCAACTTCCGGGCCGATGACAATTGACTGACGCTCCACGCACTGGTAGCGACCACGTTGCAAGTACAGAGGATCGCAGTGCTCTGGTGCCGTTCATCAAGTGACACAATGCCGAGCCGCCTGCCTGTTAGGCGTCCCAGCCACCCTTGATATAGTATACATGATTATTGTGTGGGTTGATTATATACACGGGGTTTTCACTATTCAGCCATTAGTGAAACTTTTCCCTCTTATAATTTTATGGTTCATCCGATGTTATTGCAAGGATTTTCTTTATAAAATTACATACTTACACTATTGAAGAGAGATTAGTTACGTATTTAAGTAGCTATTTTTAATATTTTCCACAAGTGGTATAAAAATTAGATTATCATTATCAACCAGTACTACCAGTAGTATGGTATATAAAGATGAAAAGATGCAAAACTTAGAAAAAATGTCATATACAGGGTATTTAATTAATAATTTTCATATGCTAACTGAAGAATACTTAGCCCAAAATATGAAGATTTAAGCAAAAACACTGAGATAAAATGTCTCCTTACTGAGATACAGGGTGTTGGAGTTAAGAATTAAAAAATTATTTTCACATATTATTTTAAAATTGCGTAATATTTCTTTACCATATTTGGTAGATAGTGTTATAGTTCAGTTGAATTGTAATTTGACGCGGCGAAAATAAAATATTTAACCAAGATTTTATTATTTTAAGTTGATGGATTGGATATCCAAAGCAAGCCCTTATAGCGTGCCAACTGATGTCATACTGGGTAAGGGGGGTGGGGGGTCGTAAAGTAGAAAAATCGGCTAATAATCTGAGAGGAAAGTTATAGGTATTTAAAAAACCAGTAAAATGAGCCCCGAACATCAAGATAGCTTTATTAGGTCAGGAGTAAATTAAAAAAAAAAAACGAAATTTTGAAAAAAAATTTTAATTTCAGCAAAATTTTAGAAAAATTCTTGAAATTTTACTAAAGTATGTGCTATATAGGAGGGAACATCTGATGAAAATTTCAGATCGATATCTGCATTATTTTTTGATAGATTCAATTTTTTGAAAAAAAAAAATGGTCTTCGAAAAATGGCTATAAGTATTTCACTTTCTGTCAGATTTTGCTATGAAAAGAAAAATTCTATTCTTCGAGAGCTCTGTTGTTCAATATTTATCATTTTTTTCTATAAAGCCATTATTCAGAAAAAAGTGGTGAAAATTTAATTTGAAAAAATAAAAATTTTTTTTGCATAAAAAAAATCCAATTAAAGTTTAATAGTGTCAAAAAATCATGTCCACCATTTTGAAGTGCTATTTTTTTAGTTCACCTCAAAAAAAAACTTTACTATAATAATTGATTTTCGAAAAAAATATTAGCTACTTAGTTTTTATTTTTTATATTTTTAAAATGCGACGGTAGTTGTAATTATAATCACAATCATTTAAGAATTATTTTTATTTCATATAGAATTTTTAAAAATTAAATTAATTTTATACACACTTCAAATAAATCACTTACATTATATAATAATAATACACTTTATTGAGTAATGACATAAAAAGGACGAAGTTCAGCTTAAAACAGCACAGACGCTGTAAAAGCTCTTCTTCCACTTAACCCAAGAAAAAGAAGCAACAAATTTTAAAAATAGAAGAAATATACATAACAATAAACATACAATATATATATTAGACATGTTTATACACACTTATCTAAACAACAGAAATTCACACGCATTTTTTTTTCCTTTCCCAAGGTGCCAACAGGTTATATCCCAGGCCCCATATATATAGCTATCTCCTATACTATATCGAAGGTACAGTTTTAAACTGTTAGTTGAATAACTGGTCTCAATTTGTCCATGTAACTTACATTACTGACAGGTCCAAAAGCTTTTCGCAGTCTGAAACCAAGAATATTCAAATAAGAGTACCTCGCAGTACCTCCGTTATAGCACCTATTCTTTTTATTCTCTATATTAATGATGTAGAAAATTCAGTACTAAATACGAACTTAACCATATATGCCGATGACATCAGTCCTTGTATTGTAAAGATGATTCTGGACTAGAAGATTTATGAAATGCAACTCTTTCTAATTTAAATACATGGCTCTTTAACAACTCTTCATATTTTAACAATGAGAAAACGAACTATTTACGTTTCTACGACTGTCAAAGGACGTGCAATAATCCCAATCTTATGTAAATAACTCATCTATATCACTTGCAAATATAAGTGTTAAATTTTTAGGGGTATATTATGCCAGTACTTTGAGTTGGAAATATCACAGAGAACATCTTGTATCTAAGCTGCGTAGTCAAAACTATTTTTTCATCAATCTAAGATCTGTTCTATACAGAGATCAGTTCATAAAAATATATTATGCAAATGTAGATTGTTTACTGAGATACGGCATCTTCCTCTGGGGCTGGTCTACTCATACCACAATACCGAAAAGGTATTCACAGCTCAAAAACAATTACCGTCATCCGGGATGACATTGATTCCAGGGGCGACTTTGATAAAAAATAAAATGTCTTATTTCAGTTCAAATTTCGCGCTCAAAACTAATCTGCAGCCATCACTCTAGACGCAAATCGTTTCTTTCAATGAGGTTTCTTTAGTATGCACTCAATTTGAGCGCGAAATTTGAACTGAAATAAGAAATTTTATTTTTTTTCAAAGTCGCTCCTGGAATCAATGTCACCCCGGATGACGGTAATAGGAACAACCATTGTTGCTGTTAATAGTAGACATTCTTGCAGATCGCTGTTTTGTGAACTAGGAATTTTAACTGTATCATCTATTTTAATGTTTGAATTGTGCATTTATGTATTTAATTATCAAGGAAAATTTCTTAGAGACTCTGATATTCATAATTCTTATACTAAAGAAAGAGATAACTTTCATATTCCTTTTGCTAAATACAACACATAATACAAGTCACCCGATGTACTCGGATTAATACTGTTTAATAAATTACCTGCTCGTATTAACTCTGTTTTCGATCTTTTAGAGCCCAGCTTAAAGAATTTTTAATAAAAAAGCTACTATCGTGTGGAAGATTTTCTGCACTGATAGATAGATAATTTGTGCAGTTCAACAAATTTGTTTGTTAATTTTTGGGTTTTTATTGTAATAATTTCTGTGTAATTGTACATTGTAATATGTCGAAAGGAAAATAAAGCATTACATTACATTACAAAGAATAGAGAATTACACGTGTTTTGAAAATACCTTTATAACTTAAAGCGCAATTTTTTCTAAAGTAGGTGCTTTAAACGTGCAATTTTTTTTAACATTCAGGTAATCCTATCTACATATGAATGAAAAACAGTAGTTGGGAGTGTTTTTAATGACTGGTTAATTACAGTAACAAAATGGCGACACTTGTATTTTTAAAATGTGAAGACGCTCATTGTTTCGGTCATAACTTCTTTATCTTATTATCTTTTGTGCTACAGAAACAAAACCTTGGGAAATGTAATTACTAATCTTTAATTTCTGACGTAGTTGCCATAATTTCTGAGATATTTAACATTTAAACTATATACTTCATCTTACAAACGTTTGGATATCATCCTTAAACTTCTATATCCCCGAAACTATTAATTATACATAAATAAAAAGAAAAATAAATTCATCCTTTATAAGCTTTAATTTCGGTTTTGGCATTTTTTCGCTAAATGTAATAATTTTCAAGTTATTCGAATAGAACCGCAATAAGTCGTTATAACTGTCACTTAATAAGAAAAATTGATAAAACTTTTTTTATATAATTTGTTCTCTTTAAGCTCTAATGGATATTTTTTTTGGGTTCCGCCCCCCATTAAATTTCATTTAATATTAAATTATCAAAAAAATTCCATGACATGTTCTTTAAAATTAAAACCTCTAGTTACTGTACTTACTACAGTGTTTATATATATAAAATAGGAAACAATGTGTAAACTTTAACAACAATATGTCTGATTTAGAATTTATTAAATATGGTGTACCCCAGGGCTCTGTCCTGGGTCCACTACTATTTATAATCTATATTAACGATCTTTATTATCACCTGCTCCGTGAAAAATGCGTCTTTTTTGCTGACGATACAACTTTAATATGTTCTGAGAATAACAAAGATAACTTATTGCAAACTGCAAAAAATATTGAACTTATAACCGAATCCTGGTTTTCCTCCAATAATTTAAAATTAAATAAGGAAAAGACGCAGGATCACTTTCTCCTGCAGTAATCGGCATGGGGGGGGTGAAACTACTCGGGATAATTCTGGACAGCTCTCTGAATTGGATATGTCATGTACACCTTCTCTGTAAAAAAGTATCAAGTCATATATTTGTCTTAGGACAACTTAAATATATTCTAAGTAATAACATGCTATTCTGCGCTACATTAATAATAAATGTGTTACTAATAACTTTTCTACATATCACACATTATAGTGAAAGATAAATATTCTAAGTAATAACATGCTATTCTGCGCTACATTAATAATAAATGTGTTACTAATAACTTTTCTACATATCACACATTATAGTGAAAGATAATTTTCTTTCTGTTTCTACATCATGCAATATGTTTTACCCATAAGCTAACTCATATATGTCTAACTGTTAAATATTTTAATATGTTTATCTTCTATCTTTTTTCTTTTTATTGACTTGCTACAAACACATGTATATTGTAAAGTAGTAAATAAAGGTATTGTATTCTATTCTATACTATTCTATATAATTGGCCGACTATATAGTGATAGCTTCTTGATGTAGGCTCAACAGGTAACCCAGATACATGCCATCATGATGATGTAACGCTGAAGTCCCTTCTTTAAAATGTTTTTTTATTTTGTGCGAGATAAGAACTAAAAGAGTTAATAAAAAAAGGCCTTTGTTGCGTAGAATTGCATGCTTTTCAATTTTGTTCTGCAACTATTTTGCCGTATTTTGCTTATTTGCGGAGACATTTGGCACACTTTTTACAGCAGGAAACCCCTGTATTATTCGATTCCACAAAACCTGTGTTGATTGAACGTAGATGAAATAATTATTTCGAACTTATTTGGTACTAAAATCACATGGTCATGGAAAAAATAGTGGCATAAAGTCTGTTTTAAGCTCTTGTATGGTTGTTTCACATTTAGGCTATGGCTAAATTATGATTAGAGAATATTATTTAGGTATTATGCAAATCACAACTTACACACTTTTTATTTATTATGAAAATGCCTACTTTCTGTATATTGTTGCCCTAATCTGGGCACGCTAATATACTAGTTAGGTAAATACTTTAAAACACTCATTATTGGAGAATCAATCAAGACAACTACTCTTCTATAGCGATATGAGGAACTCTCTAATCTGGGCACGCTAATATACTAGTTAGGTAAATACTTTAAAACACTCATTATTGGAGAATCAATCAAGACAACTACTCTTCTAGCTAATACTGACGAAGTATTGAATTACATGATAGGATTCTTAGCATTTAAAATACTTAAATCATTTATTCAAATTTAGTCATTCACACTTTTTTATTTAATATGAAATTATCTACTTTCTGTATATTGGTACCTTAATCGGGTCACGCTAATATACTACTTAGAAAAACACTTTAAAACACTCATTATTGGAAAACCAATCAAAACAACTACTCTTCTAGCTAATACTGACGAAGTATTGAATTACATGATAGGATTCCTGGCATTTTAAGGCAAAAAAATATATTGAAAATACTTAATTTATGACCTTAGCACATAAAATTTATTATGCATTAAGGATGTACAGTGGTAATTTTCGATATGAAAGTTACACGAGGGCTGAAGTCGCACTTTACGCCAGGGGGCATACATTATTTTTTTAGGACTAGGTGAGTCCGGTAACGAATAAATTCAGAATAACAATTTCATGTATAAGGTCAGGATAAATTCTTCAATTTGTTATGAAGTAGTAACATCAAGTTGACTAAATAAAATTATTATTAATTTAATGGTGAAAAAACTTACTTTACGCCCAGCAATGTGGGCAAAGAAGTGTTATTTCATGACCGGTGCAGCATACATAAATACAGATATATTTAATTAGCACGTAACTTACAATTTTGAATAGACTATTTCATTCCTATAAATTTCGTTCAATCAAAATCAATCATTTTAATCAAAAAATAGTTTAGCATCGACAAAATTCAACATTTAAAATTTTCCCAGGGTTGCTTAACCAACAAAAAGCCAGCATGAAGGAACCAACCTATTTTTCAGCGGCAAATTTTCCTTTGTTTTTTTGAAAACATAGTAACCGATTCAACAAGTCGGCGTCATTACAATAATTTTTGCAAACGTCAGTTCACGTCAGTTGTAAAAAATGTGCGAGAATAACGACCCCAAATGTTGAAAATTTGGTGATTTATTTATTTATTTTTGTAAATTTACTTTCTATATCTAATATATTTGTTTTCATTTGCCTAAATTTTTATTCATGAAATAGTCATGACGAATACCATTCATGGTATAATTTCGTATGGCAAAATTTAATGACTATTCTACTCGAATTTGTTGCTTTGGCAATTTCGCTCTTGGTATTGACAAAAATAACTCACCTGACGGTTTTATCTGTTAATGTTAATCGCGAAGTTGCCAAGCAACAAACTATTAGGTACAGTTTAAACCAAGGTTTAACTAGAAGATTCTGTTGAGGTCCGAAATAAAAGTAAATAGCGTATTTAGCAAAGTGTATATTAAGCACATTCATCAAATAGGAAATTAACAAGAACCTTTTAACAAGAACTCAAAAAGACGCTTCTCACAGCAGTTTTTTTACTACAAAAATCATTCGATAACTATCGATAATAACTATCAATAACAACTATCAATACCACAGAATCTTTATTCAAATTTATTAATAATTTCCTATTTGATGAATGTGCCTAATATACACTTTGCTAAATACGCTATTTACTTTTATTTCAGACCTCCACAGAATCTTCTAGTTAAACTTTGGTTTAAACTGTACCTATAAAACCGGCCCTTAATAATTCTTAATAATCACTAAATTTTGCCGACAAAATTATATAACTTTTGACATTATATATGAAAATAAAAAAACCGCTACCCAAGGAATCACTTGTTCCACATCCAGATTTTTTATCCAAGTCACTCACAACAAAAAAATGTTCTATGTGGAAATAATTGTTTATGGAACTTTAATAATATAATATTTGAAATCCTCTACCCCAAAAACCCATAAAACGATACCCCACATCGGTAGCGGGGTGGGGGTGGTGATAGGGGGTGGTAGTGGAGGTGGATGAAGTAAAAAACATTTTCAGGTTTCTGGTTCTTGTACACACACTAAATCACATTTTTTTCATCCCCTTTAATAATGGGGTGGAGTGGTAATTTTTTTTTAAGACTTTAGCTTCTCTTGTATATACTAAATACCAATTTTATGGACTCTTACCTGCTTGATTTACCTATTTTCCCCAAATTTACCCCAACCCTTTGACGGAACAAGATGAAAATATAACCTAGTTCTAGATCTTGTTAAAGTACATATGTGTACCAAATTTCAAGTCAATATCTCATACGGTTCCAGAGTAAACGTGCGCACAAAAAAAGTTACAGACAGAATTTTTTTTTTCGCTCAAACTTAAAATCTCAACGTTTCGTGACCATTCTAAGCCTATTTGAACAATAAAAGTTTTTTAATTTTTTTTGCCGTTACTATACTTCCACTGGATGTGAAAGTAATATCAACTTCTCACATCCTGCATCTCTGCAGCCATTTTTGGATTCACATTTATACAAACTTTGTTTCTCATTTTGTAAAATATAATTTGTTAGAACAATTTTTAAATGCATTTTGGAAACACATCGTAGATTTAAAATCTTTCAAAAAAGCACTGTGTTTATTGATGGAGTAGCTATATGCAAAGTCATCCCAGATCTGATTTAGATTATTTTCCTGATGGTGCATTTTGACTTGCTTTTGCATGTGTTCACTGTTTGGCTGTCGGTATTTTAAATTTAGGTGTCAATGAAACACCGATGAAACTGATATTGTTAAAGCTCCACACGCGTTTTCAGTTTGTAGTTGTTACTCTACCACAACTATTTATAAACTAAGTACATTAATGGGTATATAAAATAATTGACATTGCACAATAAAACATCTACATTTAAAATCATTTATTATCATACTTATTTAACATTATAAAATAAGTATAATATAATCATTAAATTTTTTAATAATCATAAAAAAAACTTTCAAGAATTCGTTTAAAACAGTCTATCGTTGTTTGTTAGTGGAAAAAAACTAAAATTTGTAGAAAATTGTCTTGCTACAGCAATTTCTTTGCTATAACTTGTCACAAACATTACAAGAAATCTAAGAAAAGTTTCGGATTCAATCCAAATTCCGGAAGGCATTTGCTTAGGAAAAAGAATGTTAAAAAATAGCCCGTTTGGGGATCCGTTAATTTCACAGCCCCACAAAAATTAAAAAAAGTTCAGACTAGCGAACCAGACCCATGTATCCCTATGTATTTTCAGTCGCTGAATCCGAATCCGAGGTCAAAAAAATTCGCACACCCCCAAAATCTTTAGCTAGAGCCAAAAAACACCTCTGGACTGGGGTAAAAAGAATATTAAGCAACGAGAATAGTTGTTACATCTTAATCGATCGAATTATACAAATTAAGGTTAAACAGCAGCGTACATTCAATAGATATGAAACACACCCCCAGTGAGGGGCGAAAACTAGCCCCCATTTATAAAAATCGATCCAAAACAGTAACGATTGCTGAAAAAGCTCAAAATGTCTAAGTTTTGTTAAAGTGATAAAAAACTGCATCAGGTCCGACGAAATATTCATAAACTGCTCCTCCACCACCTTTAAGTTTAAATGACACAAAACAAGAGAAAACGTAAAATCCAACAGGATTTTTATTTTGCGTAGTACTCTAAAATACAACTAGAAACTTTCGTACCATCAACATCCTACAGTGTCAACCCTCAGATGGTGTGACTCACAGTGACTTCTATAAAAATTCGAAACACCTGCGTTGTGTGGAAGTGAGACTATGTTCGGCGCTGTGCTTGAAAACCACCCCCACGGGGTTGCGAGATGCCATCCCTATATCCGTAGGATGCTGGAAAAACAGAGAAAAACTAACCGGATTTACATTTTTATGGATGCTATGATTAGCGAAAATCGTGATGCACACTTCCAGCGTCCTACGGATATAGGGCAAACCCATGGGGGTGGTTTTCAAGCACAGCGTCGAACATAGTCTAGTTTCTACTCATTTCCGCACACGCAGGTGTTTCGAATTTTTATAGAAGTCACTTTTTATGGATAAATCTTACATAGGGGGTAGTTTTCACACCATCTGAGGGTTGACACTGTAGGACGTTGATGGTACGTAAGTTTCTAGTTCTATTTTAGAGTACTACGCAAAATAGAAATCCTGTTGTATTTTACGTTTTCTCTTGTTTTGTGTCCTTTAATCTTGGGGGTGGTTTTCTCAACCCTATATGGACAGTTTATGAAGATTACGGATCTGATTCAGTTTCTTATCACTTTAACAAAACTTAGACATTTCGAGCTTTTTCAGCAATCATTACTGTTTTGGATCGATTTTTTTATAAATGGGGGCTAGTTTTCGCCCCTCACTGGGGGTGTGTTTCATATCTATTGTATGTACGCTGCTGTTTAACCTTAATTTGTATAATTCGATCGATTAGGATGTAACAACTATTCTCGTAGCTTAATATTCTTTTTACCCCAGTCCAGGGGTGTTTTTTGGCTCTAGCTAAAGATTTTGGGGGTGTACGAATTTTTTTGACCTAGGATTCGGATTCAGTGACCGAAAATACATAGGGATACATGGGTCTGGTTCGCTGATCTGAACTTTTTTTATTTTTGTGGAGCTGTGTTTTCGGTTGATTCGTGGTCCAAGTGATACCTTATGATAAGACATTAATCTCACAAAAATATGAGGTTGAACTTAAGAAAGGTTTCAGAGATATAGAAGGTCAATAGATTAGATCTGGTTGTATGATTATTATTATAAAACATAATAATGATAATAATAACAATGATAATAATATATAATAATAATAATAATAATAATAATAATACTTCAGCTCCTTACCTTACCGTACCACGTCACAGTACTAATCTACAAAGAGATTTTTTTAATTTTTTTTGTGTCTTTTATGGTTTTTTGTTTTTTTTGTATCGTTTTTCGATTTTCTGCTTTTTTTTGTTTTAGATTAGTTTTTAATTTATATTTCATGAGTTGTTTCCAGTGGCGGCTCGTGATACTGACTGCAGAGGAGGCTTGATATTTTGAAAGACAATTAACTTACAATATGATTACAATTTGTACATTTCCCCACCATCCCCGAGGTAGTACAATGGCGCGTCTTAATTTGGAAGATTGGAAGATATGCTGCTTCTTCCAAAGGGAGGCTCAGCTCCCCTGCCTCCCCTGACGAGCCGCCACTGGTTGTTTCTGTATGGTCAATGATATATTACATATATCTGGATTTGGCACATGTATTTCATGATACTGTGAATAACCCATGTACACATTCTTTACCTGATTTTTGCTAATTTCTTAGTCATTTAAAAATATTAACGTAATAAATAGCTTATAACCGTCTCTAAGAGCTCCCTTAAATAATGGTTATAACCGCATCGAAACCGTTTGAGTAGTTTTTAAGTTTATCCCGTTCAAATATAAAAATGGACGAGAGGTAGTTAAAGAAAAAGAAAGGAAAAGTGAAAAGACAGAAAAGAACAGGAGATTTTCTAAAGAAATTGATATTCAATTATTATCTTCACTCACTGCGCTATTTGAGTCGATTTTGATCAATTTGACCTACTATATCTTTAAAACCTTTCTTATGCTCAACTTCAATTTTTTTTACGATTAATGTTTCATCATAAGGTATCATTAAGACTACAAATAATTCAAAAATTTGCGGACCCCCTAACGGGCTAAAAAAACCTGTTTTTGGGGACACTATTTTGCAGTTTTCCTTAAATATCTTTGGTTATATAGCTCGTATTGCAATGAAGGGGAACATTGTTTTTAATGAAATGAAATTGAGAGAAACTAGATATGTCTCAACCTTTTTGGTCAATTGACCTATTACACGTTATTGTCAAAAACTAGGTTGGGTATCTCTAAAAGTCAAAAGTCACTGCACCTGTTCACCAACTCGTTTAATTCCCAAACTTTGTAGAAATGAAATACCTATAATAGCATTATTGTTTTCAGTAACTTTAATATTATGCTTACTTTAGTCAGTTTAAATTTTAAGTTTTAAGCTTTCTTTAGTACGCTTAACATTAAGGATACTGAAAGCAACTCAATATTGAATATAGTGAATTATTATTATTAATAATAATTTTTTTGTCCAAAAGTAACCTCCTGAATTTGGCATACTCTGTAGCTAAGAATAATTTATACGACTTAAATTAAGATCTCTAACGTTCCACGTCGCTTATGTGCCTTTTTCTTTTCTTTAGTTGTAATCAAATATTTAAGACGTGTTTAAAACTTTCGCATTTTCACATAAGAAAATTACTTATTTCGTGGTTCCTCCGATTACTTATATCAGTTCTTTAATCGGAGCGTGGTTCTTTTCTCGTATTAATCAGTTATACAATTTTTAAAATGTACACATTTATTCAACAAATAAAAAACAAATAACAAACACAACAAATAACAATTTTAACAGAATAATTAAGAAACAATCCTAAATGATGATGAGTGATCAGTATTGCCTCAAAATACTAATGTTTGCTATGATGATAGACCACTTTGTATACTGGTACCTTCACTGGCACTGGTTTAGGAATCTTGATAGGTACGTGTTTTTCAATTTTCACTGGTACTGGTTTCTCGACATGGTAATGAACTATCTTTTCTACTTTATATGGAACCGGTTTTTCAATAGGGATAGTAATTGTTTTGATTACAGGAACAGCGACAGGTTGCGGTACCTTAATGTGGACGGGATAGGGCTGTGGTACGGGCACCGCCACCGGTTTTGGCACTGGTACCGCAACCGTATGAGGAATTTTCACCACCTCGTGTTTGTACACCGGAATTTGCACTTGTTTGGTAATTTCCACCGTATGGGAAATATCCTGGCCACCATGGCCACTATCGTATCCTCCTGCGTGCACTGTAGCGAGAACACATAATAAAGTTATACACACAAAACTATTCATTATTCTCTGATAATAATTGCACAACTACAATTCAGAATACTTAAGGAACTGATATATTATATTTGAAATGCTTCCTATATATACTCTTATCCATTCTTTTATTACTTTCACTGCATCCCTCAAGAGATTGTGATACAATTAAAATGTATCTAGTTTTGCGCATTGGAATATCTAATATTCATTTAATTAATTTAGGAAATGTAATTAAAATCTGATTATATAAGGAACCTTTTTTAGATACATAAGATTGGCAGTAGTGATCATAATCGGTGATACTGCTTGTTCATGTGATACTTTAGTAGATTATCAAGTTCGTAATATCTTTATAGTTTTTTTTTGTACTTGGATTTTTATCGGCTGATGGTTTCTTATAAATTTCATGTTAATAGGTTACTAAGCATACAGACAGAATAGTTTGTTTTTTTATGCGATAGTAGACAATGTAACCGCTACAAATTACACAGGATGTTCTAGGAATAAAACTAAATCTAGTAGGCGTGATTCTTAAGTGAATTCTGCATCATCCCCAATATTACTCCCTCTTACAAGTCAAATTTTAAAGCTAATGCAATTCAAAAGTTTAAAATGTCTTGGCACGTTTCGCCAACCACGTTGGCATCATCTGGAGGTGAAACCAAAAATATGGTTTGAAATATTTCAACAGCTTACATTATAAATCTCACAGAGTATCTTGTAAACCATTTATCACTGAAAAAGTTTAACAATCTTGACTGTTTGATAAAAAGTATGGCAGAATAATAAGCACGCTGTCCCTGCACCAATTGGGTTGAGATTTTGGGCATAAGTTGATAGTAGTGTTAGATTAAATTTCCCAATATATTATTTTTGGAAAAGCATTTTTATTGGAGTTATGGGGGTATAAAGAAAAATGGGAAAATAAAAAATTTCTCAAGAACAGATAAACTAATTTTCATGAAAAAAATTATATGTTATGGCTTTTGAAGGCACAAATGTAGAAAAAAATTATTGAGCCCGTTTGCCGGAAAGAAGTGGTGGAATAATTTAAAAAAAAAAAAAAGAAATTTTTTTTTTAGGGGATGTTCTCGTAGTCCAAGCAATGGGGGGTTTCTATTCGCAAAAGGTCGGAAAGAAATGAAATTTGGTGGGATGGTAGAAGTAGGTCCCCTGATAGTACACCTGAGTTTGCGACCTCGGGGGGGTTGCCCATTCGAGGGGTGGGGGGATGAAAACTCTGCGTCGCTGCGCTTTTCGGGAAATAGCGCCGTTGTGGTAAGTGCTATCGAAAAAAAGTTCAAATGAAATATGTAGAGAACAAAATTGTGTACAATTTTGGTATTTTTCGTCTACGACCAATAGTTTCCGCTCTACGGCGCGCCATAGTTGGGAGTTGATTTGCAGTTTTCAACAAAATCAGAATTTCATCGCGGATTAAGACGAAGATCGCTATCAAACAATTCTGTAATATTATTTTCACCGACTTGTTTGCGTAAATCCACTTGCCTCTCACGAATCAGGTTACTCTATATTGATGAGACATCTCTAAGTCTTGATTGCTATAGTCTTTAATTACAGGAATAACATTATTCTGAGTAAAAATGTCGCTGAGAATTTCAGCTGACTTCAGAACTCTCGACAAATACCTTGAGTGGGACAGATAGTATACAATTGCAGCAACGTGCGAACAGCAGCCAACAGCTCTGTTTCCGTTGGCGCAATTGTATACTGTCTGTCGAAAGTTCTGAAGCCCGCTGAAACTCTCAGTGATATTTTTACTCGGATTATTAATGTTCTTGTAATTGAGGACTATAGCAATGAAGACTAAGATATGTCTCATCAATATAGATTCGTGAGAGGCCAGAGAGTTTACGCAAAAAAGTCACCCCGAATTGTGAGAGGTAAGGAAACTCACAATAAACAAACTCCCCGACTAGTGAGAGGCAAGGGGACCACGATAAACAAGCATTCCGACTAGTGAGAGGCAAGGAGACTCACGATAAACAAACACCCCATACTAAGTGATCCAAAATCGTACTGTAACCTCCACGTGGTGGACCTTGGAAACTACAGTTCTTTGGCAGGCTGACTACAAACGTCATCATTGCAAAATGTTCAGATTTTTTTTTTTTTTTTGGTTGGAGACGACCATAATAAATAAATATATGGTGAATGTTTTTCCATATAAGGGGCGCTGGACCGTCAAGAATCAAAGTTACAAAAAAATTGTATTAGACAAAGTTGTAGAGAATATTACTATGTACAAGCTGGAAAAAGAAAATTCAAAAAAAAATAAGAAACCACCCCTATTGCAACACCCTACAAGGGGTGTGGACTGTGACTTTTTTGTTGGATACTCGGCCATCGACCCTGAAAAAATCAGCTTGCCGGGAATTATTTGTGAGCACCTCCTATAGAGAAGGTCGACTTTTACTGTACTATAGAGAAGTTTTCAAAATAATTGTAACATTTAGATGATTTTTTACTTCCCTCGTTTGCCGAAGGGAAGTATTGTAATCATGAAAAAATCACGCTAGGAGACTTCTACGGATTTTCACGTTTCAGAGGACTAGATTACGAAAATTAAAGCTGTTTGATTCCTCAGTATGTCGGTCTGGCGTCTGTTGGGGCTATATCCACAAAACCACTTGTCAGAGGAGGTTTAATATTTGGTAGGTACGCTACTGCCAATGAGCAACTGGGTTACAGTTGTGTTGAAAAATATACAGGGTAGACCCCCTAAGAAATATAACTAAGGAAAAAATATGACGGAAAACAGTAATATTTGGCATGTAGGTAACACAAGTGTCAAGACATAAATATATAAAGAAATATATACAGAGTAAAAAAAATTAAAAATGTGACGGAGCACGATAATATTTCGCATGCAGTTAACACAACTGACTAAGAAGAAAAATATGAAAAAAATATACATGGCGGTTACCCAAATGAAATTTTTAAAAATGTAACGGAGGACAATAATATTTCTTTCGCATGCAGAAAAATTTGATAAAATATGCAAATAAAAATATATATAAAAAAATGATGAATAAATATGGCGGCGAGCGATAACATTTGGCTTGTAGTTAACTCAACTGCAAGGAGAAAAATATACAGAGTAGTTACTCTAAAAAAATAATAATGAAAAAATGTGAGGGGTGGCTATATTTCGCATGTAGTTAATGGCCACTCTAAAAAAAATTATGAGAGATAATGTTTCGCATGCAGCTAATACAACTGTCAAACAAAAATATGACACAAAAATATACGGCCACGCTAAAAAAAATATGAAAAGTGTGACGTATAGTAACCGTATGTAGTTAACACAACTATCAGGGAAGAAAAATATGAAAAGTATAAAAGTAGTCGAGTTAATGAAGGTTTTCACTTCTTAAATCTCAGCAGCAGCTCCGATTTTGATCATTTTTTTAAATGTGTGTTTTTTAATAATATTCAAAATCAGAAACATCCCAAGTGGCGCAAATACCCGAGGGGTGGATACCACCCCTTCTCGAGGGTGTAAATTATTACATTCAAAATAACCGTAGACGTCGATAGAGGAATATATTCTAAGCAAAAAATGTTCTATGAAGTTTTTTCAATGAGTCAATACTTTTTGAGTTATTCGTGATTGAAAATGTTGATTTTTCATCAAAAAAATTCATGTTTTAGAACGATTTCACTAATAACTCGAAAACCTTTATCAACAAAATTATTATAAGCAAAAATGAATCTTATAAAATAATAAATTGATTGTTTTTTATTTCTGTAGATGCAATACGAACCAAGTTATGGCTCATTGAATGCGACTTCTTGTTTGCTGAATACTGAATTCCATCCTTTCAACGTTAAATAACGGAAAAACGGAAAATTTTTTAAGGAAATCATATCAAGACATTTTTAAAAGTACATGAAAAGGCCTTCAAATGAACTTTGGTAAAAGTCGTTAGCATAAAAACTAACGGAGTTATGATGAAAATAAAATGGTTGTCTCTTTTTTTCGGAGAAAAGTCAGCAATGAAACCAATGGCTTCACCGCAAAAATTGAAATTGAACGTGTGAACGTTGAACATTTACAATTTATTTTATTTAAGTACTAACAATATATTCTAGAAGTTTGACCGGTTTAGTACGCCCATATTTGAAAAAAAGTTTGATTCCAATTTGAAATGATTTTTGAAATTTCTTAAAAAATTTTAGTTTTTTCACAATAATTCAAAAACAAAAGAAGATACGTAAAAAATGCTGGAGTACAAAAATGTAGGTTTTTTACGGAGAATTTTGTTTTTTTTTCTGTTTCTCTAGGATGAAAATTCATTGAGATATCACCTTTATAAGTCTGCATTTGATTCCGATGACCACCTTTCCCGAGCACTTTTAACTCAAAACCTCAAAAACAAAAGGCTCAAGGAAGTTCAACTTTGCACACCTTGTAGCCCTTAAAGTTCCCTGTAAAATGATTTTTGGAGCGATTGAATAGCTTAAAAATTAAGGAAGTTATCATTGAAAAACCAATCACAGGGCATCTGCTCGAGAAACGCTGATAAGTCTTCGACACGGCTCAATTTTTTTAACTGTATCTCTTTACCAGTTCCGTACAGTAATATTGTGCAGTACCTACCGGCTTCTAAAATTTGTACTCTAGCATTTTTTACGTATCTTCTTTAGTCTTTGAATTGTTGTGAAAAAATGAAAACTTTTTAAGAAATTTCAAAAATCATTTCAAATTTGAACCAAACTTTTTTTTTCAAACTGGTCAAACTTCTGGAACATGTTGTTAGTACTTAAATAAAGTAAATTATAAATGGTACGTTCAATTTCAATTCTTGCGGTGAAGCCATTCGTCTCATTGCTGACTTTTTCTCCGAAAAAAAAGAGACAACCATTTTATTTTCATCATAACTCCGTTAGTTTTTATACTCACGACTTTTACCAAAGTTCATTTTAAAGGTCTTTCAAGTACTTTTAAAAGTGTCTTATATGTTTTCCTCCAAAATTTTCCGTTCTTCCGTTATTTAAAGTTGAAAGAATCGAATTCAGTTTTCGGCGAACAAAGAGTCACTTTCAATGAGCCATAACTCCGTTCGTATTGCATCTATAGAAATAAGAAAAAAACAATCGATTTGTTACTTTATAGGCTTCATTTTTATTTATAATAACTTTTTTGGTAAAACGTAAAGTTTTCGAGTTATTAGTGACAAATCGTCTAAAACATGCATTCTTTAGATGAAAAACATATTTTCAATCAAGAATAACTCAAAAAGTATTGACTCATCGAAAAAGTTTCATAGAACGTTTTGTGTTTAGAATTCATTCCTCTATCGATTTCTGTAGTTACGTTGAACATAATAATTTCCACCCCCCGAGAAGGGGTGGCATCCACCCCCAGGGTAAAAGCACATCGGCACTATATAACTTTTGTTCCTTGAGCCATTCCCTAAGTACTGTCCAAATTTCACGTCAATCGGTTTTATCCGAAAGAATTCTGAGCGAAAAACCTTCAAACACTGAACTAAATTAACTTTTTCATGAATATCGGGAAAAAAGACATAAAAAAAAAGATTTTTCCTGTAAAAGTTGTTATTATTATTTAAACAATATAAATAATTATCAACCCCGACTGTGAGAAACATTTTTGAACTTAAATTTTCAATAAAAACAACTCAATGTTTTATAAATATGGCGAAAAAAAAATTTTTAAATATATTTTTTTGTAAGTAAATATTGTTATTATTGTTTAAACAATATAAATAATTATTTGCCACACATTTAAAAAAAATGATCAAAATCGGAGCTGTTGCTGAGAATTAAGAGTCTTGACGATTTTTAGGCTTCATTGACTGACTAAAGGTGGTCACTATGAACCATTATAATATTTGCACGGTAGTTGACAGAATTACCGAGGAAGAAATCTGACATACTTTTAATGAAATGTATACGGGGGGGGGGGGGTACTCTAAAAAATAACTAAACGACAGAGGAAAATAATATTTGGTATGTAGTTGCCACTTGCTAGGATGAAAACCTGACATAATTTTAATTAAAAAAAGTATACAGGGTAGTCATCCTACAAAAGATATTCATTATACAGTGTGGAACAGCCAAATGGAATAAATTTAGTATCTCAACTATTGTGCACATTTATAGAAAAATCTCGAGACACCTCGATTTTGGATTCTGAAATGACATCCTGCAACGGTCAAATTTCATCTCTAAAGTCAACCCCCTTCTCGTGGCAGTTGTAACCTCTAATTTTTTAAATGGGAAGTAGGGGCTTGTGATACCTGATTTTCATTCTCTATAGGCGTCTGAATTTAAGATGCCAGCGCCAAAGTGGAGAACTCGTGAACTAATTATAGGCTTTTTGTTTGTTTATATGGCGAATACTTATATTAATTTTGTTCTGTTTATTGTTATTTTTGGCGTTCAAAATAATAACATTAATAATATATGACCTAAAGGTTTGTAAGATTTTGTTGTAAGTGATTTGCAAGATGTTAATGGCATTATTCAGCAAAATTCATATTTTTTTAGGTTATCTAGTTTTTCCCTTGAAAAGTAATTTCTTCGACATAAACGGTGTCTGGCTAATTAAATATTAATAAACTTAAACATTTCTTTAAATTTATGTACAGTTGTAGTTTAAATCACTTTTTTTTTCAGGAAACATGAGTGGCATTTAGGTTAAGCATATTGCAATGTATGGAACATTTGTGAAGCATTAAAAATGTAAAAATTCTAAGTGTGTGTATGAAGGGGAATATGATTTAAATGCAGGACATATTATTTTGTGTGGTACAACCCATATTCAACACAAAACTTAGGAAATGTGTATGCTCTATGTTTACAAACAAGTGTCTCAGATTCAAATGCCCATGAAATTAGTGGTACATTGAATATAACTATTTATTAATTCTTTAAGTAAAATAAATGAAACAGTATTTTGTAAAATATGAAATAGAAACATTCAGGGGTAAAACATAATTGTGCATGGTGCAATAGTATATATTACTTTTAAATATACTGGAATTACATATATTTACTTATTTCAAAAATTTCACTTACAAGGTGTGATTTTCTAAGACACTATTATTGTTACTCGGGCCACGGTTATTTGCACCAGCTTTTTCCCTCTCAATGCATGGTTAAAGGTGTCTATATCAAAGAGGGTATGCTTTGAACATTGCCGTGCCAACTCAACTTTCACGAGTTGTCCCTGCAATTTACAAAGGATACCGAGTAGGTTGGCTCCAGCAAATTGTAGCCCCTTTAAACGCCATCATATTTTTAATAACTTAGCATCTCAGTTTATCATTTACTTATTGTTGATATCATCGTACACTAAGATGCAATGACAGAAAAGCCCATAATTAGTTTGACTATAGACCACCAGGTGGCATACTACTTATTTTCAGACGCCTATTGCAAAAATTAACGGTAAAAGAATGAATTTATATGCTTAACGTAATTCACTACGGCAAATTAAACAAAACTTAACTTCACTGTAATAAATGTTCAAAATGAGTTCCTTGAACGTCTTGGTAGCATCCCAATCATAAATAAAAATATCTTCTAACGTTTTCCAACATCTGAGGCGTGACCGACCTAACCACATCCGTTATTCTTCTTCTTAAGCCAGCTATATCGCGTGGCTTAGTTTACTATACTTTTCACATATCCCCACAGGAAGGAATGGTGTAAGATCAGGAGAACGTGCTGGTCATGCTAGCGATCCTCGATTTGGAAATGTTTAGTCGAGGTATTGCCGGACCTCGATTCGGTAATGTGGTGGTGCTCCATCTTGCTGGAACCATATTACATCCGCTGGAACTTGTGGATTTGCTTGAGCAGGATATATGTTTGCTGAAGTTGGCACGATATTATTTTGGAGCAGAGCTAAATAATTATCTCCATTCCATTCCAATTATCCCCGCCCAAATATTAACCTTTTCAGGATCATGCGTATGTAATTCTCTCATCCAGTGAGGATTTTCATTAGCCCAGTAGCGACAGTTTTGACAATTAACATGGCCATAAAGAGTAATAGTGGACTCATCTGAAAACAAAATATTTTCTAGTTGGATGACATTTGGATGTCTAACCTTTGCATCATTTGTTCACAAAAATACGTTCTTCTATCAAAATCGTATTCACTAAGCTCCTGAGTTAAGGTCAGTTTATAAGGATGCATTTTATTTTCTTTTAATCTGCGAATAATTGAGGAATAGGAAACATTAAATGCTGAAGCTGCTAGTCGACTTGAACTATGTGGGTTTTCTTCAAACTCAAGCAGTACATCTAATTTGGCATCGTTACTCATTACATTGGAAACTTCTTTTTTATCTGCCATACATGTCCATTTTCGCGAAACTTCAATTTTACTAATTGTACCTTGGGATATAGGCGGCAAATCAAGAAATATTTCTTGAAATAGGCGAGCAACTTCCAACGTCCTGTGATCGCATTCTACCTCCGTAACCAACCATCTGTAAAATTATTATTTTATACGTTTAAATAAACCATGTTTTAGAGTTTAGATATTGCAGTTAGCAAAACTCCAACAATACGCAAAACACTGACAACTCTTTATTGACAACTATGACAACTATTTATTGCCAATCGCTACGGCGTTTTCAATAAAACTATAAAGAATTTTGATGTTTTTATGTCTTCTTTTTAGTTGATAATGTTGAAAAAGAACACTGAAACTGTTTTTGCTAGCCTGCAAGAACAAAACGCTGTAAGTTTTTGTTTTTCGTTTTTATCACAAGCTCCTACTTCCCATTTAAAAATTTGCAACTGCCACTCGAAGAGGTTTGAATTTAGGGATGAAATTTGTACGTTGCAGAATGTCATTTCAGAATCATTTCATTTCAGAATCATTTCATTTCAGAATACAAAATCGACTTGTTCCACACTGTATAATACTTAATGACTAGATGATGCAAACTGTGCATTTTTAATGAGGCTGTGCGTCAGAGAGGGAAGTTTTGGGTAAATTCCTTTACCGATTTTTTTAAAAAAATTATAAGACTTTTAAATTCGACACCCTGAATTACCATTACAATTTTTCTTTTCGATAAATTTTTTTTTTTTTTTCAACAAATAGAAACTTTTAAAATATTTTTCTTTTGGAAGTACATTTATTTCGCTTTTAAAAAAATATTTCAGAGTATAAAAAAGGTAAACTCTGCGAAATAATTGCAGAAATGATCAAAAACTGAGATTTTTTAAAAAAGTGCAGAATCGGCATTATAAAGAAAACCGTAGCATTTTTCATATAGGTATGTTTAGTTATACAGATTCCAAATGATCCCCTGTACCTCCCTATTTACATAATAGATTCTATATGCTATTATATGTACTACTAATATATTATGTATACTATTTACGCTAAGACAGTGAATTTCAGTGTAGAAGACCGAGATTAGTTATTTTCCCTAGCGACTCGCCAAAACATTAAATACAAAGAAATCAAGCATGTACATTTTCGCGTATAGAACAGAATAAAATATCATTCCAATGCCATTTCCACGAGTTATATCGTATTCAGAATATGGAATTCGAAATATATCACGTTGGCAGAATGATTTGCGGGCATATCGTTGTCATGTCTTAAAGTAAAAGAACCCGTTGATGCATTGTTTCCCGTTCGGGGACTTGTGGCCATATCGCGCTGGCCGGACATGTAAAGCAACTGTTTACTGTTGCCCTGTCGCATATATTTGTTATAGGAAATTACATTAGGGAATTACAACAAGACGCATGTTTCTTATATCCTGAACTATGGCGGGGACCACTGGTCAAGTATAGCTATATTAATTATATTATGGGATTATTTAAATATTTAGACCATTCCATTTCCTTAATAGTTTCCAGTGATTTATTAGTTACTATTTCTGCAAGTTAGCAAGGTGAAAGTTACTTTAATATTAACTTTGATATTGTAGATGTAAAGGTGGTGACTTTACTGAAATTTTCAAGTTATTTTAAAATATTCGCATCAATACTAAAATACAAAGTACCTGAATATACCTATAGTCAGCACATAGTTGTCGACAGGCAGGCTTCTTGAGAGTTGCTTATTAGGGTGGGCCTAAAAACACGAAAATTTGAATTTGCAGATGGGCTAGTTTCTAATTTCTTACTATCATCTGAAATCAATTCGGGTAAATTTTTAGCCAAATCCGTTAATATCTAGCCGGGCCCCCATGGTGCCTATTGCTTATGTCAAATATATAAAAACATTCTTGTCTAGAACCTCACGTTTGAGGATCATTATAAAAATAAATTATAGTTTAAAAAAACTAGAAAACACGCTTTTATGAATAATGCACCAAAAAGCTAACAAGTTAAAATCGTAATTAAATTTATATAGCGGTCTAGGCATAATGAACAAATTGTAATTATCTTTTGCACTGCCCAAGAATCAATATACTATTTTCCATTGTCCATAACACAGCCCCACAAAAAAAAAATTCAAAGCATGTATTCCTATGTATTTTCGGTCGCTGAATCCGAATCCGAGGGTCGAAAAAAATCGTACACCCCCGAAATCATTAGCTAGAGCCAAAAAAACACCCCTGAAAGGGGGTAAAAAAAAATAAGCTACGAGAATAGTTGTTACATCTTAATCAATCGAATTATACAAATCAAGGTTAAACAGCAGCGTACATACAATAGATATGAAACACACCCCCAGGGAGGTGCGAAAACTAGTCCCCATATATAAAAAAATCGATCCAACACAACAATGACTGCTGAAAAAGATCAAAATGTCTAAGTTTTGTTAAAGTGATAAGAAACTGCATCAGGCCCGACGTAATCTTCATAAACTGCCCCTATAGAGTTGAGAACAACCACCTCCAAGTTTAAAGGACACGAGAAAAACAAGAAAAAACGTAAAATGCAACAGGATTTCTATTTTCATGAATGATATGATTGGCTGAAATTGCGTAGTACTCTAAAATAAAACTAGAAACTTATGTACCATGAACATTCTACAGTGTCAACTCTCAAAGGGTGTGGATGTAAGGTTTGACTATAAACAATTACAGTGACTTCTATAAAAATTCGAAACACCTGCGTTGTATGGAAGAGAGAAGAAACTAGACTATGTTCGACGCTGTGCTTGAAAATCACCCCCACGGGGTTGAAAGACGCCACCTCTATAAAAAAAAACTATGGAAATGAAACGAATAAGCAACAGTATAGCTTTTTCGTTACATCTTGAATTACGGTAATTTACATCCTTTCTTAATAACATTTATAGGGCATGAGTTTCAAACTCTTAGGGCCGGTTTTATAGGTACAGTTTAAACCTAAGTTTAACTAGAAGATTCTGTTGAGGTCCGAAATAAAAGTAAATAGCGTGTTTAGCAAAGTGTATATTAAGCACACTCATCAAACAGGAAATTAACAAGAACTTTTTAACAAGAACTCAAAAAGACGCTTCTCACAGCAGCTTTTTTACTACAAAAGTCATTCGATAACTATCGATAATAACTCAATAACAACTATCAATACCACAGAATCTTTATTCAAATTTAATTAATAATTTGCTATTTGATGAATGTGCCTAATATACACTTTGCTAAATACGCTATTTACTTTTATTTCGGACTCAACAGAATCTTCTAGTTAAACTTAGGTTTAAGCTGCACCTATAAAACCGGCCCTAAGTGTGCAACACGATTTTTGCCAATCATAGCATCCATAAAAATGTAAATCCGGTTAGTTTCTCTCTGTTTTTCCAGCATCCTACAGATACAGGTGTAGTATCTGTGGGGGTGGTTTTCAAGTATATCGTCGAACATAGTCTAGTTTCTTCTCTCTTCCACACAACGCAGGTGTTTCGAATTTTTACAGAAGTCACTGTAACTTTTTATAGTTAAATCTTACATGGTGTGTAGTTTTCACACCCTCTGAGGGTTGACAGTGTAGGATGTTGATGGTACCTAAGTTTCTGGTTCTATTTTAGAGTACTACGCAATTTCAGCCAATCATAGCATCCATGAAAATAGAAATCCTGTTGGATTATACGTTTTTTCTTGTTTTTCTCGTGTCCTTTGAACTTGAGAGTGGTTGTTCTCAACCCTATAGAGGCAGTTTATGAAGATTACGTCGGACCTGATGTAGTTTCTTAACACTTTAACAAAACTTAGACATTTAGAGCTTTTTCAGCAGTCATTGCTGTTTTGGATCGATTTTTTTATAAGGGGCTAGTTTTCGCCCCTCCCTGGGGGTGTGTTTCATATCTATTGTATGTACGTTGCTGTTTAACCTTAATTTGTATAATTCGATTGATTAAGAAGTAATAGCCATTCTCGTGGCTTAATCTTCTTTTTATCCCATTTCATTTGGCTCTAGCTAATGATTTTGACCCCGGATTCGGATTCAGCGACCGAAAATACATAAGGATATATGGATCTGGTTCGCTGCTTTGATCTTTTTTTTTTGTGGGCTGCGTAATCGATAGCTGCACGTTCACGAAAGTACGTCTCTATGCAAATTCTTTATTAAACACAAAAAAAAATTCCAATGGTGAAAGGCACGTATCCTAATGTTTTTTAAGCCGCTTATCTCAAATATCACATCAAAATCAGTGATATTTCATCCCTAAATTCGGGGTTAAATGGCTATTAAATCTAATATAACCACACGCGTTAAAATGAAACTTCTGATATTGATAAATCGAGTATATTTTGACCAGGAGAAGCCATAACAACCTCCATAGGTTGGAACCACCCCCTCCCTGAATGACAAAACATTCCGAAAATTCTGCAAATGGGCTGAAGAAATTTTCACCCCGTTTTCGAGGGCGAGGAACACGATGATTTCAATACCACTTCCCTCGCCCTTCTTGTTCTTATTTTTCCGTACTACCCAAGTATTGCTATTCAGCTGAAATAATCAAATTGCCGCCACTAAAACGTTTCAACGGCTTTTGTTTAGTTATATTTTGGTCATTTTATTTCAGTCGTAGTTTAGCGTAAAATTTAAAAACTAAATAGTAATGATGATCTCTTTTTAGCTATATACTGGTCATATATGAGCCAGTAATTAAATAGCAACAATGTTAAGTCCTAATACTGCCATTCTAGCTATAAAAATGGCTAGAATATGTTTACGAGGTTTTTGTTATTAATATAGTGTTGATATGCCAAATATTACTAAGAAATTAGCCTATATTAGTTAGGTTTTATTCTGGCGGTTTTCTTAGCTGTTATTACCGAATCATGACTGAAACAATAATGAACAAATATCCTTATTAAATGACTATTTTAGAAGTAATTTTGTATACATTAAAATCTAAATTGAGGCCAAACGGCAAGATAAAAATATAACTTAAAAACAAGTATTGATAATGTTGAAAACTTTATACATACAAAAATAAATTTTATATCAACAGGGAAATAGGATTGAAATATAAAAGAAAATATAGGCAGAGTTCCACATATTATTGGAAAAGGAATGTCGCCTAAAAGTAAGTTCAAGAGTAGGTACTTACATAGCGGCATAACACTTTTCATGGGGTGTTTTCGTTGACGTTTGTGTCTACAAAAGCTTATGCATTAATAGGTATAAACATTTAAATTATTAAAGTGAAAGTGTCATCCTATCTTCAGCATCAATACTGACATATTCCATTTTCTATGGCTCTAGCCATCATTAACATTTTACTATTATTCCTTTTTATTGTACACGGTTGCTGGGAGTATTTTGTGTCTGATTTTGATTCAGGATTAGTCAAAAATGTATGTATGCTTTTGTATTTGACCAATACAGTTAGCTATTTACTACCTACCCAACTTGAAGGGACTGCACTAAGGCAAACTTGCTCCTCGATGGTTTCGTCCACGCAATACATTTTCAGAAACCTCAGTAACAAATTTTAATTTGGTTGTAGAAACAAAGGTCAAAATACAAAGTAACCCGTTCCACACAAAGGCAGTCAAAACAAATATAGAAAAAAGAGGTTATGTCATGTCTTTCATAGTTTAGCCATATTTTGATGCGAAAACTCAAAACTTCAACCAATTTTCTGGAAATAGTTTGGCAAATATGACAGGTTAAATTCGCCATTTGACGAAAAAAGTTTATTAGATCTTTTACAGTCATATTCTGGCTTATTTCTAGCATCATTAGCGAAAGCATATGCCAAATGATGACAACTTGCCGCCATGTTTTCTATCAATCAAGAAGAACTCGAACGACGGCCATTACGTTCATTTTTAATAATTTATTAATTATACCTATAAAATAAAGTTTTGACTTACCAATTTGTTATTTTAATAACTTTTAATAACATTACCATCGATTGTGCTTCTTGAAATTTCAAGATATTTATATGTATATATTTCAAATTAATTTAATTATACCTAAAATTTAGAGATTTCTAGAGGCACCTTTGTTTTTATAGTTTACAGAAAAAAAATCGTGCGTTTATAAAATTTGACCCTCTTGATTGACCATATATGCAATTATGATGTTCATATAATTTTAAAGATGGACAAAGTATACGTCCATTTTATCTAATAACACCTGCTTAAAGCCAAAGGATGATCATAATAGTGTTCTCGTTTTATTTTATGCCTAAAAGTCATGATTTAGTCACGGTGAAGTAGATACATTATCCCTTTCGCCGTTTCATAACTAGTAATAAATCAGCCACAAAAATTAAAAAGAGAGCCAAAGGAATTGCACATGCGTTATGGCCGTTTGGCTTCAGTTGCGCTTTGATAACCAAGATATGATTCCCCATTTTCGTCGCCATTATGTCTTCAGTACGTAATAATTCAGTTTTAATAATCGCCACTATAACCAAATAGCCATCCTTTTTAGCAACTGTAGCATGATGATAATCAAAATACAACTACTTGTGCTACTTGGGTACGCTTATGAGGGCTTGACAGATCGGGGTTATTACAGGGAATATTGATAAATCGAGTATCTTTTGACCAGTAGACGTCAAAAGAACTCCAGGGAGTTGGAGCCACCCCCTCCCTCAATGGCAAGACATTCCAAAATTACTGCGAAAGTTTTCTCCCTTATTCTCTTCCACCCTCCGTCTAAATTACCCATGAATTGAAAAAATCACCCCTTTTTTGATTTAAGAATTTCTCACGTGAAAACTATCAACTTTCTGGAAAATATGCAAAGAACAAGAAGTGTTTGAAAATTCTGTTTTCTCGGGAAAAACGTTTCGGACAACAGTGGCTCAATGTTCCATGTATTTTTGAAATATGCAATAAAAACTAGTGGAAGCATTATACTCTTCGCCGATTTACTGAGCTTTTTATAAAATTGTTACACTTCTATAGGATACTCTTCGCAGTTGCCTTGCAGTAGTCGATCCAAGCCATGGAGAGGCTTATACTGCACGGAGTCTAGCGTGACACACCTGTCAATAAGCAGGTTCTCCTTGAGCCAGCGATCCTCGTTGCTCATATATCTGCTCGAAAAACCGGCTCAACTGCGTGGAGCACTCGCATGTACAAAATGCGTGAAAACACCTTGTAGCATGCGTTTAAGCAAGTTATCGGCCGGTAGTTCTTTGGGTTAGACAAATCTCCGTTCTTCGGGATCAGCACTGTCCGCCCCTCGACAACACAAGGAGGAATTTGCTGCTCCCCATTTAGCCATGAATTGAAAATTCTGACCAAATGGTGGTGGGTACTGGATAACTTTTTCCACCAATAGTTGTTTATCCCATCGGGACCTGGAGCAGCAAAGTTCTTAGCTCTTCGAACCTCTTCTGGAGTTATTGGTTGCCACACCTCGTTTGGTTGTTGAGGCCTTTGACAGAAGGCTTCAAAGTGTGCCAGGGCTGGAGAGTCTCGGTTGAGTGGAAGCTTGTCCTCGTAAAGCGTTTTCCAGAAATTTTCCACCTGATCTACAGTCGGCGGATTCCCTGCAATACGTGGAGGCGGTTCGAAAAGGCGAGAGGGCTTTTGGCGGAAGAGTTTATTTTCCGCCAGTCCCCTCGCCCGCCTCACTAGAAATTTTTTACAAACCACTAGCATCCGTATCCTATCGAGACAGTGCTGTTTGGTGGTTCGCAGCACTGCCTCATTGAGTGTGTGATGGACGCGTCTTAAGTTGGCGGCTATTCGACGCGAACGACCTATTGGCCGCCATATAGTCCATCACACATTGGATACGGGATGCGTGTTGCCTAGCCGACCGGATCTTGGCTTCCATCTTTTGTATCCACCGCTCCGCCCTCTCCTGTGGGGAGACAGTATTACGCCTCTCCAACCGAGAAAAGCGTTGAGCAGCGGCATACACAGCACAGTTTATGTGCTAGATGCCAGCCCGTTCTGGTAGCGCTTCACGAAGTTCTTCATCCACTCTGGCCAGATCTTGTGGTCTTGGGGCTTTTATGTGGTGTAGCCCCCGTCTGGTATTGAGGCCCTCTGGTATTGGTGGAACAGCAGGGACTGCATCCTCAACCGGTTCATTCGGTGGACCTTCGGCCACCTCATTCACCGGCTGAGGAGCAGCTCTCACGTAGCCCCCACGGCGAAGGTGGGATACATAATCACGCAGGTTTCGTGGCGTGAAGGCGCTGTGCTCTGGGTGCCTTGCACACCACAGAACATGCATTCGCCCCATGTATCCCCTTCGCGCGGGCTCACTGCTTTCGTAGCACTGCAACAGGTCGTCTCTCAGTTAATCTGTCCACTCAAAGCGTCCTTGTTCATCGCGGTCGTCAACAATGGGCTGTCGATCTTGTTGGGCCCCACCACCTTGCCTTTGATCTCTATCCGCACGGGGTCGATCGTGGGGGCCCTGTCTTCGGCCAACAGGAACCGGAAGATTGAGCTTGTGGGTGGTTAGCCCAGCAATCCCACGACCGACACCAGAGGGAAAGATTCTTTCCCCTTTCTTATGCGCTAGGGCTGCCGGTTAGATTTTGCATCCCCAGCTGGAGTAAGTGGTGGCGCTACTCACCAAAGGCTAGACGGATGACGGTTTGCCCCTCCTGCTTATTTATTATTATTATTTTTTTTAGCTAGCTAAAAACCAGTCACCCTTCTCTGTGGCTCCGACCCTCACAGAGGGGAGCTGGTAGTACCGGTAGCCACTCCCCACGCCCGTGGGGTGAGTGACTACTGGGTCCGAGAATCGGATTATTATTATTATTATTATTATTATTACTATTAGAATTATAATATTTGTTAGTTTGTAATAACTTATTTGTGTGTTATTATCATTTTTGTTAGCATATTTTCACTAATGTAATCGAAGGAATTATTAAAAGAATCTGATTAATCTTTATTATTAGACACAATTAGCTAAATTATTAGAAAGTATTAAATATTCGATCTAGTTTTATTAGTATACACTCGCAAGAGCGAGCATTGCTCTATCTATTGCCGAAAGCTCCAACAACAATATAAAGACACCTCAAAAGTCTAAATAAGGGGGAAACATTATTGATTTTTTTAAGGGAACACTTGAATTGCCGTGACAGCCGATAGATGGCTTAAGTTTGTATATTTTATTATACCTAGTAAGAGTTGGTTTACATAAAAGTGTAAGTGTGTTATGGGCTAACAAATGTCCGGAGAGAGGAATGGAACCTTTCATGTGACAATGTCACTGGAATATTTTTACAAGCACCAAAACACTATACACTAAAATCAATAGCGTTTCGCCAGCTAAGTTATTATCATCTGAAGATGAATGAAATCAAACTAAAAATTTTTTTATCATCTCATGATGATGCCAGCTTGATGGGTAAAACGCGTATCAAGTGTAGTGTCCAATGTCTTGATGTTTTATATCAGTTTTAGACTAAATAATGCTGTAGTTATGAAATATGTTTTTGAGAATGTTTAATTTTTTGAAAACGTTTTTAACGTCCTTCCAGGTCACCTCAATGACCCTCTTAGGTCTATGGTCTATGCACATACTTCTGTACGTTATGAACAATGACGTAAGCGTACTTACGTGTTATTTTTCTCAGTGTCAATAATAAGTAACGAACAGGACGAGGTTAAGGTCTTAATTGCAGCTAATTAAAATTAATTGTCGCAACATGCATCGAAAATTGTAAACTTCTATCATTATAATTACTTTGGAGCTTTAACAGTACGACATCCTTTCATTATGAAATTTAAATAGTTTAAGTTAGAATAATTACATAGTGCAAGCTGGAACTTTGTGCAATTTTAATTTTGAAATAAAATGAAAAAATTAAAATCTTTTATTCATAGATTGTGAGGGTATATAAAACGATTTTATTCTATTTACACGTAGTCTATATATTTTCATCCGTTAACTGGTCATAAAGGTAAGCAACTAGTAGATTGCAAATCTTCAATCAATTTATTCGCTTAAAACCTTATGCGATATGTTTTAGATGTAAAATAGTTCAAAGTTTATTTATTAAAAATTATTGCTCTTTTGGGGATTTTTCGGAAAGTCAACAAAGATTGTTTTCAAAAATATTTTGAATATATCAGAAAATTCATTTCATTTTGTGGCCATAATTTAATATGACCGATTTAAAATCCAATATCATCCAAAATTTATTTAAACAAAAATTTAAAGTGGCTTATACATTTCTATGCAATGAAATCCCCATTTTGCGCTGTATTAAATCATTCTTTATTTATTTGTTAGTGTCAGTGTCATATTTTCGCAATGCCAAAATTAACTGAACATGAAAAAATTTTAATTCTCTCTAAAATTGAAGAGGGATGATATCAGACCAATTGCTAACCATTATCAATTGTATAAAAGTACTGTTATGAGTGTGAAGAAAAGGTGGGAGGAGGAAGATAGCGTAAAGTGAAAAGATGGTTCAGGCCGATCGAGAAGTTCAAATCTCGTTCAAGATGAAGCGCTCCTTGGCTATTTGAAGGAAAATCCATTTCAAACAGCAGGAGACGCTGTATTCATGACAAATTTTCCAGCATCGAGGTCAACAGCTAGCCGAAGTATAGGAATTAAAAAACGGTACAAGGTGACCATATTAACAGAAAAACAGAGCAAGCCCGCATTCTGTTTTGTTTAAATTATGTCTATCGCCCGTTGGAGTTTTGGAACAATGTTGGGTTTACCGATGAAAAAGTTTTTCAGTCTTGTAATGACGGACATATTCGAGTGTACCGTCCTGCAAATACCAGGTTTCACGAATGTTACGTGCCTCCACGGAACAGGTCCTGGCGATTTTCTGTTAATGTTTGGGCATGGATAAGAGTGCATGGATAAGAGTGCATGGTCCTGGTGTAGCGAGACGTATTATGGGTATTGGTAGATTTGATGAACAGGTTTATAGGGATATTTTGAAAAACGTTATGCTTCCTTCGGTGAAGCAATTATTATATCCAAACAACACCTTCATTAATCAACAAGACAACTGCCCTATTCATACCGACAGGATAATTACTCAATGGCTTGAGAACAATAATATTGAATTATTACCGTGGCGTTCGCACAGTCCCAATTGAGAACGTCTGGGTCTTGAGTTTGCTAGTAAAAAAAAATTAAAAACGTCAGACCAAGAAATGAAGAAGAATTGTGGTCGGCCGCTGAAAATTGCTAGGAGGAGCTAAGAGAAAAAGAAAACTATTGTAGTAGACTAATTACTTCTATGCCAACAAGATTTAATCACGTCTCGGAAGGAAACGGAGCCATGACAAAATATTAGGGTAGATTATTTACACAATAAAAATCGCAGTTATGTGCAGTCGTATCTGTGAATTTTTCAACGTCAATTTTTACATTTGTTCTAAATCGAAATCATTCCCATCGAATGGTGTAAAAAAGTAAAGAAAACAAAAATACGTATGTTTTTCTTCTGGATTAACATTATTCAGATATCTTACTTATGACGTTTCACAATCAATATCAGTTTTTTATAACCTATATGATAAGAAAAAATCTAAATTTCAAAAAGACTAATTCACACCACTCAATATTAGTAAAAACTGGATTACTAAAGGGATTTCATTGCACAGAAGTGTACATTCTAGTTATAGGTATAGGAATTTACTAAACATGAATTTGATATCAAGAATTTAAGATTCTAGGACGTAAATTCGATATAGCTGCACATGAAATATGGGATTCTGAGGATAGTTTTTTTTAACTCGAGCATAAGTACACTTCTGTGCAATAAAATCCCGTACACTTGAAAAATCAAGTAATTCAGTTTTTACTATTATATAGGTTATAAAAAACTGACATTGATTGTTAAACCATTCGATGGGAATGATTTCGATTTATAACAAATGTAAATATTGACGTTGAAAAATTCACAGATACGACTACACATAACTGCGTTTGTATTTATTGTGTAAATAATGTAACCTAATATTTTGTACATATGTCCGTCATTGCAAGACTGAAAAACTTTTTCATCGGTAAACACAACATTTTGCAAAACACTTGTACAGTTTTTTATTTCCGATTTTCCTATCCTTTGGCTAGCTGTTGACTTCGATGCTAGAAAATTTGTCATCAACACAGCGTCTCCTGCTGTTTGAAACGGATTTTTCCTCAAATAGCCAAGGAGTGCTTCATCTGGAACGAGACAAACTTCTCGATCGGCCTGAACCGTCTTTTCTCTTTACGCTACCTTCCTCCTCCCACTTTTCTTCACACTCATAACAGTACTTTTATTCAATTGATAATGGTTAGCAACTGCTCTGATAGACCATCTCTCTTCAATTTTAGAGAGAATTAAAATTTTTTCATGTTTAGTTAATTTTGGCATTGCGAAAATATGACACTGACACTGACAAATAAATAAAGAATGATTTAATATAGCGAAAAACAGGTGCATGGGATTTTATTGCACAGAAGTGTACTTAAATAAATTACAAACACGTATTTCATATTCAAAATTTGAAATTGAAGTGAATTTAACTTAATTGTTAATACAATTTTTACATTTACCTTTAAAAAATCCATTCTTGCAGTTTTTAACAATATTTAAATACATTTTTGGAAATTCTTTTTACTAAATTGAGATAGCTCTGACTCAAGAGTATCTTCATATTTTTTCAGAATGTTTAAATATTACCATTGATCAGAAATCAGTAAAAACAATTGTTAAAACGGGATAATTTCGTATTTTGATTGCACGACACTTTTTCGATGATTTCTCAGTTTTAAAAAATTGATGAAAAAAATATAAAAAACTAATGACTACTTAGAATTATTTTCTTACTCTATTATTTAGTTGTTTCCAAATGTATTGTTGCTCTTTACCCATTGGCTTATAGTAATTTTCTAGTTATTTTTGTTTTTAATCGTTAAGGAACAATTTTTTTAATTGTCTACTTTCGACGAAATATATTTGTAGGTTAAATGGGAATAAAATATATACAAATGCTAATGAGTAATATACAGCGTGTTCCACTTTTCACGGAAACATCTTCGTACCTCGTAGTCATTCAATTTCAACCAAATTTAGATTGAAATTTTTTGGAAATTTTGAGTAAAACAAAACTTGTTTCACTCACTAGTGTGCATTTTTAGTAAAAAAAAGAAATTATATTAGGCATTTTTTAATGAAAAACTAATGCAATATTATTGATCAGCATACTTTAGAATACCTATATCAAAAATTTAGCGACATCTTGATTTATGGTTTTCGACGTAAGGTCCTTAAAATTATATTTTTCAGATATAAAATAATGAATAACTTGGAAATGATTTGTTTTTCGAAAAAAAGTCATTTTTCATTTTCTATTTAAATTCTCTCCTTATACAACCCAATGTCGTCGATGCTTTCAAATTTCGTATTTCAAGAATTTTTATTGAAAAATTACCAAAAATTGCATATATTTTCTTTATTTCATTACAGTAAAATAGGTTATGCCAAATACCAACCCTAAAATAGCAATATTTAATTTGTAACAAATAATGAAAACAGTAAAAGCTGGCTATTAATTTCAAATCAGGCAATAGCCGCGGGAATGGCTGTGACGTCATACTGTGTAATGAAAGGGGGAACAGCAAACGGCAGTCAATGCATTTGCCAGTGCAAATACATATTACATTTCAGTAGGCCAGTCCAACACGCTGTCACTTAGCTTTGTTTGTACTACAGCAGCCATCTTTTGTTGGTAAGTTAGGGTTTTTGTCAGGCCTAAAGGGCACCATACACGTTCAGCAATAATGTCATTCCAGCAGATCATTACAGAAACATCATTACTAAAAATTTCCCCGTCATTCCCTGTCATTATTTTTCACACCTTATATGTCCATTATTTAAGAAAAAAGCATATCTAGCTATAATGATTGAATTAAGTATGATTGAAAAAACGCGAAAATTCAGGTAACGAGATTACTGAACGTGTATGGTGCCCTGTCGAAATCCCTAACTTACCAACAAAAGATGGCTGCTGTAGTACAAACAAAGCAAAGTGACAGCGTGTTGGACTGGCCTATACATACTGCCGTTACAATTTTCAATCCTGATCTCAATAGATCGGGGATGAGAATTGTAAGGGCGGCATCCACATTTCAAAAAGCACCAATAATGAATGATACGCAGAAAAATACATATTATAAATAGTGTATAAAGCCAACGTGTCGAAATAAAATTTTGCATATATATACAGTATCGGAAGATTTTGAATTTGGGTGGCAGGCATAGTTTGAACGGCTTGACAGACCGCCTACAATAAAGGCGTGTACCAGTGCTCTAGTAGATGGAGCAAATAACGACGCGCTATCAAGAAAGCACGTACATCATTGCTATTAAAAATTTCAGTGCCATTTATTCAAAGGAAGGATGTAGTTGGCTCTGTTCAGTATAGGTAATATTATTACTTGCTTTAATAACTGAAATTATTTAACCCGATTTACTTTCAAAACGAGTCAAATAATTCTTTACATTTTCCGCAGACAGAGCTGTCCACGCACAGGTGGTGGGGAAAGCAGGTGACATGAGTACGATGTGTTATACGATAAAAAAGAATAGCCTAGTTGCTTCGCTCTCGCTTGCTCTCATTGCCGACCCAAATGAAATATTTTCTGATACTGTTATGTCATATACGTAATGGCGTAGGTGGAGCACTGCTGGTTTTCTTAGTTTCTAAATTATCTGACATATGTATTGTCATTGATTCCGAATTCATGGCCACTATCTCCGTTATTAGTTCTTCAGCATTTTATATTTCATCATGCATGTACAACTTTTCACCTTTTATACAAATAAACGTTTGAGCCCTGCTGGTTTTCTTAGTTTCTAAATTTTCTGACATATTGTCATTGATTTCGAATTCATGGCCACTATTTCTGTCATTCAATATTAGTTCTTCAGCATTTTATATTTCATCATGCATGTACAACTTTTCACCTTTTATACAAATAAACGTTTGAGCCCTGCTGGTTTTCTTAGTTTCTAAATTTTCTGACATATTGTCATTGATTTCGAATTCATGGCCACTATCTCTGTTATTCAATATTAATTCTTCAGCATTATATAATTCATCGTGTATGTACAACTTTTCACCTTTTATACAAATAAACGTTTGAGCCATTGAGTTAGAATATAAGATGCCATGTTGTAGAAATTTCCTATACAGAGACGGAACCGGTAGGCGTGGCTAAACGTTGGAACAAGATAGTGGTTTTGCCAGACCCAGACTATTTGAAATTATAAGAACTTTGTACTCCGACGAGACGGCCTATCTGAATAACGCAAAAAAATGTTGAATTCAATAAATGCAAGATTTTTAGCAAAAAGAATTAGAATAAACATATTCAAATAAAACACAAAATAAACAAATTAACATATATTTATTGACCTCTAAATAATAAAATTTTATTATATTTAATTAGCTGTTTTTTTCTAATGCGGCTCTGTTTGTTGTTTAGACTACCTACAAAATGTTATTCCCTTTAATTTTTTCTTGTCAACACCATCTCTAGAAGAGCAACTTCTTTTGGCCCACGACACCATAGTCCTTTTAATGTTTATTGTCCAAAATTTAAAAAACTGTCAATAAAAATCACAATAAATCGCACGGAAAACAAACTGTCACTATTTGACGGAAAAGTAGTAACATGGCGGCCAAGTGATGCCATTTTTGATCATGTGACTGCTTCTCCCGTCCTTCTAACTCAATGGTGTGAGCACTGCTGTTTTTCTTAGTTTCTAAATTTTCTGACATATTGTTATTGATTTCGAATTCATGGCTACTATCTCTGATATTCAATTAGTTCTTGAGCATTGTATATTTCATCATGTACATACAACTTTTCACCTTTTATACAAATAAACGTTTAATTTCTTAGCACGTGTTTGCTTTAAATGTTAACGTAAGATTTTTTGTTTTCTACGCTCCTTTAACGTGAATTCCTCAGAAATACTTAATGTTTATGCCTTTCAATTTTCTGCAATTTTGTAGCGCTGTTTGTTTTATTAAATATGACGTAAACTTGCCTTTTATTATTCTCTTTTTTCCCTATTGCAGATATATTGTTTACCGCTTCTTCTCTTATATTAATTTCTATTAACTGGTTTAGTTTTTATAGTATGAATTTTAAAATATAATTTTCTTCTTCGTAGTCAAAGTTATTGAATATTATATTATTTCTTCTCAATTCTTTTTCTAACAGTTTGTATTTGATTCTAGAAAAATTTTCCCCAGTTCCCTTCTTTTTCAACTTCTTTATTAATCAATTGTTTTATTTGCTCAACTTCAGTTTATATGAAACTCTTTATGTCTTTTGCCTGTTTATATTCGTTAGTTCAGTAAATTCAATCAGTTTTTCGTGGACGTTCGAGTTCGTTCATATCTTGTTACTTTATTTTTAGAATATTTGGCTCACTCTATAAGTATCTACATGCTATTTAACGACTATCATCTTGAGTTTTTGTGAACTGTTTGTTGTTCTATTCTAAGGATATTTTAGTATTTAATGTATTAGACTACTTCTTGAATCTGTTTATGATAAATAATATTGCTATGTAACTTCTAGTTAACTATTATTATGAATTATTTGGATGTACAAGTCATCAATAAGTTGTTTCTGATGAACAAAACATAAATAATGCTTATTTTACTCATTATTTTATACATTTACTGGAAGCGCTATAGAAGCATGCATGTTCACAACATACACTCTCTACTATATCATCATGATTGTTATTAATATCATAATATCATATTTATCATAACATTGACGTTGTAGTACAGTAACTAGTGGTTTTAACTTCGGAATAATGTCATATGAAACGAATTTCGTTCATTTTTGTCAACTTAATAGTAAATGCATCAAAAAAAAGTTTTTATATTCGCGGAGGCTTGCTAATTTATAGGGGATGGATGCCACCCCCTTTCAGGTGGGGGCAAATAAAAAAAACAAAAACATTAGAGCTGAATGAGAATAAAATTTTAAGAAGAAAAGGTTCTATGCAAGTTTTTATATAGATTAAGTCTATAAGTTATAACGACTAGAAAATTGGGATTTTAGCTTGAAAAACCGCTGCCCAAGGAATCATTACTTCCACATCCAGATTTTCTATCAAAGTCTCTCATAGCGAAAAAAATTTGTATGTGGAAAGAATTATTTATAGAACTTTAATAATATAATATTTGAAATCGTCTACCTCAAAAACCTATAAAACGATATCCCACACGATAGTGGGGTGGGGTTGGTGATAGGGAGGTGGTAGTGGGGGTGGATGAAGTAAAAAAATATTTTGAGGCTTTTAATTCTTGTACTCACACTAAATCACTTTTTTTTTTCATCCCGTTTAATAATGGGGTAGGGGTGGTAATGGTGGTGGCTAATGCCAAGATTTTGAAACCTTAGGTTTTCTTGTATACACTAAATACCAATTTTATGGACTCTTACCTGCTTGATTTACCTATTTCCCCTCATTTACCCCGGAGTAAGATAAAAACATAATCTAGTTCCAGATCCCGTTAAAGTACATAGGTGTAACAAATTTTAAGTCAATATCTTAAACGGTTCCAGAGTAAACGTGCGCACAAAAAAGTTACAGACCGACAGACAGACAGAATTTTTTTTTCGCTCAAATTTAAAATCTCGACGTTTCATTCTAAACCTATTTGAACAATAAAAATTTTCAAAAATTTCTTTGTCGTTATTATACTTCCACTGGATGTGGAAGTAAAAGATTCCATTAGGTTTTCGTCAAATAACTCGAAAGGTATTACATTGAGCGAAAATATGCTAAAGACAAATAAGAAAGCCACCAAATTGAGGATGAATCTTGTTTTTTTATATAATTTCTGTAGAGTTAATGGTTTCGAAAATCTGGAAGTATAAAAGTGGCGTCCGAACGTTTATAAGACGAAGTATTTAGTTTAATTGTTAAATATCTCATAAACTATGACACTTAGGACAAGAACACTAACAACCGAAATGAAAGACTTAATTAGGCTTTCAAACGATTTTTTGCCTATTTCTATAGCAAAAAGAACAAAGAAGTTATGACAGGAACAATGTACCTTTCCACATTTTTTTAATGAAAACGTCGCCATTTTGTTAATGTAATCAGTAATTAAAAAAATATATTCCCATACACTGTTTTTCATTAATATATAGTATAACCAACACGCACATATTTTTTCGTCCTCTAACACCGCTTGCTTTAGAAAGAAATGACATTTTAAACTGTAAAGGGATTTTGAAAAAAAAAACGTAACATTGTTGATTCTCTGCAAATATCTCAATAAATATTAGTTTTAGAGAAAATATGGTAGGTATCAAAAGTGAAGCTTAATAACTGCCATATTAGAGCTGCCATTTTGAAATTTAATTTTGACTTCAAAAATAAATTAGTAATACTTTCTCAAGTACTGAATATTTAAATTTAAAGGTGGTCTTCACCCCTCGATGCCCCCAAGGGGTGAAAACAGCAAGCAAGTATCCGGACCATATAGAAACTGAAGAAGGCGATACCTTTTACTACAAAAATAACCTATAAAGAAAAATTATCATTACATATGAAATATTTACATATTTTTTACCTCTACTGTTGATGTTTCTCACTATAGATTAAAAGTTGCCATTCGTTCGAGATGTCCAATATTACTTCCACATCCAGTGAAAGTATAGTAACGCAAAAAAATTGGACTTGTCATGAAACGTCGAGATTTTAAATTTGAGCAAAATAAAATTCTGTTTGTCGGTCTGTCTGTCTGTAACTTTTTGTACGCACGATTACTATGGAATCTTTTAAGATACTGACTTGAAATTTGGTACACGTATGTATTTTACAGGTATCTAGAATTAGATTATATTTTCATCTCGTTCCGTTGAAGGGTTGGGGGGTGAATTGGGGTAAATGGGAGTAAATAGGTATATCAAGTAAGTAAGAGCCCAAAAAATTGATATTTAGTATATATAAAAGAAGCTAAGGTCTTAAAAACATTTTTTGGCATTAACCACCCCCTTCCAACCCCACTTTATTATTAAAGGGGGTGAAGAAAATTAAATTGTGATTTGGTGTGTATACAAGAACCAAAGGCCTCAATTTATTTTTACTTCTTCCACCCCCACTATCCCACCCTGACCCCCACTATCGATGTGGGGGTCAGGTCACTTTATTATTAAAGGGGGTGAAGAAAATTAAATTGTAATTTGGTGTGTATACAAGAACCAAAGGCCTCAATTTATTTTTACTTCTGGATTTGCCCACTATCCCACCCTGACCCCCACTATCGATGTGGCATATCGTTTTATGGGTTTTTAGAGTAGGCGATTTCGAATATTGTATTATTAAAGTTCCATAAATAATTGTTTCCACATTAGTACAGTACCTAGCAGCGGCGACCCGTCAAGGATAGCAGGGTAGGCAGTGCCCACCCTGCCACATATGTTGGCCATTCTCTTCGATCTTACGCCTGCAATACGTATCAAAACGGGACGTATGTCTTGCGTCTTTAGGCGATTTACATGCTAAGGAGGGCAAGCTACGCTTCGCGTAATGAAATATAAAACTTAACCCAATCTTAATAAACATATGAATATTGAATATTGAATTATTGAATACAATATGTTTACATTTGATAAAATATCAAAATTAATTAATTAATAAATGTATTAAAATTGATTAAATGATTAATTAATTTCTTAATCGTATGAGAATATTGAGAATATCAAATACCTAGAATATTAATTGTGTAATCTCTAATGTGATATTTGATAAATAATAAAAAAAGGAAGTTAGTGTGACATTAATTAAATTAGTGTTAATTAAACTATTGCCCACTCACAGCTAAAAGCCACGGACCGCCACTGGTACCTAGAGGCAAAAAATATGTAAAATTTCAGAATAATTTCATATGTAATGATAATTTTTCTTTATGGGTTATTATTGTAGTAAAACGTATCGTCTTCAGTTTGTCCGGACACTTGCTCTTACCCTCAAGGGGTGAAAACCACCCCTACATTTTAATATTTAATATTTGAAAAAGTGTTACTAATTTATTTTTGAAAAGTAGGATAGTTATGTTTTTGGGATCTCCGATTACAAATCTGAAGTCAAAATTTAAAATTTTAAATGGCGGCTCTAATAAAGCGGATGGATTTATTTTTCTGAAACAAGTGTTTTAACCGAACAAAATAAATTGACCATCTGGGCCATTTAATGTATATTAACGAAAAACAGCATTTTTGAAAAAGAAAATTAATTACTGAACAATTACAACAACAAAATGGTGACATTTTGTTTAAATGTGAAAACTCTGAAATGTGAAAATGTGAATCGGCCATACTTCTCTATTTTTTGTGATATAGAAACAAACAAAAAATCATTTTAAAGTCTGGTTAATTATCTTTAATTTTGTTCCTTAGAATTTTTGATGGAAGTGTCACAGTTTCTAAGATATTCAACATTTTAAACTAAATACTTCATTCTAAAAACGATCGGATGCTATCTACAAAATTAAATATCTCAGAAACTGCCAACCCTACCCAAATATATAAAAAAAATCAAATTCATTGTCAGTTTATAAGCTTAATTTTTGATGTTCACTATATTTTCTCTAAAACTGATATTTATTGAGATATTTACAGAGAAACAAAAATGTTACGTTTTTTCTAAAATTCCTTTACAGCTTTAAATGCATTTTTTTTTGCTAAAGCAAGCGCTGTAAGCGGACGAAAAAATTTCAGCGTGCAGGTCATACTATATATTAACGAAAAACAGTGTATGGGAATATATTTTTTTATTACTGACTACCTACATTAACAAAAGGGCGATGTTTTATTAAAAAAGTTTGAAAGAGTATATTATTCTTGTCATAACTTCTTTGTTTTTTATGCTACAGAAAAATAATTTGAAAGCCTAATTAATAGTCCTTCATTTTGGTTGTTAGCGCTTTTGACGTAAGTTCCTGAAATATTTAACATTTACACTAAATACTTCGTCTTATAGACGTTCGGACTCCACCTTTATACTTCCAGATCTGCGAAACCATTAACTCTACAGAAATTAGCAAAAAAAAAAACGAAATTCATCCTCAATTTAGTAGCTTTCTTATTTGTCTCTAGCATGTTTTCGCTAAATGTAATACTTTTCGAGTTATTTGACGAATATTGTTTTGAAATACCTTTTTTTTAAGCTAAAATCCCAACTTTTAAGTCGTAATAACTTAAATATTATCAATTTGTAAGAAAAGTTGCGTAGAGCCTTTTCCTTTTGATATTTTATTTTCCATCAGCTCTAATGTTTTTATCTTTTTCCCTGAAATTAACAAGCCGCCGCATAATATAGAAACTTTTCTTTGATGCATTTACTATTAAGTTGCCAAAAATTAACGAAATTCGTTTCATATGACATTATTAAGAAATTGAAACCTCTAGTTACTGTACTACATAGTGAAATGAAAATATTGTATTTTCGTTGTAAGAGACTTTGACAGGAAGTTTGGATGTGGCAGTAGTGATTCCTTGTGCAGCGGTATTTCTGCTTTTAATGGTGTCGCTGTGGGATCTCCAATGAAAATGAAGTGTTTTGCCACGAGTGTCAAAGTTTAATTCAGTTCCATATAAAATATTTTTTAATAATTGTCTTACTAGCGGAAAAGGTAAGTTATTAGGATATCATTTAGATTTGTATGGATTTGCCCAAATACTTTTTTGGCGGCTTTCTATAATATTAAATAAAGTTTTCTACCGTTTTTCCTTGCCGCCTATTTTTTTTTTGAACCACAAGAAATCGATTTTTTATGAAAAAAACCGCTCTTCAAAAAATCGCTACTTTTTTAACATTTTAAATTACCTTATTTGTATTAACGTCCTGGCAAAGTTTAGGTAATGCTACTCTACCACTTAACCAGGACGGCGAGATTTTCTATCCAAGTCTGTGACAACGAATTTTCGAAAAGAATTTGGCGTACCTCCCAAAAGAATTTGGTGTACTTTTGAAAAAAATTTGACGTACTTGGAGTACTTTCCAAAAAAATTTATGGAACTTTAATAATATAATATTTGAAATCGTCGACCCCCAAAAGCCATAAAACGATATCCCACATCGGTAGTGGGAGTGGTAGTACTGGTGGTGGTAGAAGGGTGGTAGTGAGGTTAGATGAAGTACAAAAAAATTGTTGAGGTCTTTGGTTCTTGTACACACACTAAACCACAATTTCATTTTTTTTTCACCATTTCAATAATGGGATGTGGTGGTAATGGGAATAACAAATACCAACAAAATTTTATGGACTCTCACTTGCTTGATTTACCTATTTACTCCCCATTTACCCCAATTTACAACCCAACCCTTCAACGAAATAAGATCAAAATATAATTTAGTTCCAGATCTCGTTAAAATACATATGCGTACCAAATTTCAAGTCAATATTTTAAACGGTTCCAAAGCAATCGTGCATACAAAAAAAGTAAGACATCCCGACAGACAGAATTTTTTTTGCTCAGATTTAAAATTTCGACGTTTCATGACGTTCTAAGCCTATTTAAACAATAAAAATTTTCAACATTTTTTGCGCGACTCCACTTCCACTTGATCTGGAAATAATTATGTTGAAAACGTTAGAAATTGAAAAATGTCTGTTATTTTGGACTTAATGTAGTCAACTAGGGATTCTCGAGATATTTATTTACGATTCTGATGTGTGAAAAATTAATACAGTAAATTGTGGCTTCAAAATGGCCGATTTTAAGACCAAAACTATAAAAATTAATAAGTATTTTGTATCAACCTTAAAATATTATTGCATAGGTGTTTTTATTACTATTGACAACTAAAGTGATGTTAAAAAATTAAATATAAGATGTTTAATCCAAAATGGCCAAATTTAATTCCAAAATCATGCAATATTCGTTAAATTAAAAAAAATCGCTGACCAAGGAATCACTACATTCAGATTTTCTATCCAAGTCTCTCACAACGAGGAAAATTTCTTACGTGGAAATAATCGTTTATGAAACTTTAATATATAATATTTCAAATCGCCTAGCCCAGAAAACGATATACCACATCAGTAGTGGGGGTGGGACTTGTAGAAGGCGGGTGGTAATGGGAGTGAATGAAGTAAAAAAAAATGTTGAGGCCTTTGATACACACACTAAATCACAATTTAATTTTTTTCACCCTCTTTAATAGTGGGGTTGGAGTGATAATGGAAGTGGCTAATGCCAAAACAATTTTTGAGAAGTTAGCTTCTCTGATATATATATATATATATATATATATATATATATATATATATACAATCTAAATTTAGTAGGGCTTCGGACAATCGGCTTTGTCCGAAGCCCTACTAAATTTAGATTGTTCTTTAACTAGTCGGACGTGACTATCCTTCATTATATATATATATATATATATATATATACATCCCGCTATCAATGCTGCGTCCTTTCACAAGCCAACCTTACTGCGTCTCCCAGAAATACGCTAGTTAGCTCAAATCTAATGAAGTATATTGGATCTACTAACCAAATTCAGTTAATATCTGGTTTTAGAATTGTAATAACTCAAGAAACAAAAAAGTTTAATATACAGGACAATACTGCGTCCTTTCAAAAACAGCACGTTATTGCGGCCGAGAATAATTTCATTCTTCTTCAATACAATGCTGCATCCGAGATGACTACTTTTTGTGAAACTTAGCATATTACTGCGTCCGGCGCGGTTGACATATTTACCCTAATAATTTTATTGCACTTGTAGTAGAACAAATCGATAGCCGTCAGTTATTTCTAAATGTCAGTAAAATTCGAAATATGATTTTTCTGTCGATTATTATTTTAGGATCAGTTTTTCAATTGTGCACTAAAAGTAGCCTCAAATTTGCAATATAAAATGCTGAATTTAGGAGATCAATGGAATTTTGGTTAGATGTTCATTTTTATTTACTCCTTCACTAAGCGATGAGTTCGCCTTAGAATAGAAGGGAGGGCATATGCTTCTTGCTTTTGCTTTTTGCACATATGATAAGTGTTTTAGTCTTGAAAGTTGAAAAACACATTTCTTGAAGTACAAATGTGTTGGATAATAAATGCCTTCGGATTTACTATTTTGTAATGAACAATGTTAAAAAGGGCTTTTTTTGGCCCATCCAAGAAAAATAAGAAAATATAAGAAAATCAAATTCGAGGTAAAGAGATGGATATATTCTGAAGGTAGGGATCTATACTTAAAGTTAGGTAATTAGATACATGTAGGTATATAAGTTAAATATAGATGATATTCTAAATTAATTATTTTGTATTAGCTATTGGTATTAACTCTAAATTAATTATGTTGTATTAAATGAAATTACTAGTTAAGATAGCTACGGCACACAACCTATCTAATGATATTATAAATGAAATGCATTTCATCACATTCAAGGGTATATCAATACCCTTAAGTGATTTTGTTTTATTTATATTCAAAGGATACAGATGTATTAGCTAAAATCTTTTATTAACAGTACGCTATTTTCACACACAATTTAATTTTACTGTATACTCAAATGTAAGACTTTGTTATAAATAAATATTATTATTATTATTATTATCCATGGTAAAGTGTGGAAGCTATCTTTTTTTTACTAATTTTGGGCTGCTGAAAACGAATTCTCACCCGTTTTAACGAAAAGTCTCGGGAACATATTAAAAAACAACCCCTATTTGGGTGCCATAAAGTGAAGATTCTCATTTTCCAAACCAAAAGTCATTTAAATAATTAAAGAATTTTTAATATAAAAAACAATATTTCCTGGATAGTGATATGCACACCGTACACCTCAACCCCAAGAGTGTGAGAAATATTCAGGGATGAAAAATATTCATCCGAATTGATTAAATCACCTTAGTATGATAAAAAGACAAAATCCACCACCTTAATTGGTGGGGATGGGTGTAAGAGTATTCAGAAGTAATCACATTATAATAGCCTTTTAATAAGGAATTTTGTTTTTTTTTTTAATAAATAAATAATCGTATATTATATATTGTAACTTACACCGTTCTTATGGCTGGTGAAAGGTGAGGGGAACGCGAGGGAGAGCCCTTTTTTGGCCCATTCACGGTAAAGTGTAGAAACCATCTCTTTACTAGTTTTGGGGTGCTGAATACGAATCTGTCATTCGATTTGGCTAAAAACATCGGGAAGACAGTAAAAAATAACTCTTATTTGGGGGGTGGCATTGAAATTGATATTATAGCTTGCAACAAAAAGTTATTCTTTAGTGCAGGAAATTCTTTCAAGATACTCAGTTTCATTAGGTAAGTAATGAAAGAAGCAAAAATTCTAAATTCACCATCCCTCCCCCTCGTTTCCCTCACCCTTCACCAACCTAAGTACGGTGTATATTTACAATATTACTCCTTGTTAAATGGCTATTATCAGGTTATTATTACTTCTGAATACTCTTACACCCATCCCCACCAATCAAGGTGGTGGATTTTATCTTTTAAGAGTTTTTATTTAATTTTAATTGCAAAAGAAATCCCTAATCACCCAATTTGATGTTTTTCTATCATAATGAGGTGATTTAGTCAATTCAGATGAATATTTCTCACCTCTGAATATTTCTCATATTTTTGGGGTTGGGGTGTAAGGTGTGCGTATCACTATTCAGAAAATATTACTTGTTTTTAAATTAAAAAATTCTTTAATTATTTAAATGACTTTGGGTTGGGAACATGAGAACCTTCACTTTATGGCGCCCAAATAAGGGTCTTCTTTTAATATGCTCCCTAGACTGGCAAAAATGGCAACGAGTTTGTTTTCAACACCCCAAAATTAGTAAAAAAAGATGGCTTCAACACTTTACCGCGTTAGAATTTTTAAAAACTGTTTTTATGAAGATAAAAGTTTTTGTACTCATATTTAATATCAATTTAATTAATTAATTTAATTTAATTCTTTTCTAAACCAGAAACCAAATATTATTGGAAAAATTATTTTCTATATATCTACAGTTTCAACTAAGCATGTTGAACTTCTTGTAAATAAATTAAAGTCTTCAAACTCTAATGGTCATGATATTTCTAATAATTTGGATAAAAATTCAAATATGCGATAAGGGGTCCATTTCTATAGAGAAAGCTATATTTTCCAGTAAATTTAAAAGAGCCATAGTATCTTCATTATACCAGAAGGGAGATCCAAATGACTATAATAATAATTATGAAGCCATTAGTCTACTATGTAGAATTTCTAAAATTTTAGAACTCCATCTCAAGGAGCAATTATCAGATTTTTTACATCGGAATATGTTACTGTCTCCTGCTGAACATGGTTTCACTACAAACAAAAGCAACAAGTCTGCGTTGTGTGATTTTCATCACAAAATCATTAAAGCTTTAGACAACAAGAAATCAGTTGTGGGTCTTTTCGAAGATTTCTCACAAGCTTTTGATTTGGTAGACCATCAGCTGCTTAAGACCAAACTAGCACTATACGGTATTCGCCTAACTGATTTACAAATATTTTCCTCCTATTTAGACAACAGGACACAAATTGTAAAAATGGTCGGTGGAGTTGAAAGTAATATTTGTGATATTACACAAGGAGTTCCACAGGGGTCAATTTTGGGATCACTTATATATAATATTTACTAATTATCTGGTCAGCCATCAACAAAAGATACCAAATGTTCATGTGATCTGTTATGCTGATGATACAAACATTCTAGTTACCGGCAACAACGTAATTGAAGAAAAAAAAAACACTGAAAGATTTTATCAAGAAATCATACATTGATCTCAAAATAATAACCTAATTCTAAATAAAACAAAGACAGTTTCAATACAATTTTCATTGAATAATAATTCCGAGAGCTTAACACTTTTTAGTGGTACTGACTGGGAAATAAAAACTTGTTGAAAATTTTTAGCTCAAATAGCAATTTAATTCGCTAATTTCTAATCACGTGTGCTGAAACAACCAATCAGAACAAAATTACACTGATAAGATCCCTTAGGGATGTTTTCAATTATATTATCCAGTTTGACAGTTCAATAACACAGGTCATGAATGTTGTTGTGCAGCTGTCATTTCAGAAGTAATTTTTCGCGCTGAATCCGAATCTGGCCTCAGAATTGGCCCATCATGTCAGGATTTTGAAATATTTGAGATGACTTTTTTAGCAAGTTTTGAAGTTGTGTCTAGAACCCAAAAAATTTTTCAGCTTATTTCTAATAAATATATCATTTAGTAACATCCTTCCTCTTTAAAATAAGCTTTCGAATGGTCATCTATGATGTTTCCTCGCAAAGTTATAGCCGTTTTAAGGTGACATGAATTTGAAATCGTGTTCCCTACAACCCAACAATCTTAACCAAACGACTCTAAACGAATCAAATTTAACACAACAATAGGAATAACCCAACATTCTTAAATCAAAGTTTGGTTAAAATTGAGGATCATGGTACACATAGTACTCGGGGAAACCTACTACGCATCCATTGTACTCAAGGAAACCCACTGCACATCTATAATACTCGTGGAAACCCACTGTGCATTCATGGTACCCGAAGAAACCTACTGCGCATTCATTGCGCACTCAAGGAAACCTTCTACTCATCCATAGTACTCGGGGAAACCCACTGCGCATACATTGCACTCGAGGAAATCCACTGCGCATCCATTGTACTCGAGGAAACCCACTGCGCATCTATAGTACTCGGGGAAACCCATTGCACATCGCAATTTGATAACAATCCATTATTCTTACTCGTGTCTAACAGATTCTAATAAAAAGTATTTATGCCAAATTTCATGATTCTGGGTTTAACCGTTTCCGGAAGGCTTAAAAAACCTCCCCCTCCCCGTTCACCCGTTCGGAGGTCTCTTTTTGAAAACCGTCAAATACGTGCGTGTCTTCTTATTTTCTCAGAAGTGTCCATCGCTCGAATAATCACGTTTCTGACTTACGCGATTTCAAAAATACAGGTGCGCTTTAAACCACCTACCACCCCCGTTTTGACCTCTTCAAAAAGTGAAAATCGAAATTTCGTCTTAACACGATCTAATAGATTTCAACAAAAAATATGTCTGCCAAATTTCATGCATCATGCATCATGCATCTAACCGTTTCTGGAAAAACCTAAAATTTCAACCTCCCTTTTTATCAAACAAAAAGGTATAATAATGGTTCTATTTGTAGTTATTAGACTTATAATAAACCACACTATTTGATGAACTTGTAGTATATTATTCAACGAGCGGTAATGTAGGTAATAACTCACGCAAATGAAGTTTACAGCTTGAGCCGCAGGCAAGTGCTGTAATTCATCAAGTGGGTTATTACCATTACCGCAAGTTGAATACTATACTTTATCTACGATTATAACAATAAATATTAAATTGAGAAAATTTCGTTTGTTTATTAATAAAATTAACTGTAAAATTTAACTTAACTTAATTTAAGGATTTCTCTCGGACAGAGCCACACCTTCGTGAAGCGCGTTACGTCGATTGGATAGGCTAGGGCATGAAGATACAGATGATTGGCACTATCACCTAGTGATTTATAATAACTCACTCATTATAACTCACGCTATTCGTTTATGGATACTATAAATTGTTCAAAAGCAGTTCATTAATTAGTATATAACCTAATAAGAGTAAATAAAATAACCAAAAGTAGTTTATATTAGTCATAGATTTTTGTTGCTCCTAACTTAGCATACCTAGAATATTACCTACAATATCTTATTAATATTTCTAATCCTATTTACATTCACAATATTGTCTGTAATTCTCCTATTTCCTTATTCAAAACAGTAACCATAAAATTAGCATAATGTCCTGTAGACTGACTGCCTTTGTATGTTCATTTACTTTAATCATCTGAAAATGTCACGTTGACTGCCGAACTGCAGTAAGGTGCAAGTTACAATAATTTGGCGGTAAAAAATAAAGTAAATGTTAATGTTGGTGTTTCATTATTATATCATCATAATTAATTACCACAAAGTAACGGCTTACCAGTTTAATTTTGGAGGAGGTATTGTTTTTATGATTATATATAACTAAATATTTGTAAATTATTTTCCGTTGAAATTAATTTCATTTCCTGAAAATAAATTTCTGTGATAAAAACATTCAGATTATAAGTAAGAAGATAACTGTTTAAATATGAAACATAATTACTTGTAAACTTATATAAATGTTCACAAGAATTTTACACTCGTCCGAACTCCGGCTTTCCATGTAAGCATGAAAGAATGACTCTATATTTAATAGTGCCGGTGTTGTCAAATCTCGGACGCAGCATTATACGATTTTTGAATAGAGAATATTTGAAGTATATTTATGTTCACAAATCTATGTGCCCCCAAACATAATTCGATGGAACTAAAAATATACTTTTAGTTTTACGGAACATATGATACTGCGTCCGAATCCAAAAAAAACTCGGGTCGATATTTTGCTCAATTGAAACGAAACAGAACTCATTTCTATGTCTACATATAACCCAGGAGACGAAGAACATTTTGAGATGCTGCAAATCGACCATTTCAGAGATTTGTTGAAGATAACACGGGAAAACAATACTGCGTCCGGTATACAGACGCAGTATTGTACAGGACGCAGCAGTGTATGGTATCGTGCACATGTACGGACGCAGCATTATTTGCAGGACAAATATATATATATATATATATATATATATATATATATATATATATATATATATATATATATATATATATATATATATATATATATATATATATATATATATATATATATATATATATATATATATATATATATATATATATATATATATATATATATATATATATATATATATATATATATATATATATATAGTGTGTCTCACTTTTCACCAATATCTATATATATATATATATATATATATATATATATATATATATATATATATATATATATATATATATATATATATATATATATATATATATATATATATATATATATATATATAGTGTCTCACTTTTCACCAATATCTCGGCCATTTGTTGATCGATTTGGATCAAATTTGGTATGCTTCATTTGCTTCAGATTGTGATTAAAAAGTTATTTAAAAATTTTTTTTCGAAATTAAATACGCCTACTATGATAAAAAAAAATTGGCAAAAATTAGGAATTTATATTAGCGATTGAGATAGGGTTTTTGTTTTTACAGAATCTTGTTCAGCATGACCTAAAACCCCTGTATACCAAATTTCGTTAAAAAATATTCATTCCTTTACAAAAAATTCAGATTTAAAAAATAATCACCCTACTATTCGAGTTATTTATTGCCGGATATTTACATAACTTGGTAGTGGTGTAATAATGACGCTAATTAAGCATTAGGACACATTTTTTATCAAAAACACTATTATGAAATGAATATTTGAAAAATGGTGGCTATTTTTTAAAATACTTAGAACTCGGCATACCAATATCTTTGTTAACATGGAGTGTTTTGGAATGGATTTGACAATTCTTATTATTTCAATTATATCAGCAATAATTAATTGTTGTGCAGCCATGTTTAAATTTAATTTGACATTTGATGCAATTGTCAAATCTATTCCAAAGCACTCCATGTTAACAAAGATATTGGTATGCTGAGTTCTAAGTATTTTAAAAAATAGCTACAATTTTTCAAATATTCATTTCATAATAGTGTTTTGGATAAAAAATGTGTCCTAATGCTTAATTAGTGTCTTTATTACACGCCTGCAAAGTTATGTAAATATCCGACGATAAATAATTCGAATAGTAGGGTGATTATTATTGAAATCTTAGATATGATTTTTTTTAAAGGAATGAATATTTTTTAACGAAATTTGGTATACAGGGGTTTTAGGTCATGCCGAACAAGATTCTGTAAAAACAAAAACCCTATCTCAATCGCTAATATAAATTCCCAATTTTTGCCAATTTCTTTTGATCATAGTAGGCGTATTTAATTTCTAAAAAAAAATTTAAATAACATTTTAATCACAATATGAAGCAAAAGAAGTATACCAAATTTGATCTAAATCGATCAACAAATGGCTGAGATATTGGGGTGTAGTAGTGAAAAGTGAGACACACTGTATATATATATATATATATATATATATATATATATATATATATATATATATATATATATATATATATATATATATATATATATATATATATATATATATATATATATATATATATATATATAGATATGCATGGTCATATACAGGCCCGTTTCATACACTGAGCGGTTGTAGTGCAGCCCGATTTGACGTTGTGCAGCCCGGGGTCGGGCTCATCAACGTACCCCCGGGTATATCATCACTAAATGGCCACAAATTACGTTAGCTTCCTTCCTACAAAATTTTGGGGTGGGCTTCAAAAAGTCATATTTTCATGTTCCGAGATACACTTTTAGTTCAGCACTACTGAGTCAGGCGGCGCTGTTCCTGTATATCCAAGACTCTTATACAGCTGATATCTATCGCACGTTATATAGCCCGATATTTGGCATCGTTGCAATGGCTCGATAACATTCGATTCTTATTTCCTCTTAAATACTTTCTTCATGAACTCACAATCGATGAATGAAAGCTCTTTATTTGAATCAATTTTTTAACCTCACAAGTATTGTATCATATTCGAACAATTTTTCTAAATTCAAAAATTCATATGCCTACTAAGAATTATAAAATACATGGTACAGTGTTATGAAAGAAGAATAGTTGTTAGCATCTTAAACATCTTAAAATGTCTTTTGAAGTGTAATACGGAAATTCAAATAAATGTTCCTAAATTAAGATTGTGTTTTTTTGCATTCAGTATTCAATAATACTATACTTAATTATTATAATTTTAGTACTAAAATTTTCATGGAGAAATATCGGTCATTAAACAATAATTATTATTATGCAGAATGATGTTTTACATATTATAAGGATAGATAGGCATTGTCCATAATCACTATAAGCTGGTACTACTTCCACATCCACATAGTGGAGTGAACGTATAATAAACGTAAAAAAAATGTTTTTTTAAACAGGCTTAGAATGCCAATATGCGAATATTTTAAGTTTGAGCAAAAAAAAATCTGTGTGAAATTTTTTTTTTGTGCGCACGATTACTCTGGAACCGTTTATGATGTTAACTCAAAAGGGACACCTGTGTATTATAGAGAGATCTGGAAATAGATTATGTTTTGATCTTATTCCGTTGAAGTTTGGGATGGAGGGATAAATAGGCAAAGCAAGCAAGTGAGAGTTTATAAAATTGGGATTTAGTGTATGTACGAGAAGCCAAGTACCTACTCAAAATTTTTTTGACATCAGCCACTTCCACTATCACCCCCATTACCATCCCTACCCCATTATTAATGGACGAAAAAAAATAAAATTGTGATTTTGTGTGTGTATAAGTACCAAAGGCCTAAATTTTTTGCATCAGCTATACCTCCCACTACCATCCCCCTGTCGATATGGCATATTGTTTTATGGGCTTTTGTGGTAGACGATTGCAAATATTATATTATTAAAGTTCTATGATCAGTTATTTCCACATAATGGACTGCAAATACAGTATCAACCTTTTTTTTCTTTGTAGGAGACTTGGATGTTGAAATAGTGATTCTTTAGGCAGCGGTTTTTTAAGTCAGGTTCCCTTTACTGTATGGTGCACCTAACTGCATGACGTGATCTGTCTTGGTTCCCTGTTAAGCCTACATGGTCTCTAAAAGAACACAATTTTGATGGGCTAACTTGAATCGTTTTATTCTATTCTATCCCACGTAGTGGAGTTGAAGTATAGTAATCGTAAAAAAAAAATTTTTGCTCAAATTATTGAAGGTGATTATGGAAGGGAATAAAAAGATAAAAATTGTGATTTAGTGTGTATAAAGGAACAAAAGGCCTGAATACTTTTTTGGCACTCGCCACCACCTCTACCACATTATTAACGGGAATAAAAAAATAAAATTGTGATTTATGTGTACAAGAGCCTCTAAATTTTTTGCCAACAGCTTCCCCCTCTACTACCTCCACTACCATTTCAAATATTATATTATCAGAGTTCTATGAACAATTATTTTTACACAGTGGATTGCAAATATAGTATCGACATTTGTTTGCTGTAAAAGGTTTGGGCAGGAAAATCTAGATGTGGAAGTAGTGATTTTTTAGGCAGCGGTTTTTTTTATTAATAAACACATATATTTTTATGATGGTTATTTGAATTTATATTTGTAGTCGGTCTCCCTGCATGGTGCATCTGACGTCATGCACCTACCTTGATTGCATTGGATTCGGAATGACGTCTAGAAAAATGTGCAAAAGTTTCAAACCCACACATAAACAATTGCAAAAGTTATAAACTAATGAAAATTGAAAAAATAACGAGTTCCGTTTTTTGCAAATAACTCGAAAACTATTAAAAATTTTAAAGAAAGAAAGATTCTTAAAGAGGAAGAAATTTCCAATAAAAAAGTCCCGACTCCCGAAACTCTACATCTATTATTAACGAGATTATTAATAACATTAATTTAATGTTGAAAATAAAGCTCCACGCAGCGAACACTAAGGCGTTACGATGCTCTGAAACCGTCCGGAACAAGTAAAAATATTTTTTGTTATTAGATATTAATTTTAACATTCATAAAAGTTATGTTATTATTTAAAAACTTAAAGGAAAAAAAATTTTTTTATTAATTTTAATTACTCTTACTTTTTTAATATTCAAAAATACTATAAGATTACATAAACTTAAAATTTTTATTGCTATTTGTTTAAACAAATTTTACAAACAAATAGATAAATTACGTATTTTTGAAAAATATTTTTCTCTCATTTTATTTGTTATAGAATATTAGATTTAAAAAAATTCTTAAAAATTGTTTTTAATTGTTTATAATCACTTTTGTCTTTTTTCATTATTTAAACATGTTATTAAGAAAAAATTTTATTCCTAAATTTATTATTTGCAATTATTCAAAAGGTGGAAAAAATAATTTTTTTTTGTTGTGAATTTATTTGTTTATTTAATAAACAATTTGTTATTAACAATCGCCGAATGTGTTTATATTTTTTTTAGATAGAAAAAAATAACAAAAACAACCGTATACATAAACATGGAAATTCTTTTGTGAATAATAATTTAAAAATCGAGAAAATACTCGTATCAAGTATACCGTGGAAATTGACAAAAACTAGATTCAAAACATTAATTTTGTCTGCATAACCAAAGCGTTCTGTCCGAAATGTCCATTTTATTTAACATGTTAGAATCAAAACATAGCCTACTGCTATTCTTGTTTTATTACATGTAGGCAAATAATATACCTACATATTTAGATAAAAAAGGTATATTTTAATCACAGTTAGAAAACACTAACGAAAATATTAGTGGGAAAACAGCAGAGCGTTTGCCCTAAACAACTTTATGACAGCATCAAAAAAGGTGATTAAGGAATTCTTTCTGCCGCGATTTTATTATTTTAGTTTGTTTTTGATTTTGGTGTGGTAACAAGTGCAATAAGAAGTCCTGAACTAAATCTAAGCATTGAATAAAAATAGTCAAAAAACTTTCTGATAATTTGTTAACTAGCAAGAAAATAAAAACCATTAAAAATTACTGTCTGTATAATTTAAGAAATATAGTGTAATAATGCATAAATCTGTAACGAAAGTGAGTGAAACTATATCTTTTATTGCTTTATTTTTCCAGTTGTTTATAAAATATTGATGTTAAAAATATCACGTGTCTATTCAAAAAATAAAGAACAAGATTTGTACCATTTACAAATAATTATTTTCGTGAAGTATACGTCATTACCTCTAGGACTGCAGTTTTCGCCATGTATTTTTACGGACTTGAAAATTATTTTTTCTGTACTAAAGAATTTCTTATAAACAATGACTTTCATTTTATTTTAAATTTCCAACTTCTCAGTTAATTTGTTGTAATGTATTCTAATGTTTTGATTATTTAATTTTAACAAATTCTAAAATAATTCTTTATACTTCATTTATACATTTTATTTTCGTCATAGTAATTTAGGACTAATAATTTTTTAGTTCGATTTATGGCTAAATACTGTAATATAACTCTATCTTGTTTTAAACAGGCGTTGTGTAGCTTTTGTATACCATTGGCAACAGTTCTTTTGGCATTTGAGACGCTTTAATTGTTTTATTGCTCTGTGCAAGAAAGCAACTGTCACCAAATTTAAGTTGAATGTAGGTAGAAGAATGTAAGAAAAAAAGGTGCACAAAAGAGTTTACACACAAAAGGAAGAGGTCACCCTAAACTAGCTTCCCCATATACATTAAGAAAACATATTATGACTGTACGCAGTATTACATTAGAATGAGAAAACTATTAAACAAAATTTTTAAACAATTATATACAATTATATAAAATAAAATATAAATATTATATTACCTTTAATAACGATAATTTAACTATCAGATGTACCGTTTTTTATTATAACCATTATACGAGAGAATTTTATGCTCTACCGAAAAGTTACGTATATTGTTTTGCCTTATCTTGCTTAATTTTCAAAGGAAAAAGCATATTTTGTTGCAATTATTGTTAGTAACTTTTGAACCCGAAAAGAAAGAAAAGAAAAGAATATCACACAAATTCCTTTTTAAGAGCATGACCTGCGAAGACTAATTAATGTCGGGCACAAGTATTTTATATGCTTGCACTAATAGTACAGTAACTAGAGGTTTTAACTTCGGAATAATGTCATATTGAACAGATTTAGTTCATTTTTGGAGGTATAATAGTAAATGCTTGACAGAAAAGTTTCTATATTGTGCGGGGGCTTGCTAATTTATAGAGGGTGAATGCCACCCCCTCTCAGGGGGTGGCACTTAAAAAATATATATATATATACAGTGTGTCTCACTCCTCACCACTACACCCCAATATCTCGGGCATTTGTTGATCGATTTAGATCAAATTTGGTGTACTTCTTTTGCTTCAGATTGTGATTAAAAAGTTATTTAATTTTTTTTTTTTCGAAATTAATTACGCCTACTATGATCAAAAGAAATTGGCAAAAATTGGGAATTTATATTAGCGATTGAGATAGGGTTTTTGTTTTTACAGAATCTTGTTCGGCATGATCTAAAACCCTTGTATACCAAATTTCGTTAAAAAATATTCATTCCTTTAAAAAAAACCGCTGCCCAAGGAATCACTACTTCCACATCCAGATTTTTTATCCAAGTCACTCACAACGAAAAAATTTTGTATGAGAAAATAATTGTTTATGGAACTTTAATAATATAATATTTGAAATTCTCTACCCCAAAAACCCATAAAACGATACCCCACATCGGTAGCGGGGTGGGGGGTGGTAATGGGGGTGGCTAATGCCAAAATTTTTTTTTGGACCTTAGCTTCTCTTGTATATACTAAATACCAATTTTATGGACTCTTATCTGCTTGATTTACCTATTTTCCCCAAATTTACCCCAATTTACTCCCCAACCCTTCGACGGAACAAGATGACAATATAATCTAGTTCTAGATTTCGTTAAAGTACATATGTGTACCAAATTTCAAGTCAATATCTCAAACGGTTCCAGAGTAAACGTGCGCACAAAAAAAGTTACAGACAGACCGACAGACAGAAATTTTTTTTCGCTCAAACTTAAAATCTCGACGTTTCGTGACATTCTAAGCCTATTTGAACAATAAAAATTTTTTTTAATTTTTTTGTCGTTACTGTACTTCCACTGGATGTGGAAGTAAAAATCATATCTAAGGTTTCAATAATAATCACCCTACTATTCGAGTTATTTATTGTCGGATATTTTCATAACTTGGCAGTCGTGTAATAAAGACGCTAATTAAGCATTAGGACACATTTTTTATCCAAAACACTATTATGAAATGAATATTTGAAAAATTGTAGCTATTTTACTTTCACATCCAGTGGAAGTATAGTAACGACAAAAAAATTTTTAAAAATTTTTATTGTTCAAATAGGCTTAGAATGTCATGAAACGTCGAGATTTCAAGTTTGAGCGAAAAAAAAAATTTCTGTCTATCTGTCTGTCGGTCTGTCGGTCTCTCGGTCTGTAACTTTTTTTGTGCGCACGTTTACTCTGGAACCGTTTGAGATATTGACTTGAAATTTGGTACACATATGTACTTTAACGAGATCTAGAACTAGATTATATTTTCATCTTTTTCCGTCGAAGGGTTGGGGGGTAAATTGGGGTAAATTTGGAGTAAATAGGTAAATCAAGTAGGTAAGAGTTCATGAAATTGATATTTAGTATAGACAAGAGAAGCTAAGGTCTCAAAAAAAATTTTGGCATTAGCCACCCCCATTACCACCCCCACCCCATTATTAAAGGGAATGAAAAAAAATGTGATTTAGTGTATGTACAAGAACCAGAAACCTCAAAATATTTTTTTACTTTATCCACCTCCCCACTCCCACCCCCTGTCACCACCCTCACCCCACTACCGATGTGGGGTATCGCTTTATGGGTTTTTAGGGTAGAGGATTTCAAATATTATATTATTAAAGTTCCATAAACAATTATTTCCAGATACAAAATTTTTTCGTTGTGTGACTTGGATAGAAAATCCGGATGTGGAAGTAGTGATTCCTTGGGCAGCGGTTTTTAAAATACTTAGAATTCAGCATACCAATATCTTTGTTAACATGGAATAGATTTGACAATTGCATCGAATGTCAAATTAAACTTAAACATGGCTGCACAACAATTAACTATTGCTGATAAAATTGAAATAATAAGAATTATCAAATCCATTCCAAAGCACTCCATGTTAACAAAGATATTGGTATGCCGAGTTCTAAGTATTTTAAAAAATAGCCACCATTTTTCAAATATTCATTTCATAATAGTGTTTTGGATAAAAAATGTGTCCTAATGCTTAATTAGCGTCATTATTACACCACTACCAAGTTATGTAAATATCCGACAATAAATAACTCGAATAGTAGGGTGATTATTATTGAAATCTTAGATATGATTTTTTTGATATAAATTCCTAATTTTTGCCAAATTTTTTTGATCATAGTAGGCGTATTTAATTTCGAAAAAAAAATTTTAAATAACTTTTTAATTACAATCTGAAGCAAAAGAAGTATACCAAATTTGATCTAAATCGACCAACAAATGGCCGAGATATTGGGGTGTAGTGATGAAAAGTGAGACACACTGTATATATTTATTGGAGCTGAAATAGAATCAAACTTTAAGAAGAAAAGGTTCTATGCAAATTTTCACATAAATTGATAGTTTTTAAGTTATAACGACTTCAAAATTGCGATTTTAGCTTAAAAAAAGGTATTTCCAAACGGCTTTCGTCAAGTATCTCGAAAAGTATTACTTTATTGAAAAAATGTTACAGACCAATTGCAGAAAGTACAAACTGGAAAATAATTATATTTTTTGTTTATCGATGTAGGATTTATAATTTCGGAGATATTTAAGTTTATATTTGGTATCCAAGTGTTTCGAAATTACCTTTAAAGTTTAAAATGCATTTTTTTCTAAAGCAAGTGCTTTAAATGAGCAAAAAAATTTGAACATCTAGGTAATGCTGCATCCTAACGAAAAACTGTATTTGAGATAATTTCTTTAAATTACTGGCTAATTAGAGTAACAAAATGGCGACCTTTTTATATAAAAGAATATAAATACGCTCATTTTTACATCACAACTTCTTTACTTCTTATGCTACAGGAACGAGTAAAAAATAACTTGAAAGCGCAATTAATTGTCTTTAATTTCATTTCTTAGTATGCGTGACGTAGGTGTCTCAATTTCTGAGATATTTAACATTTAAACTGCATTTTACGACTTATAAACGTTCGGACGCCATTTGTAAACTTTCATATCTCCGAAACTATTAAATCTATGTAAATAAATAAACAAGCTAAATTCATTATAAGTTTATGAGCTTTATTTTTGGTCTCTACCTATTTTTCAATAAAACTAATATTTATTGAGATACCTATTTGGAAAAGGAAAACAAAATATCTTTTTATCGAAAATACCTTTATAGTTTAAGTGTATTTTTTTCTAAAGCAAGTACTGTATACAAACTAAAAAATTTGACATCTACGTCATGCTATATATTAATGAGAAACAGTGTTTGAAATTCCTTTCTTTAATTACTGGCTAATTACAGTAACAAAATGGCGACGTTGTTTAAAAAAAAATGTGTAGACGCACATTGCTTCGGTCATAACTTCTTTGTTTTTCATGCTATAGAAACAAATAAAAAAACAGTTGAAAGCTTAATTACTAACCAATTATTCTACTTACTAGCATCCTTGACGTATGTGTCACAGTTTCTGAGATATTTAACTCTCACTCTAAATAATTATCTTATGAACATTTGGGCGCCAAATGTAAACTTAAATATCTCCGAATTTATTAATCCTACATCAATAAACAAAAAATATAATTAATTCCCAGTTTGTACTTTATGTAATTGGTCTGTAACATTTTTTCGATAAAGTAATACTTTTCGAGATACCTGACGAAAGCCGTTTGGAAACCTTTTTTTTAAGCTAAAATCGAAATTTTGAAGTTGTTATAACTTAAAAACTATAAATTTGTGTGAAAAATTGCATAGAACCTTTTCTTCTTAAAATTTGATTCTACTTCAGCTACAATAAATATATATATATTTTTTAAGTGCCACCCCCTGAGAGGGGGTGGCATCTACCCCCTATAAATTAGCAAGCCCCCGCACAATATAGAAACTTTTCTGTGAAGCTTTATACTTCCAAAATGAACGAAATCCATTCAATATGACATTATTCCGAAGTTTTGCATATTTTTATCTCTAGCCACTGTACTATAATAATAATTATTATTTTTATTAGTGCAAGCATATAACATAATCAATAAAAGAAAATATTAAATTTTTGCTTGCCATACTTAAAAGGGAACTTTATGCTTTATAGTACGTCGGGTACATGGCTATATAAGCCAAAAATCTGCACTTTCTGTGGTCATAGTTGATGCCAAAAGGTAACTTTCCAGATAGGGAGCCACTTTAAAATCCGTGCAACACCAAAATGGCGACCATTAAAGATGGCTGCCATTAGCCACAATGAATGTTTTTTTATCTCAGCTCCTAATGGTTCGATTTCTATTTTCTTTTTTTTTGTTTGTTTGAAAGCTCTTGTAAAGAAGACACTTTTTTGTCCCTATACGTTTATCTGTACACTTTAAAATTTAAAAAATATATATTTTTTAATTTTTAAAGATATTTCTTTGCACAGTGGGACAAACTGAATCTGAAATCTTATTTCATATAATGCAACCTTCAATTGATGTTAACTTGGGACAGCTGGTACGTAGTAAAGGTCATTGTAATAACTTTTTCAAAATTAAGCCTATAAGTATTATAGTGACAGTGAAATAAAATTAAATAAAAAGTTATAAATACTTCAAAGAGAACTTCATGCTTTGTTGTTATTTGATGGCAATTATTTTTTGCTCATATTTGATCATATACTCGGAAAACACAAAGGTCACTTGCTGTCTCAAAATAAGTACATTTTCAAAAGAAAAATTGCATCAAGGGATCCTTTTACTATTATACCTGATGTTACTGTACTATTAAAACAATTCGTTTTATATATCTATGTTAGGTAAATAAACGTAATTTAATTTCTACCCCTTTGCATATTTTTATTTTACTGTTAATAAAGTAATACTTTAAAAGTGGAAAACAAAAAATGAGGACAAATTCAAAATATTTAAATACTTATAGGCCTACCACGGAGTAATTACATTATCAGTTATTAATAATTAATGTCTATTTGCATAAAAAAATAACCTAATATTTTATTAGGTTCTTCTAATATATCTTCAAATTCGTAACAATGAATAATAAAAAACGTAACTGTTATATTATTTTGGCGTTCAAAGAATGAATATATTTCCTTTAATAACTGGCCCTCCATTAGCGTCTCTACTGTAAACGGTAATGGTAGTGGCGCAGTATAGCAAGTACTCCTATTATATTGTGCTTCGTGACGATGCATGCATCAAAGAAATATATATTATAAAAATATAACCTACTGAGGCCCGATTACATTGGCAACATCGCTGGGACGGAGAACGAACGCTAGCTATATTCTTATATACAGCGGGCTTTGAAAGGATCAGTAAATATATCCGGGCTCTGAAATATGCCATGTTTATATAATTGAAAGAAAAATAATAATTAGCTACCCCTAGTGGCTTCCTATTAGAAAAGATTCATAACATTAGCCATATTTAATAAATTTGTTCATTTATACACTCGGGAAATGCCGGGCTTATGAACGACCTGTCGATATATCGGGCTACACAATATACCGTCTATACATATATATATATATATATATATATATATATATATATATATATATATATATATATATATATATATATATATATATATATATATATATATATAATTCCCATATATATATATACCAATTTTACGGACTCCTACTTGCTTGATTTACCTATTTACCCCCATTTACTCCAATTTACTCACCAACCATTCAACAGAATGAGATAAAAATATAATCTACTGTAATAATGTACTTTTCTCATTAAAATACATACGTACCAAATTTCAAATCAATATCTTGAACGGTTCCAGAGTAATCGTGTGCACAGGAAAAGTTGCAGACGACCAGACAGAATTTTTTTTTGCCCAAACTTAAAATCTCAATGTTTCATGACATTCTAAGCCTACTTTAACAATAAAAATTTTCAAAATTTTTTGCGTCACTATACTTCCACTGAATGTGGAAGCAAATGTGCGAAAGATAAGTAATTATAAATATTTTATTAATAAAGTTAAAATATTACGATGTGAGTGTAAATAAATAAATATATATATATATATATATATATATATATATATATATATATTATTATTATAAAATTACCATTTGCAAAAAAGGGTAAAGAAAATGAAGCATAGATGAAATACTACGTCTACGCTTCATTTTACCTCCACTGAGAATATAGATAGTAAGCAGAAAAAAATGTTGAAAATTATTCTTTTTCAAATAGGAGATAAAATTGTGGTTTAAGTCAAAGACTTTTTAAAAACACCAATAAACTTTTTATTTGAACACCTTTTTATTTTTCTACAAGTTCGATGTTGATACAACGGTTGACAGACTAGATCTATTTATAAACTTGCTTATCGCAATTACTGAGTTTGCATATTCAGCATTTTATTTGGGTTATCTCCAGTACTGAGAATTATAACTTAGATTTAGAATGTCATGAAACGTCGAGATATTAAGATATTGACTTGAAATTTAGTACACGTATGTATTTTAATGAAATCTGGAACTGGATTATATTTTGATCTTAATCCGTTAAAGAGTTGGAGGGTAAATGGGGTAAATGAGGGTAAATTGGTAAATCAAGCAAGTAAGAGAGCATAAAATTGCTATTTAGTATACATAGGAGAAGCTAAGTTCTAAAAAACTTTTTTGGCATTAGCCACCTCCATTACCATCCCCACCCCATTATTAAAAGGTGTGAAAAATAAAAGTGTGATTTAGTGTGTGTACAAGAACCAAGGGCCTCAACATTTTTTTATTTCATCTATCCCCACTAACACCCCCTTCCCCTACCACCACCCTCTCCATAGACCCGGCATATCGTTTTAGGACTTTTTGGGGTCGACGATTTCAAATATTTTGGGAGGTATGCCATTTTTCTAATGTACACTAAATTTTTCTCGAAAGTACGAGAAATTTTTTTAGAAAGTTCACCGGAGTAGTAGGTCCAAGGCCTCCTCCCTCCACCCTTTTTGTTACGTCACGGGGGGAGCGGGGCTGGAGGGGCGTGGCTTGGGGTGGTAGTCAGTGGGGGATAATTAGTGGGTAAGGGTAATTGAGGATAATTAAAGGTAATTAAGGGTACTTAGGAGAGGGTGGAACAAAGTTGGCAAGTTGGAACAGTGGGGAATAAAACAAGATTCAAATATGGATAAATGGGGATAACCTACTACTTATTAATCTTTGATGTCATACTCTAAGAGGGTGATAGTATTTTAAACGGCAAGTTTTGAAAACCAATATTTTCACACGAGTGAGAGAGTTTGGTGGAATGAGCCGAAGGCGAGTTCCACAAGTTGAATGAATGTGAAAGAATGTTTTCAAACGTGTTGTTTTCTATATTTTTTTTTACGACTGCCTTCGAAAGCGACAAATAACGCACAGTAACCATGACTATCTTTTTTCACACGATGTGTGCAAAAATCCAAAAAACACAGTACTGCCATGTTTGTCACACAGTCCTATCAAAAACAGATCTGACACCTTTTATTTGTATTTTTTAAGTAGACTAGCCTATTCAGGTTCATACCAACCGAGTTATTTAACAACTAAACATGTGGCAGAGCATCCCAATAAGAATAGAGAAAAATTAAGAAAATGCCACAACCAACGTTTAGACAATAACTAAACATCAGTTTTGAAAGTCTTCAAACCACATCACTTTTAAAGAAGTTTTGAGGAGGTATAGGTACAGCGTATCCTTTTACTTATTACGGTATATCGCCATGGGTATAATAATATAAGAATAACAAGATATAAAAAATAATTTAATTTAATTTCATTCTTTTTTAGATACCAAATGCTATATTTAATTTTAAAAAAGATCTTCAAACTTTTAATTTGATTTTATTTTTAAGTTATGGATTAATCTCGGTTGTTCTTTGCAATTTGAGACTATTATTGCATTTTTTTGTCGCTGTTACCTTATCCAATAGTTAGTAACTCAGGGATGAATAAGGCGCTAGCTAATTATTTTGGAGCCCAAAGGAGCATACAACGGACAGAAAAAAGGTTTTAAAAACCAGTGGGGATCAACTTGTTTAGAGTGGGTTAAGTTGACTTCAGTTTTGTAGAGAAGAACTAGCGTTTACTTGAATTCCTTAAATTAAAACTTGTTCACTAACACCTAATGTATTATTATTTATCAAATCCGAGGGCGGCTGGAGGCGGCAATCACATTGTAATCAGTATTTGAAGCATTGTTTATATAAAAATTCAATATACGTTGTTGGTAGTGTGAAAATTATTTACATTGCGTTTCTTTATTTAACAACTAAAGTTATATTGGTGTATTAAAAAAATAATTAGAGATCTGCAAATTGTTTATTAAAATTATTGTAATATTATTTTGGAAATGGTATAACCCCAATGGTCTAACCCAAGAATCAAAATTTTTTATCTTAATTGACTTCTTAATTCATTACCTTTAATGCAGTATCATTTGAAAATATGTTAGAAATTCATCCAATCTGAATTTAGCAAGAAATTACGCAGATGAAGAACTTGCCACAGATTAAATAAAAACTAATTTTCAGTTTCATCAGTTTAAGCATACATCGTTCCCGCTGCATCCAGTTGCCCCCGGCTTTGATAACTAATAACTCATTATAGCTAAGAAGCTGGTGGCAGAAATTTTTATATGATATTATTGTGTGACTGAAGTTGAAAAGTGTAAAGACGTCATAGTAAAAAGCCGGAAAAACCATTTCAGTCATTACGGCGTTGCTGATTTTTAACAGTTAAATAAAAATGCAATAAAAAAAACGCTCCTATATGATGTTATTGTGTCATCCACTTATTTTAAACGTTGCTTGTCAATATGACATTGATATAAATGTAGTGGGCTGAAATCTATGTGTCTGCGTTTTTTTGCAATTTAATTTTTTTTATTAATTTATGATATACTAAAAATTAAGTGATTTTATTGTCGGTGTACCTTATATCAAAAGTTTCGCAAAGTGATAAGAAACAATAGAGCAAACTTCAGTACCTGGGTACTGCTGCGTTTAAATGGGGTGAATTTTCAAAAAAGCTTCTATGTTATTTTACCGTATCGCCACTTTGCAGAAAGCGTTGTTTGTAAAGAACATAAAAGAATAATAGCTGAAATCTGCTATGTTGATTTTTATTTGCTGACGTTTCTTAATAATTACACAGGCCAACAAAAGGGGGGGGGGGGCTGTTCTTTTGATCAGAACCGTCTTCTTCCATGTTTTTTGACATGCTGAAACCGACTCCGATATTAAAAACCACCCTTTTTATCCCCAAAAAAAGAAGGTCTTGTTCTAACGTTCTGATCTAATTTTTCTTTGATATACGCCAACTATATTGCCAAACCATATTAGTATGGCAGTATAAATACAGAAGAGAATTAATTAATATTAGCCACAATTACAACATGTCATAAAGCTAACGCAATAGTACCACAAATTCATAAAACCAAGTCGCAACGATATTTTACATATCTTGGCCCTAAACTTTATAATTTAATTTCCATAGAGATTAAAGCAAAAATTCTGAAAACAATGGATCAGTCTTCAGCCACGTTTAAAAATTCATCAAATAGTAGATCTCAAAAACATTTACTATTACGTAAATCCATAAGAATAATACAAATAACAAATGGTATATTAATTCATAGAGTAAGCATCCATTTTAATTTTAATTTCAATTTATTTAATTTTTATTTGTTTATTCATAATAAGTAAGATATAATTCTCTGAAGAATTCTGTAATCATGTTAACCAGTTTCCCGGAGAGCACCGAGCTGAGCAAATACAGCAGACAGCAATTCTTGGCACTGCACATATAATCAGGAAGGTGTTGTCGTGAACCTGAAAAGAAGACACGCTTTAGAATATGTACCCTCATAATCCATACTTACCTTACCTTAGATGCATACAGGGCTGGCTCCAGGTATTTTGACGCCCCGGGCACAGTTTCATTTTGCCGTCCCTCTCTTATATAAATAACATTGGGGTCAGGCGGGGTAAAAATGAGACAAAATCAAAATGACATCTTTCAATTTTTAGGTTGCTTAGAATCGAGTCATATTTAATGAAAGATTGGTATCATATGTAAAAATGACAGGAAAACTATATTTCTATGTATTTTTTTATTAAAAAGTATCGTTAACTGATAAACAAAAATAAACAGTGTCTCATTTTTACCCTCTAAGTGGGGTAAAAAAAAAGACAGTGGAGGGTAAATGAAAGACACGTGATTTATTCCCATTCTTATTGACGTCGTACAAATGGAAGTGCAAAAATAAGACAGAGGAGGGTTTTTTCTTTTATATGTAATTTATTCAGATTTTTTACTAAACAAGAAGGGGCTTGCAGAAGGGCTAGCTTCTCCTAAATTAGGAAGCTGAAATGTGCTTGCTTCAGTCTGCCTATTTGGTCTCTTTAGTCTCTTTTTTACCCCGCTTTTAATTTTTTCGTTAAAATCAAATTTTTGTTGATTTAAAACTAGCAGATTAATAAACTTGATCACAAAATGTGAAGTATGACACTTCTAGTTGACGTCTGCCAAATACGGACAATGCAAATAGAGAATATATAAAATCCCCAAAAAAGTATTAAGGTGCGTTCAAACATTTTTTTAAAGTGAATTAAAGAGTTTACTGAATAATATTTTTCCCGCATTAAAAGTAGGCATAGGACCTGATTGGATAACATAAAACAGTTCTGAATGTACAAAACAAACTTGAATAAAAAATTAAGTTTAATTTATTTCAATCTGGGTTGGATATCACCTTGTCTTTTATTTGCCCCGCTACCTGTCTGTCTCATTTTTACCCCGCCTGACTTTATCTTTTCAGTCCGTTATTTTTTATAGCATTTTAAGAGTCACCTACTGAACATTCTTGATGGTTTGTTTTTTTAATTATAAGGTTTACAGCAATTTTTGGAATTTCAGCAATATGATTACTGTATTTAAAAGGGCATAATAAAATAATTGAAAAAATTAACCGTACTGAAACTTAAAAAAAATACCACACCACAGAAATTAGACAAGAAATAAAATCACATATAAGAAACAGAATGTATGTATGTAACCTACTTTATATACAAAAAAATCTAACAATAACAAATTATTTATATAAAGTTAACATTACTATTACTATATTAGTGAAACGATTGTTTCCTAGCTTTTTATATTTTTTGGTAACTGTGGATTTGAAGAATTTGCCGCCCCGGGCAGCCGCCCACTTCGCCCCCCCCCTAGAGCCAGCCCTGGATGCATGGTTTGCATCCGGTTTGCGTAATGATACCTACCTTAGGACAGGGTAGAGAAAGAACGAAGAAATAATAATAATAATAATTGGCATACCGAAATTCGGCAGAGATCTTAGCCGGCAGGATGCAGAAGGCCATTATCCTCGGCTCATTACGTCTACTCAGGGCACACGATTCTCGGACCCAGTAGTCACTCACCCCACGGACGTGGGGAGTGGCTGCCGGCACTACCAGCTCCCCTCTGTGAGTGTCGGAGCCACAGAGTATAAAGGGTGACTGGCTTTTACAAACAAAAAAAAACAATAATAATAATAATAATAAGACGCGCAGCTCGCAGACGGAAGCATCCTACGACATCTGGATGCCGGAGAGACCTACACGTACCTGGGTGTGGAACAACATCACATCCAGGACGTGAAACAAATTAAGGATACTCTCCGCGGCAAGTACAGACACTGGCTCCGAAAGATTTGGTCTTCCGAACTTTCGGGGAAGAACAAGGTGTCTGCAACTAATATGCTTGCCGTTCCGATTCTGCTCTACTTCTTCGGAGTAGAGCAGCACGTAAGGCCGCAGATGATCTCGGTCTCATATTCAACTTCAAGCGAGGAGGCCGGCGAGGTGCTGAGCTAGAATCAGTAACTGAGCTTGCGCCAAATCGCCTGACAGCCCAAATTAAAGCTGCCGAGCAGAGAAATCTGTTCAGGCAGCACGTCAATAAGCCCATGCATGGTGTATTCTATAACAACATAGAGACACTGGGTTTATCGACAAAGCTGACCTTCGCTTTCTTACTGTCAGCAGGGCTAAAGTCGGAGACTGAGGGATTCATTGTAGCCTGCCAAGATGGTGTTATTAACACCTTGGTCTACCGCAGTCGCGTTATGGATGTGGGGAGGTCCCTGACATTACCTGTAGGACCTGCCGGCAGGCGCCGGAGTCGCTCATTCACTTACTATCTGCATGTCCGGTATATGCGACTTCGGCCTACATCCATAGGCATAACGCGGCTCTACGAGTGCTGTACTACCATCTTCGGTACTCGTACGAAGTAGACCAAACACCAGTGCTGCCTTACATCCCCGGAGAGATCGAGTCCGTTGTCGAGGACGAGAAGTGCCGAATATATTGGAACTACTCATTTCCGACGGTCAGGCAGATACAAGCAAACAAGCCTGACATAGTCCTCCCCGATCATCAAAACAAGGTGATGTATGTCATGGAATTCTCGGCACCTGCTGAGATAAACATCATTTTGAAGGAGAGGGAAAAACGGGCTAAATACCAAGATCTCCGGTATGAGCTCCGAGCGCTATACCCAGACTACTCGGTCAAGATGGTCGTCCTGATAATCGGTGTACTCGGTGGAATAAGGCCTACGCTGCTCTCGGAATTAAAGGCCATACCAGCCTGCCAAAAGTCAGCCGAGTGGTTGGCAGGCCAAATGCAGAAGGCAGTTATCCTGGGGTCCCTCCGTTTGCTTAGGGCACAGGAGTCTGGAATTTACAGGCACTAACCCTGCGGGATGCGGGGAGTGGCTGTGAATAGTTCGCTGGCGCTTCTCTCTCGTGAGAATGTCGGAGACACGGGAGAACTGTCCAGAATCACGTGCGCGAAAAAAAAATAATAATAATGTAACCCCAGAAGAGGTTCGAAGAGCTCTTGAGGGCTCTAAGAACTTTGTTGCTACAGGTCCCGATGGGATCAATAAAACTTTTGGAGGAAAAAATTATCCAGTACCCACCAATATTTAGCCAGAATTTTCAATTCATGGCTAAATGGGGAGCAGCAAATTCCTTCTTGGGTTGTCGAGGGGCGGACAGTGCTGATCCCGAAGAACGGAGATTTGTCTAACCCAAAGAACTACCGGCCGATAACCTGTTTAAACGCATGTTACAAGGTGTTCACGCGCATCTTGTACATGCGAGTGCTCCACGCAGTTGAACCGGTTTACGAGCGGATATATGAGCTACGAGGGTCAAAGAGAGGTGTCGCTGGCTGCAAGGAGAACCTACTGATTGACAGGTGTGTCACGCACGACTCCGTGCAGTATAAGCGTAACCTCTCGATGGCCTGGATCGACTACCGCAAGGCATTTGACATGACATCGCATGAGCTTATTGTACACTTGCTCCGATGTCTTGCGGTACCTGGTCCCGTAGTGTGATTCATCGAAGAACTGATGCCGCTCTGGAGGACTCGCTTTACTATAACATCCGGTAATGATAGAGTCCACACGGAGCCAGTATTGTTCAGAAGGGGAGTATTTCAGGGACACTCCCTCAGCCCCCTTCTGTTTCGCATCTCACTACTGCCATTATCTGTTTCGCTCCGGAAAACCCGTGGATACAACTCGGTACCCCCGGCGATAGGAGGCATAAGGTCACCCATTTGGTTTATATGGATGACCTTAAACTTTATGCCTTCGGAGAAAGGGACCTACATCAGTCCCTTAGGGTGGTACAGGAGTACACCCAGGCTGCCGGTATGAAGTTCAGGTTGGACAAATGTGCACTGGTCCATCTCAAGAAAGGGCGATGCGGGGACTACGGAGAGGACGCGCGGCTCGCAGACGGAAGCATCTTACATCATCTAGATGCCGGAGAGTCGTACACTTACTTGGGTGTCGAGCAACGCTCCACCCAAGAAGTGAGTGTAGTGAAAGACGCTCTCCGCGGCAAGTATCGGCACCGACTCCGACAGATCTTGTGTTCAGATCTGTCGGGGAAGAACAAGGTATCTGCTACCAACATGCTTGCCATTCCGATCCTTCTCTACTCCTTTGGAGTGGTGAAATGGAGTCGAGAGGAGTTGCGTCAACTCGACGTAGGAACCGGCAAGAAGATGCATCTCAATAGGAGTTTGCATCGTAAATCGTCCGTTCCACGGTTATACCTCCCGCGCGACATCGGGGAGGCCGTGGACTCTTGAGTTTGGAGAGTCTCCATAACAGGATGGTTCTGGATGGAGCCTGTAAGATTATCAGGAGTTTGGATCCCCTCCTCTGCATGGTCCGGGACCATGAAAATGCAGGAGTAGGAGCGTTTTTGTTTAAGGCAGCACAGAGAGCAGCCGAAGAACTTGGTCTCTCCTTCAACGTCGAGCGGGTAAATCGCGACTCTGTCACCGAGTTATAATCTGCTCGGCGAAAAACCCAAATTAAAGCTGCAGAACACAACATCTTTCCGCAGCTCCATACGGATAAGCCAATGCATGGAGTCTTCTATAAAAATATAGAAAATCTTGGTTTATCTGAAAGGCTGTCATTTGCCTTCTTAAGGTCAGCCGGGCTGAAGTCTGAGACCGAGGGATTCATAATGGCTTGCCAGGATGGTGTATTTAACACTCTCGTTTATCGAAGTCGTGTCGGTATAGAGGTCTCTGATGTCAGCTGCAGGGCGCCAGAGACTTCAATGCACTTGTTGTCGGCTTGTCCGACATATGCAGTCTCGGCCTATATCCAGAGGCACGAGGGAGCATTACGAGTGCTTTATTATCACTTAAGGCACTCGTATGGGATAGACGAGACAATAGTGCTGCCTTATGCTCCGGGGGATATTGAGTCCGTTGTGGGAAATGAAAAGTGTCTAATTTATTGGAACTACTCTTTTCCCACCGTCAGGCAAATACAGGCCAACAAGCCTGACGTAGTCCTCCTCGACCACCAACTCAAGACAATGTTTGTTGTGGAGTTCTCGGCTCCTGCGGATAACAACATTGTCTTGAAGGAGAAGGAAAAACGGACAAAATATCGATATTTGCTCTTCGAACTCCCGAACTCCGCAGACTCTATCCAGACCATACTGTTAAGATAGTGGTGCTGATTATAGGAGCTCTCGGTGGAACGGGACACACACTGCTTTCAGAACTTAAGATCATACCGGCATGCCGAAATTCGGCAGAGGTCTTAGCCGGCAGAATGCAGAAGGCCGTCATCCTCGGTTCATTACGTTTGCTCAGGGCACATGATTCGCGGACCCAGTAGTCACCCCACGGGCGTAGGGAGTGGCTACCGATACTACCAGCTCCCTTCTGTGAGTGTCGGAGCCACAGAGTTTGAAGGGTGACTGGCTTTTACAAAAAAAAAATAAATAAGAAAAAAAAATAATAATGTGTCTTTATTTATGTATACAACAAAATATTTACAACAATTTTACCTAGGTGGCGGCGTTCAACATTGTTGCTCTTCCACGCAACCACCTACCTACATGTTAAAAATTTTCGATCTCTACTCAAGAAGTGTATATTAAAAATAAGAAAGAAAAAAATGACAATAGTAACTAATACATATGTACGTATGTACGGTCCACATAAACACAGAAAACCTTGAGACTAACTACACGTAGAAAGGTGTACAATAGACACTATTAATTACAGCATATTAAAGTTAATATAAGCAAAAATAACAGTTCAGAGAGAAAAAAAATGTGGGTTTTGACATGCTTTCTGAATGTGGTAATAGATGATATTGACTTGACTAAAGGAGGTAGGAGGTAGGTTATTAAAAATTTTAATCGAATTATACGTGAAAGATCTTTCGAATAAGACAGTGTTACGCTTGGGGACTACATACAACTCACAGGCACGTGTCGGACGTGAATGAATATCTGAAATCTTGACCAATTTATCAAACAAATATTCGGGCATTTGAGTACTGTTAATTTTAAAAATAAGGCAAGACATTTGAAGCAGAAATCTTTGATTTAGATTTAACCATTTTGATTCTCGGAAGCTATCACTAATATGATCATATTTCCTAAGATTGAAGCTAAACCTAATACATGAGTTTTGTATTTTTTGTAAACTAATTTTATCTCTACTTAAAAGTGCTGGCCAATATACAATGTGACAATAAGTAAGTCCAGACAAAAATAAAGTGTCACACAATCTAAGTTTTAAATCAGTAGTCAGAATTTCTTTGTGCATATACAACATTTTTAATTTTCCATATGATTTTTTAATTATATTATTTACATGTTCAGTAAATCTGCATCTAAATACAGTCCCAGATTTTTGACACAGGTAGACGATGTCAAGATCTTATTATTAAGGACAATTTTAAAATCTGAATTTTCTATTATCGCCATTCTGTTAAATCCAAATATTAGCATTTCTGTCTTAATTTCATTCAAAACTAGGTTATGAGCTCTTGAAAGATCTGAAATAAATTAAAGGTCCGAATTAATTTTGTTGATTTAAATAAAACGACAGATATAACTGAGTGTCATCAGCGTACTGATGCATTTCACAAAATTTTAAATTATGTTGAAAATCTGCTGTGTAAACTGAAAACAGTAATGGCCCTAAAATGCTACCCAGAGGGACCCCTTGTTCAATAAGCTTATTGTCCGAAATACTTGTAAATATTAAGAAACATATAAGGGGGTTAGCTGTGACGTCACGTGCAGTTGCCTTAATACACAATGACAATTACTTTGACAGCTTATGCACTAAGTTGAATTTTTAAAAACGAATAGTTGCCTATGTATTTAATACCCGAACTGCGATTGATCGGTTTCATATCCATCCTAGATAATATATGAAATATATCCGTTCATTTAACTGGAATTGCCTACATTTTACAGACTGTATAGAAAACAGCAAATTTACATATGGGAGTAGGAAATAGTAGTTTGTGCAACAAGAGTGGATATGAGATCCATATCGCACAATAAAGAAGTTTGAGCACGACGCCGTAGGCGGAGTGCTCAAATCTTTTGAGTGCGATATGAATAATCCACTCGAATTGTACAGTATACTTTTTCTACGACCAGCTTAAAAAGATACAAAATTTATTAAACAATCATCATCATCATCATTGGTTCTACGGCCCTAGTTGAGCCTCGACCTTCCTCAGTCTATTCCGCCAGTCGTCTCTATCTCTTGCTAGCCGTTGCCAGTTTGCAGCTCCCATTTTTCTGGCATCTTCATTGGCAACTTTGGCCTGCCTCTACGTCTACTTCCGCCCGGTTGCGACATAAATATTTGTCTTGATTTTCATTCGCTCTTGCCACGTGTCCTGCCCCTCGCAATCTACGTATCCTTATAAACGATACCACATCTCTTCCCTCTGAGATCTGTTTGTATTTGTTGTAGAGTTCAAGGTTGTATCGTCTTCTCCACATACCATTTTCACAGATAGCGCCTAGTATTCTCCTTAGGATCTTATGCTCAAAGGTTAGTAGTAGGTTTTCGTCTGCCTTAGATATTGTCCATGTTTCAGATCCATATGTTAGGACTGGTAGGATGAGGGTCTTATAGATGGTGAGTTTTGTTTATTGGCTTAAGTTTCGGCTTCTCATTTGTTCACTTAGGCCAAAGTAACATTTGTTCGCCAGGACAATCCTTCTTTCGATTTTTTCAGAAGTAGAGTTGTCGTAGGTAACCAGCGAACCCAGGTATGTAAACTGTTGAACGACTTCGAAATTAAAGTTGTCGACGTAGAAGTTTTGCCCCATGTTTCTGGCTTATTAAACAATATATTACGCAAATGTACACTGACAGTTACTTTGACAGCTTACGCACTAACTTGATTTTAAAACGAATAGTTGCCCATGTACTTAATACACGAACTGTGATTCGTCGGTTTCATATCATATCATATCAGTCGATTTCATATCATATCTAGATAGGATATGAAATATATCCGTTCAGTTAACTAGTGTTGCCTACTTATCCATTCTACAGACTGTACAGAAAACATCAAATTTACATAAGGGAGTAGAATAGTATATTCTGTAACAAGGTTAGAATGAAAATTCGATTCGAGTAGAAGGTTCCGAACGCGAGCGAAAGCGAGGGACCACGAGTAGATCGAATTTTCATTCTAACCGAGTAACAGATTGAATTTTCTCCACGACCGTTGATAAAAAAAAACAATTTAATCTGAACAAAACAAGTTATTTATTGAAACAATTGTATTACATTGTATTAATATTTATATTTATAGTGTTTGTACAATTACTGAATTGACACTGACAGTTTTGACATCCACGGCAATCTATGTATTTCGTTGAGCATAATAATAATAATAATAATAATAATAATAATAATAATAATAATAATAATAATAATAATACTTTATTAACCATTTCGATACTTAAGTACATATGGCAGGTCAAGATATTGCATTTAAAATATAGGACTAGCTTATTCAGTGACAAACAATATAACATATTAAAATGACATATTCATACAGATTACAAATTCTATTTATAAATAAGATAAGAGTATATATACCTATACATATATACACATATATATACGCACATATATATCTGGAAAATATAAAATAAAAAAATTAATATAACAAATACACAAACATATAAGAACATTAAGTATTACAAATATCGGATTACTTTTTAAGATAATAAATATATTTATGGCCCTAATGAAGGTTCTCTGTTCAAAAAATCACGTATACTATAAAAAGCTCCTTGTGTAAAATATCTCTTATCGTCTTTTTAAATTTATCATAACTTTGTATATTTCTTATCTCCTCTGATAAACTATTGTAAAATATAATACTATTATAGCGCGGAGATTTTTTAAAACACGATGTTCGGTGTTTTGGTATGTTCAGTAAGTCTCCATGTCTCGTGTCGTATGTATGTTTTTCGTTTAATTTAGAAAATAAATCCATATTTTTCTTTGTATACGTCAAACATTTGTATATATATATATATGTATATATATATATATATATATATATATATATATATATATATATATATATATATATATATATATGCATGGGGTCGTCAGATTTTTTTTATTCTTAAAGAAATCCTTACAGCTTACCCTAGAGTCTAGCTTGAATATTAGTCGAATAAGTCTTTTTTGACTTATAAAAACTCTATCACTAGTGGTAGAACTTCCCCAGGCAATTATGTTATAGGATATGTGCGAGTATGCCAATGCATAATATATGTTTATTAGCCCAGTTTCATCTAAAGTATTTTTCATTTGTAGTAGTGCAAAATAGGCTTTATTTAGTTGATTGCAAATGTGTTCAATTTGGAAACTGAACGATAATTTACAATCAATATAGGTTCCAAGTAGTTTGACACTATCAGATGGACTTATATCATCGTACAATGTTGCGTTGTGCGGGAGTGGTTTTTGAATATAAAGATTTATGAATACCGTTTTTTGAGAGTTTAATATTAATTTGTTCCTTTGTGACCACGTACTAACTTCTTCAAGAGATAGAATGACTGCCTCTTGAAGCTCCTCAGGTGTGTCAGCCGTCAAAGTTACTGTAAAATCATCTGCAAACATGGTCAAATGTCCATTGCTTATATGAATAGATAAGTCATTGATATACAGCATGAATAGTAATGGTCCCAAAACGGAACCCTGAGGAACTCCAAGCAGCAGTTTCTCTAATTCCGATTGGTTTCCATCTACTTTAACTCTCATAACTCCTTCCATATATGATGTTATCCAAGATAATATGTTTCCCCTGATACCGATGTTATAAAGTTTTCGTTTTAGAAATTCTTTGTTTATAGTGTCAAATGCTTTTGACAGATCAAATGACAGGGAAGCAACATACTTGCCCTTGTCTAGATTTAGGTAGACGTAATCTAGCAGGTGACAAGTTGTCGTTTCAGTGGATTTGTTTGCGCGGAAGCCATGTTGAGCTGTTGTTAGAATATTATTTACAGTGAAATCATATACCGTTATTGCCACCAGCTCTCGATCCATTAAGGATTAATGCTCTAACGTTAGTTTAAAGAGCGCAAGTGGGCGTTAGTTCTCTACTAAACTACATATAAAAAAAACTTACCCCCGCCCACCTATCTATCTCTCTAGTACGGCTTCAGAAAGTGCGCTGGTTTCTTTACTAGATGCGCAAAAAGTTGCTTGCTGTTCTTCATAATTTGAGACTATTTTTGTATTTCTGTGCTAATTATTTTGGTCCGCAAAGAGGTGCATAACGAGCGCAATCTTTATGATAAAAGAAAGTTTAAAAAACAAATCGGGGCAATTTATCTCACCCTTAAAAGTTATCTGCATAATACCCAAAATAATATTTTCAATCGTTGTGTAGATATTATTTTAATTATTTTTGACTTTCTAGGAACCATGAAGGACTATGTGCACATGAAGTTTGTCAAAGTCTTGACCATAATTACGGGTACTTGGCCCGTAAAACTGACAGGTTATAAACTTAAACTCTACAACGCATATTTCTACGCAACCTTCACTTATTATATTCTTTTTGGTATGAGCATAGCGATGTTGCCATTTACAGGTGGTAAACCCGACTTAATGGAAATAACGAGTAGCCTCAGTTTTATTCTTGTCTACGTACTTAACATATATAAAGCTCATATATGCAGATCAGATACCGTAAGAAAAATTGTACAAGAAATCGAAATGAAAGAAAAAATTATTTTAGAAAATGCTGACGAGAAAATTAAGGAAATCTATTACAAGCAAGCTAAATCAGCATTGTTATACACATATCTTAATGTAGCCCTTGGGTCCGTATGCATTTCTATATATTTTATAACACCTATTTTGAAGAATAATATGGAAGAAGATAATGAATTTGGAGTTAAAAATAAACATTTAATATTTTCCGGTTGGTTTCCATTTGATCCATGCAAACACTACACATTATCGTACATGATACAGTTTGTAGGTGGTTGTTACGGTTATTTTTACATTGTATATATTGGATCGTTCTTCTTCACCATGTTAAAGTTCGGTATAGGCCAGATTCAAATATTGCAACATATATTTAAAAACTTAAATCATTACATTCACCGATTTTCTGAGGGGACCCATTTAGCAGAAGGAGAATCTCATCAAATGATTTACACAAAACTGTGCATAAAAGAGCATCAATATATAATTAGGTATGTATGTATCAAAAATATTTTTCTATTACGATATTTGTTTCTTGTGTATTATTTTTTGCACAAATTAATTTTGACAAATGCTTTTCAATCTTGTGGCACCTATTTGGTGAAGGTGACCAGAAGGTAACCACAATTTTGCGAACGGCAGCTTTAAATTATGGGGAGCAAAGGTCGTGACTCGATACTAGTTAAATATAACTTAATGTATGCATTGGCGCAACTAGGGGGGGGGGCAGGGTGGGCCGGGCCCACCCCAAACTAGCCACGGCCCACCCCAGAGGAAAGAATAAAAATTAACAAAAACAATTTAAATTTATCGACTAATGTATCACCAAATTATCCGGAATCCATAAATTTAAATATCTAAACATTTTGTTTTATTGTTTTTGTTCATTAGTTCATTGATTTAGGATTTAGGTTTCAGTTTCTTGTGAATTTTTTTAATAAAAATTGAAAATCTGAAGCGTATGTGTTTCAATATGTTCCTAATATTAAATATTTTACTATTAAGCGTCGTATGGTGTCACCATGACAACAGCTAAAATAGGATTTCCCATCTAGGTATGATGGTAATTCAGAGGCGGTTTCTTCATTAGTGCTGCAGAGCTGTAGAAGTACCAAAAATTCTGACCATAATTAGGTATTATATATACTCTTCGCAAATAAGAAAACGAAGAGTATATTGCATTTGATCGGCACATTTCTAAAACCATAAATATCGCTAACAGACAAAAAAATTTCATATCATTATGTTAGTGAACGAATTCTGGACAACTTTCAAAATGTCCGTCCGTCCGTCCGTCCGTCCGTCACGTTTCTTGTAAGCACGATAACTCAAGAAAGAAAACTCCGATTGTACTGAAATTCGGACAGTAAATAAAAATGTTATTAATGATTTAAATTTGAAAAAAAAATTTTGATTTTTATGTTTTTGTAATTGAATAGAAATCTGCTGGGATGGTATTTCATTTTAATATCTAAATATTTATATATTTTACAAATATACATTTCATAATGCAATATACAACCGTGGAAATATGATTTTAGCTCGTGTCTTATAATGTAAAAATTTACATTTTTTTACGTGTAAGGTAGTGGTGTAGTTCTTACGCTTTTGACTCGGAATCCAAGGGTTCCGGGTTCGAAACCCAAATAGGGTATTTTATAGTTTTCTTTTTATTTTCACTTTATTTTACACCTTTACCAACTAAGTTCGTACTAGAAAATTAAAAATGTCTAAAACTAACATTATTTACAAAAAACTGCGTATCCTATAGAATGTGTAACAATTATATAAAAAGTTCAGTAAACAGGCGAAGAGTACGTTTTTAGCTTGTTAATAATTATGTTTAAATTGTTTTAATTCCAGGGGGGTGGCTCCGAACATCGAAAGTTCAATGTAACATTAATTTCAAAATGTTACTATACCCCAAAGGCGACCGATTCGCCTTTTGTCCAGCGTTGCCAGAGCACTATGACTTCTTTTGTCAAGGTCAAGGTCATTAAATGACCTTGAAATGACAAAAAATTTTCGCCTGCGGCGCTATCACTAATCGCCCCGTGTACACATACATATCTACAGAACTTCTAAGTATCTTATGCACGAGCCGCCACTGAATTTTGCGTTTCAAACACAAGGGGCCTGGCCACCCCCAGAAAAATTCTCTAGTTGCGCCAATGAATGTATGTCTTATTTTATTTTGAAAATTAAAAGTATTTAAAAAATAAATAAATAAAAAATATGATATCCAGGGTTCCACCGTAGCTTATAAAAGATATATTTAGTGCTGATATTCAAATACTATGAAAGCCATGGAAAACAATACTTACTTTATTATCGTTATAGACTAATTAAGCTCCCCCATATCTTATCTGCTGAAATGTTATATTAGAAGGAAATAAAACATGGCATAATAATAAGTTAACAGTTTTACTTTGTGCTCAATCTCTTACAAGTAGATACAGAATTATGTGAATTGATTATCACGAAGTAATACAAGTTCACTTGATCTGTACCTTGGGCACACCATCCAAAAGATATAAAAAAAAAAATTGTAATTAATAGTTCAATCAATGAATGCTCAAAAGAGGATTGTAGAGGACATTGAGGGGGGGGAGAATTTTCCTCTTCAGGAATATGCCGGGGGTAGTTAGGGTAGTTAGGAGGTCAGCATACTAAAAATTCCCGCCCCTAGCTCCGCCGACTCAGCAGCGGAGGGGGGTGGAAAGGTTTATTCTTCAATTCTTCGCTTATAACTTGTAAACGATGCGTCGTACGGAAAAAGGTAGTATATGTAAAATTAAACATAATTAAATTTCCTACAAGAATGTTTATATTGATTCTCTTCCTATGTGTTATACTTTACGAGATATTCGCCCTCCAAATTAGATAGTTAATAAAAAAATATAATTAGGTACCTTGAATATTTCCACCAAAGCGGTTCACCGTGGTCTGCTAATAAATCAGTCACAAAACAATCTTTGTTTTACAACACTGGACTTATTTACTAACGTAATATTTTATCAAAGCTATACATTTAATTAAATATACAGTGTGACTCACTTAAAATGAAGACACCTTTACAACTTTTTTATTTTGTTTCCGATTTGAATCAAATTTTACTCAAGTATAGAACAAATTAGGATCTACTTATGACCAGAAAAGCATTCATCTGCTACAAATGCAAAGCCATCTACGGTACCAACATATGTGGAAAAAAAAACATTTTGAATGTTAAAAATCCTAAGAAATGCATCGGATCCGCGCCACAAACGTACCTACACCAAAATTTGATTTGGTTATTGTTGGGGGATTTCTCATACATAAGCTCATCTGGCAAAGGGATCCTCAGTTTTCGCAATTTGTGGTGGATACGTGAAATTCGTCAAGACCCACTAATATGATTTTTAATTTTTTTACGCATGTTTTGATGCCGCAGGTGGCTTTGCCTTTGCAGTAGACGAATGTTTTTCTGGTCATAAGTAGATCCTAATTTGTTCTATTTAACACTAGGTTGTCCCCACCGAAAAAAAAAAAAAAATACCAAAAAAATGACCTTATTTTTTTGCAGAAATTCGCCACCAATGACTTTAACCAATCTGACGCAACGCGGTACAACCATATCACTTTATCAGACTTGGGATTGACATTACTGACAGCAAAGCTAGAGAGGGTAGAAGTCTCTTTGGTTTTAATCAAATCACACTACAAAAATAGCGAAATAAATCGAAAAGACATTGACCCTGTGGTAGTGAAATCTGAAACAACAAGCAGATATAAGAGATATTTAGTTAAACCCATCAATAACACGTCGGTGTCCTTATTGTTCGACCGAAAGCAAAAAACGCGGCACTTTGATCTGACCTACTCAACAACAGTAATGTATCTTTGCAAATTTACTAATAATTTAATATACTAAATTACCTCAGAACACTAAAATTTTGCAGGGGCTTTCCCACATTGAAGACTAGTACACCATTTTATTTTCCGCATATCACGGTAGATCACGCTGTATTTAAGGAAATGTATAGATTTCGACAAAATATTACGTTAGTAAATACGTCGAGTGTTGTAAAATAAATATTGTTTTGTGGCTGTGATTTATTATCAGACCACGGTACACTGCTTTGATAGAAACATTCAAAGCACCCAATTAATTTTTTTTTTATTAATTATCTATTTTGGCTTGCGAATATCTCGTAAACTATAACACATTTGAAGAAAATGAATATAAGCATTCTTGTAGGAAATTTAATTATGTTTAATTTTGCATAGATTACGTTTTTCCGTACGATGACATCGTTTCCAAGTTACAAGCGAAGAATTGAAAAAAAGGAACCTTTCCACCCCCCTCCCCCCTGAAGCGGCGGAGCTATGGGCGGGAACTTTTAGTATGTTTACCTCCTAACTACCCCCAACATGTCCTATACAATTATTTCGTTGACTGGACTATAACAAGATGTTGATATTTAAAACTTACTTTCTTTACAATTTAAATGAAAAACTTAATTTATATTTAAGATATAATGAATTTAGATTTAATTGATCTCAAAGCAAAATCACATTATACCTTCCGTACAAACATTCACAACGATGTAATGTACTGGAAAATAGCTATCGTTATATGACTAACTCAGTCAATATCTAGGATCCTGGATGTTATGTTACTTAGCAGCGAATTTTATCCTTAGAACTGCTTATACTCAGAAAAAGTTCAGTCGGTAACCAATGTGGTTTATCAGAAAAGTATATAAAATGGAATTTGAAACTTTTTGCATAGGACTCTTCCCTCTCCCCTCACTCATCTATCTCCATAGAAATTCCAACAGGCTATGTATTTTCCATGAGGTAGAAGAATCAATATAACGATGCCTCTTAGAAGGGAGTAAAACGAAAACAAAATAGTGGAGGTCAGGAGGCCAAATTTTGCCGTTTTTGGTCGTCTATTTGCCGCAACGAAACCTACTTACTCCCTCCCTCCGTTCTCGATGGTGCTCAATGCAAAAAAAAATGGGAAAAGTTTTTAACGACACCCACCCCTTTAAACGGCCGTTTTTCGATGGTGGGATGATTAAGCGTGTTTGGGAAGGAAATCATTCAAGTTTTTATGAAGGTTTATTGACAACGGAAGCTCTGATGCAAAGTGAAGGGCGGTAGCAGGCCCTGGGGGTTGTTACAACCCTTCCAAGGGATGGGAAATTGACTATTTTCTCTTTTACTTCTAATCCCTCCAATTTGGAGGGTGCTGAATGAAAAAAACAGTATGAGAAGTTTTTAACCACACCCACCCTTTTAAACGGCCAAGAACCATCCCTTTTCGCCGTTTTTCGATGGTGGGATGACTATGCGTGTTTGGGAAGGAAATCATTGACATTTTTATGACGGTTTATTGACAAGGAAAAGTTTGAAGCAGAGTGAAGGGCGGTAGCAACCCCTGGGGCTTCCACGGGGTGGGAAATTGACTCTCTTCTTTTAGTTTTATACTTACACCTCAGTTTTCGAGGGCGCTGAACTCAAAAAAAATAGTGTATTATATTTTCAACCCTTCCACCTACCTCAAACGGGCAAAAAGTTTACAATTAAAAAAAAACAAAAATATAAGAGGAAGGTAATTTTGAATTCACGCGGGTCTTCGGTAACCGAATGGAGACACGATCTCTCCATATATGCGCCGTGAAAGCCAACGGCGCATATACTGAGAATCGAGGCTAGAAGAAGAGGCGCGTGCTAGTCCATGCGGAGAATTTTTCTCTCTTTAATGCTTTGACCGTTGTCAGCTTCACTAGACTACAATAGGCTACAGTAAAAGTTACAGGTACGCCTTGCAGTGATTGGTCAATATATTCGCATCATTTGGCGGTCAATTCAAATTGAATACTCGAGTGTTCCTCATCGTTTATTGTTTACCGCCTAACTCCTTTTGAATTTTAAGTCTTGAATGTTTATTTTAATTATAATAATTGAAAAACTGTAATATTTCCACCGCCTATGATATATTAATAACAATAATAATAGTTTATTGCTTGCCAAATTAGAAATAATTAAATATGAAATATCAAAATTAATAATATATCAAAATACTACACAATACAAAAATAAAATTTATGTACAGGCATGACAAAATACAATTAGGATTAATTAAAAAGGATTATTATCGCCCTCCCCTGACATTAAAATACGCATGATCAACGGTACTACGGTAAAAACCACGAAAAGGACGGTTTTTGCGGATATTTTTGCGTTTGTGAGGGGCTGGGAAGGGTTGAAGACGTAATCGACTATTTTTCTCGAAAACTATAAAGTCAATTTGTCACAGACAAAAAAGTCAATTTGCCCTTGTAACAATCCCCAGGGCTGCTACCACTCTTCACCCTGCCACAGACCTTTCCTTATCAATAATGGAACAGAGTCGAGTGGTCTAAAGTGAAGTGCTTCTCTGTGTCAGTTGGCTTTAAAGTCAGTTTTTTGTGGGAAATTATTCTCAAGAATTTTTGAAAGTTACTCTATACTGTGAATATAACTTTAGTAATCATTTCTCAGTTGGTTTTCCACTTTTGAAAACAGAATTCGGAAGATATTTGACAATTATTAATATAACCCTTAACAGCAATTCTGTTATTAAGTGCAAGTTTAGAGTTAAGTAGCGTCAAGAATGTTGACTAACGCCTGCGCAGTATGTAACTTGGTCGTTGACGAGGTCGACGCTGTCAGATGCCGTTATTGCTCAAAATGTTACCACGCCGTCAAGTGCAAGGGCTTAAACCGAACAACATTTAAATCCATCACCGAAATTGCAAATATCTGTTTTATTTGTGATGAATGTCTTATGGAAAATAGCTCCCACGGCACAAAGGAAATAGTATATGTCCTGAATAAACACTCCGAACTTCTTAATATTATATTAGAAAAGATTAATATTGGCAATAATCACAGCGTCCCTATAAAAGAGTACAGCAAACATACTCAGGGTGAGTCTCCCTCCATTATCGCAATAGAATTGCCACCCACGCAGACGCAGACGACTGATGCTATTGCAACTACAGAGGGTCCTAACGTACTCTCCGATCTTAAGACTGACCTTGTACCGAGTAGTGTCAACTCGAGCGCATCCAGTACTAACAACAATGCGCCATCGGAGGGCTCAGATCATGTGCAGAAACCGAAGCGCACATCAGGTTCAATTCTCAAGAGAAATGATGACCAGAGCGTTCGTAACGATCAACCAGGCAAAACAATCATTGGTACCTCGGATAGTGAGGCATTTTCTGCGGCTGAGAGACGTCAATGGATATATATAGGTGGTTGCTCGCCAAACACCACGACAGATGATATAAGCGATTATGTAGTTAATGCTTTAAATATTTCAGATGTTAAATGCTTTGCACTAACTAAAAACAATGATATTTGCTCGTTTAAAATTGGTGTAAAGGAATCATTAGCCGAAAACCTTTTCCATCCTAATTTATGGCCTAAGAAAACTATTGTTAAAGAGTTTCTTCCACGAAAACCCCGGTATTCCAGACGGGCAAATTTTCGACAGGATCTAGCAGCACAGCAAGAGCGAGATCAAGAGAGATAGCTAATGAATTATCAATTTATTTCCAAAATGTAAGAGGTCTACGTACAAAACTTAAAGACTTTTATTGTGCAGTTCTCAGTGAAGATTTTCCAGTTATAGTTCTTGTCGCGACTTGGTTGGACAATAATATCGCTGATACGGAATTTATAGATGATAGGTATATTGTATATAGAACCGATCGCTCTCCTTTGACAAGTAGTAAAAAAAGAGGAGGTGGCGTATTAATTGCAATACGAAAAGATATTGCATCATATTCTATTTCGATTGGAGATAAATCTGTTGAAGAAGTGTGGGTTAAGTTCCTAATTGGCACTACGTATTTTGTAATATGTTCAGTATATCTGCCTCCCATGACCCATGTATCGGTTTATGAAAAGCATGTACGTTCAGTTGAATCTGCTATTGACCACTTTGGTATGGAAAATGTCATAGTGCTCGGAGATTTCAATCTGCCTAACATCAAATGGTTACAGTCTGAGGATTATATCGGTCTACTTCCAGACGATGTTAGAAGTGAAACTGAAGTTACAATTTGTGATAATTTCGCTTTTTTCGGTCTCAATCAATTTAATAGTGTTTTAAATGAAAAGGGTTCTGTGCTGGATTTGTGTTTTTCTAATAGTGATGTTGAGTCAGTTTCTAAATGTGCTTCCTTAATATCATGTGATTCTTACCATCCTGCCTTGCTAATCACAATAACAAATGATCTAAACACATATCTTAAAGCTAATATTACAACTTATTATAATTTCAATTTAGCACAATATGATCAGATAAACAATCATTTGTTATTAATCGATTGGTATTATTTATTTTCTAATACATACAATGTTAATGCTATGGTTGATATTTTGTATAATACTCTGTGGAATTGTATCGAAAAGTTCGTTCCTCTATGAACTAAATGCGATCAGAAATATCCTATCTGGTTCAGTTCCGAGCTGAAACATTTAATATGTGAAAAAAAGAAAACTCATAAACAGTACAAGCAATCAGGCGATCCAGATGTGTATTCGGTTTTTAGCGATCTTCGTAGAAGATGTAATTTATTGACTAAACAATGTTATGCTGAATATGTGGGTACTATTGAAAGATCTATTCCGGATAACGTTAAATGTTTCTGGAATTTTATTAAATTAAATCGAAAATCTGACAGTTTGCCCCTCTCAATGTACTATAATAATTCCAAGGCTGAGGGTGGTGAGGGTATATCGAATTTGTTTGCAAGCTATTTTTCTTCAGTTTACAGTCCATTACATGACGTGGAATGTAATTTCACTCCTGACATTACTGTTGATATGCATAAGGTATACATCAGCCCTTTAGATGTGGAAACTGCCCTTGATTCAATTGATGTCAACAAAGGTGCGGGTCCTGACAAAATTCCACCAATCTTCTTAAAGTCCTCTTCCAAATCACTTTTCTTGCCACTCTTCCTCATATTTTCAATGTCCTTAAAAACAGGTATATTTCCATCATGTTGGAAAAGTTCATACGTAACTCCGATTTACAAAGCTGGTAACAAATCTCTTATCAATAACTATAGACCTGTGTGCATCCTATCTGCAATTCCGAAATTATTTGAGTCGTTAGTTGAAAAAAATGTATCCGCTTCCTTAAGTAGTAAGTATCATAATTCCAGAGCAGCATGGATTCCTCCAAGGTCGATCTGTGGACTCCAATTTATATATCTATACTAACTTCATCGTTAAATCTCTGGTAAAAGGCGCTGACGTGCATGCGGTATACATGGACTTTAGCAAAGCCTTCGATAAGGTAAACCACTCTCTTCTTATAAAGAAACTCCATAAAATCGGAGTCGGTCCTCCTTTATTATCTTGGATTCAGTCGTATCTCTCTGATAGAACCCAGCAGGTTCTTGTTGACGGATATACTTCGGAGACATTCTCCGCAACATCTGGAGTGCCCCAGGGCTCCCACATTGGTGCCCTATTGTTTAATTTATTCATCAATGATATTGCTAAAAATATTGATTGTGAATTTTTACTGTTTGCGGACGACCTGAAAATATTTAGTGATATTTATTCTCTGAATGACTGTGCCCAGATTCAAAAAAATCTTGATTCAATTTATTCATGGTGCGAAGACAACAACATGCATCTTAATGTTGATAAATGCTATTCCATGACATTCAGTCGCAGGTTGTTACCCATTCGTCCTGACTACAGTATTAATAGCGTGAGCTTGCATAACGTAACCACGGTGAAAGATTTAGGTGTTATATTTGACTCTAAACTTTCTTTTTCTGAGCATTTCGAACACATGATTGGGAAGGCAAATAAAATGTTAGGATTTCTTAAGAGAATGGCTCAAGATTTTTCAGATCCTCGAGCATTAACTATTATATATATATATATATATATATATATATATATATATATATATATATATATATATATATATATATATATATATATATATATCTAGTTAGATCTATTATGGAATTTTGCAACATTATTTGGTCACCGTACTACAACATATATATCAACAGACTTGAATCTGTACAAAACAAATTTGTCAGATTTATGTGCTATAAACTGAGCACGAGGGGTATATTCTTAACCTGTGAGGAAGCAAAATCATATTTGGGAATTAGTTCCTTACATAGCAGGCGTCAATATTACGATGTTTGTTTCGCCTTCAAAGTCATTAATAACTACATCAGTTCTCCTGTTTGCTTGGAGTCTATGCGTTTTAATGTACCATCTCTTAATACTAGAAATATATCCATTCTGTCTGTACCTTATTGTCGAACAACTTACGCTATATTCAGTCCGGTGAATAGAATAAGTTCAACAGTCAACAAATACTGCACTGAACTTAAATTATTTAGTAAATCTCTTAGTGGCTTTAAAAACCAGGCGAAACGCGCCATACTGCAGTAATTTTTGTTATTGTTGTTATTTACTTGTTATTTACTTTTAATCTTATCTTTGTATTTCGCTTTTTCTCTCTTTTAGAATTAGTATCACAATATGTAAATGTATTTATACGTAAATAAATAAATAAACCTTAATAAAGGTAATAATTTTCTTCGCACATTCCCACCATCGAAAAACGGCGAAGGAGGGTGGTTATTGGTCGCTTAAAGGGGCGGGTGTGGTTAAAAACTGTTCTCACTATATATATATATATATATATATATATATATATATATATATATATATATATATATATATATATATGTTGTTTCTTAGGTTTTCGCGGGTGCTAAATGAAAGGTTGTTGTGCTTCCGGGTATTTTCCCGCGTAGTTGACAGGCTCCTGCTGGGGCCACGGTTGTCTAAACCATCTTCAGGTTCTCGCTGAAAGCTGCCTACTGCTGCTCCTCGTTGCTCGAACTGAACTGACGTTCTCCGCGCTGTGCGGTTCCTTATATATGCTGGGGCCTAGAGCGCGCATGCGTAACTGGCTACGCGTTGTTGGCCCTCTACTATGTGTGGGAGGCGTAGCGGGGGCCTGAGATAATCCGGCAAGTGGCCTCGCTGTGACGTCACGTCTCACGTGACTTCCCGTTGGTGGTCGTGGATCCTCGTGTCTAATCGTCTTCGTAGGTGGTCGTGTTTTGTTTGATTGCGCGACTGGCTATGTGTTATTGGCCCTCTACTGTATGTGGGAGGCGTAGCGGGCGCCTGAGCTAACCCGACAAGTGGCCTCGTTGAAACGTCACGTTTCACGTGACTTCTCGTTGCTCGTCGTGCATCCTCTTGTCTAATCGTCACCAGAGGTTGTCGTGTTTCTCTTTGATTGGCCAGCGCTTGACTTCGGCTCCTCGTGATAGGTCCTCTTGTGGCAGGCTGTGGTGTCTCTTCGTGGCTTGTCACTGCTCGAACGTGCCTTCTCGAGATTGGTTCATTTTCCGTGGGTCGCCGTATGTTTTCCGTTATGTATCTGCCTGAAAGTGCGGGCTTCCACGCAGTAGGTAATCTTAGCGTATCATCTCGTTTGTTAAGGTTTTGGGGTCTCTTTTCGATCTCTATGGCTTCTCTGGTAATTCTTGATGTACAATGCTCGATATTGGCTACTGTTCTCTTCGACAACACCAGAACAGTAGCCAATATCGAGCATTGTACATCAAGAATTACCAGAGAGGCCATAGAGATCGAAAAGAGACCCCAAAACCTTAACAAACGAGATGATACGCTAAGATTACCTACTGCGTGGAAGCCCGCACTTTCAGGCAGATACATAACGGAAAACATACGGCGACCCACGGAAAATGAACCAATCTCGAGAAGGCACGTTCGAGCAGTGACAAACCACGAAGAGACACCACAGCCTGCCACAAGAGGACCTATCACGAGGAGCCGAAGTCAAGCGCTGGCCAATCAAAGAAAAACACGACAACCTCTGGTGACGATTAGACAAGAGGATGCACGACGAGCAACGAGAAGTCACGTGAAACGTGACGTTTCAACGAGGCCACTTGTCGGGTTAGCTCAGGCGCCCGCTACGCCTCCCACATACAGTAGAGGGCCAATAACACGTAGCCAGTCGCGCAATCAAACAGAAACACGACCACCTACGAAGACGATTAGACACGAGGATCCACGACCACCAACGGGAAGTCACGTGAGAAGTGACGTCACAGCGAGGCCACTTGCCGGATTATCTCAGGCCCCCGCTACGCCTCCCACACATAGTAGAGGGCCAACAACGCGTAGCCAGTTACGCATGCGCGCTCTAGGCCCCAGCATATATAAGGAACCGCACAGCGCGGAGAACGTCAGTTCAGTTCGAGCAACGAGGAGCAGCAGTAGGCAGCTTTCAGCGAGAACCTGAAGATGCCAGATGGGATTCTGCCGAAACGTCGTTTAGACAACCGTGGCCCCAGCAGGAGCCTGTCAACTACGCGGGAAAATACCCGGAAGCACAACAACCTCTTATATATATATATATATATATATATATATATATATATATATATATATATATATATATATATATATATATATATATATTCGTCGCTGCAGCAAAAAGTCGACCTCTCTTTGGCTTCCTGACCTCTATTAAAATTTTTAAATTCTTACGTAGGAAACAGGTTATTTATTTTTCATAAGGTAGAAGAGTCAAATATTGAATGTCTCTGGCCAGAGAAACTTGCGCCACGCGTTGATGTTCTTGATTAATTTTTAAGCCTATAGAGACCATAGAAAATTCTTTTTTTTTGCATTTCGCTCTAGAATTAAAAGAATTAAAAAATGCTAAATGAGCACATTTTACCTAGCAATTCACAATTGCATCTCAGAAGTCACAGTTGTAAGTCCAAATCACAATTGTAAGTCTGAATTATTCACAATTTTATCTCGTAATTCACAATTGTTAAGTCGAAATTGACGGAGACGAAATAGTTTCTACAAACACTCAAATAGTGTACTTGTAGCATTTCGCCAACCATGTTGGCATCATTAAATCAAGTAAATTAAACAGTATATTTTGTATTTACACTGAATTATTGTAATGGTTTAACGCAGCCCACTAACCAATAGGGCGGCTATTATCACTATTCGTACTACCTTTACATTTTGCAATTTCTATGCTGTCAAATGCATCCAGTGGCCTATTACTGCTTATACTCCTAATTAACCTTAAGCTGTTGATATCTATTCCATGACTGTTATGGTGGGCTGGAAAACTTTTCAGTTCTTTCATTTTTGATATGGGTAATGTGCTTCTTGAATCTAGTTATACTTGGACGTTTTGCTAGTCCAACATACTTCAAATTACAATCCTTACAACTGATTTCGTAAATCCCGGACCTCTCGTTTGATTAAATTTTATCCTTTGATTTTTTGTGATAAATGACTTAAGGTTAATTAGGAATATAACAAACAAAAGACAGCAGGATGCTTTGGAACGCATAGAAATTGCAAAATGTAAAAATTATATAGATAGTGACAAAGGCCGCTTTATTGGTTATTCATGCTTTGTCGAGTAGAGACAAAGTTTAGATAGGATGGCGGGATTGGTTGAATTCGTTGAACACGACAATAGTTAGGTATACTTAAATACAATATTTATATTGTTAAATTTATTTTAATTTTAATCATCTCCAGATGATATCAATGTGGTTGGCGAAACTTTCACCGAGTATAGTATTCGAGTGTAGTCTTCAAGTGTTTTGATGTTTGTGGAAACCTTATCGTCTGTGAATTACGACTTACAGCTGTAAATTTCGGTTTGAAATTGTGAATTCCGAGATGTAGTTGAAAATCCTTGTTAATAGTATATTATATTACTAGGAGTAGAACGCACTCTTTTTTTGTGTTGAGCCCAGGATTTGCGGCTGAGGCGAAGCCGAAGCCGCAAACTGGGCGAAACACAAAAAAAAAGGCGTTCTACTCCGTGTAATATATACTATTTTTTCTTCAAGCGTATTAAAATGCAAAAATTCATTTATTTATCATAAATGTACAAATATTCAAACTACAGTCTTACATGTTGACACAATATGACAAGTGGCTAGTGGATAGCGCGCCACCGGTGGTTTTCGGTATTAACATTATGTTACTAGTAAAACAATACCCATTGCGGTGGCGCTTTCGGAACTAACATTATGTTACTAGTAAAACAATGTCCACTACGGTGGCGTTCGGTACTAACATTTTGTTACTAGTAAAACAATGTCCTACTTCTACTTCTGTTTTTGGTGACATAATTTAAACATTTTAATACGCTTGAAGAAAAAAAAATATAAGAATGGCACGGCACGACTTTTCTACACTTTTGTAAAAAGGTAACAGTTTTAATCCTTTCAAATTTCATAAAATAAAGTAGTAATTATTTATTTCATTTCAGCCTTTTTGAAACACTTAATAATTCTATTAAAACATTTATGTTGCTGGAATTCATGAGTTCTTCGTTCCTGTTGTCGCTATTTGTATTTCAATTCTTACAGGTAGGTTTTTAGACATAGATGTCATACCTGTGTAGATAGTAGTTACTTATTACGATATTTGTGTTTGAATAACTGTATTTACAAACTACAAATGTATTCTTGGAGTTGGCTGAAACCTTCGGTGTCATGCTGCCGTTGAACTAATTCCCACAAACAACAAAACACTTGAACACTACGTTCGAATACGATCACTTGACGTGCGTTTCGCCAATCATGTTGTAATCATATGGATACGCTGAAACAAAAATGTCCATAAATAAAATTAAAAAGTACATTAATATTGTTACATGTTCTACCCCCAGAAACATCTATGGGAACTGAGTTCCATGTAGTAGTAACAGAGAATAATTAAGTTAGTTATGGGCTAGTTCGGCAATCGTCCGAGAAATGGCGCGGCATCTAGAAACATCTAGAATACTAGAATCTTCCAGAATCAGTTACCCAAGACTATAAAAGCAGAGAGAGTGACCGCGCAGAGGCAGTGAAGTACAGTTCAAGTGATCAGACAGTACAGTTCAGTTAGCAGTTTAATACGGTTCAGTAGCAGAGTAGTTCAGTTCAATTTAGTGAGAACAAATCAAAGAGTAAACAAAGTGATAAAATGACTGAAATATTGAATTATAGTTCTCAGTGTAATATTAGTAAAGTAATTAATTGTATAATTAGTACGTAAGTAAATACATTATTGTTTGGTGTTACCCTGGTGTTATAATTTCCGAATCCACGATATAGGGTTTACACAAAGGGTGTAAACACGTAACAATATGATAAATTTTTTCAATAAAATTGAGCCGGGGAATGATTTTATTGAATCAACGTACATCTGTAGAGTTAATTTCACTCAACAGATGTACATTGAGAAGATAACATAGGTTACGGCTTCGCAAATCGCGTATAGCAGTTGGCATAATGGTAGTAGGCTGTGCGATATCCATGCAGCTGTAAAAATAAGATCGGCACCTAAGTAACGAGCACGTGGTAACGATATTGGTCTCTGGGCATTCTATGACGATGTTATCTTCTCTAAGTAATTTCACTCTAATTATTAATTTGTTAATGACGCTAGTACATTATATCGATGAAATTGTTCATTATTATATGTATTAACTATCTGACATTGATTCAATGAAACTTGTTCATTATTTCCATGATTTTCTTCATTAATATAATACTCGTAGGTAATTGGTACAGAGTGTCTCATCAAATACTTTATTGGTTAAGAACATTAGATTCTCGAAACATTGTTGTCAATTCGCTGGAAGCCCATCTCCATTCTCAAAAACCATGTTGATCTGGAAGAATTAAAATTACTAAAGTGAACATAATAAACAAGTAAAATAGATGTAACTTATAAAATGGCCACTTTTCATGATAGCCTGCCGTGTTTTAAGAGTTTTGTGTATTTGTGGTGATACTGGCTGTATTCCTTCCATGTAAGATCATCATCTTCATCCTCTAAAAAAACGACTTAATTTAAAAACTTTGATAGATCTACTAATACTCAAAAATAGTGTTTTACTCCGCACAACATTCATAAAGTGAGTAGATATCAGTCAATCACGAATTAAATAAGCGGACATTAAGAAATACGATTAGGTACCTCCTCCAGAATCGTTGAGGATGAAAGTAGTTCAGTTTGTTAGACTATAGTGGCTGCATTAAGTAGATACTAAGATACCTAAGAATGAACTTTTACGCAGTTTTATTTACTTACCTAAAATAGTTTCTGTTCAATAATTGTTTAACGTTACACCCAAATAATTCACTATGAATACGGTATGTTAGTATTAATTATTAAAACTTGCAAGGCTAGATAACCATTTAATTTCCGCGTAATATGCATATCGACGCAAGACCGTCCAAACATCCCACTACAGCGCGCAGACAAGTCTCAATACTAGTCAGTGCCCCACTGCGGAAAGTTAGCAGTACTTCTACAGCATTCCAGAAACCTCTGGCTGTTTCGCCCTGACATTCTGCACCCCAGCCTGTTGTTGAGGAGTCAGTGAATATTGTGGTTTCATATTCCCTATGACCTAAGTTATTTTTTGATCTGTCTAGTGCATTTAACCACCATTTAGATTCATTTTGGAAGGTGTTGGGAATATGCACTCTGGCATCAAAATTACCTCGTGCTGATTTGAGTGCTAAAAATTTTTCCCTCTCAAACATTTTTGTATGACTCCATCCATACTTTATTGCGGGACATATTGATATTAAAGTGCCTATCATTCTTGCGAAGTTACGGATGCTGAAGGATGATTTTTTAGCAAAATAAGCTAACATATGTTTGTATTTTTCTATTTTTTCCCGTGGTAGAGATATTGACATTTCCTGACTATCAGAGTTAAACCCTAAAAATTGTATTTTTTGACATGGAGTTAAGTTACCTTTGTCCCAGTTAATAATAAAACCTAATGATTGAAAGATATTTACAGTCTGGACAACATTTTGTGAGCACTCGGTTTCAAATTTTCCGAAAAGAATGAGGTCGTCCAAATATATTACTGAAAAAAACCTTGAGACCTAAGGTGTGTAATTACTGGTTTTAAAATTTTGGTGAATATAGACGGGGCTGTCGACAGCCCAAACGGTAAACAAGTAAATTCATATACAGTATTATCGTACTGAAATCGTAAGAATTTTCTGTACCTAGAATGTATGGGTATAAGAAAATATGCATTTTTGAGATCAAGTGTTGCCATATAACAGTTTTTGGTTACCAGATTTTTTACCGTTTTAAAGTCTTCTAACTTGAAATGAGGTGTTATCAAATATTTATTTAGTTCTTTTAGGTTTAGTATAAAACGATACTCCCCATTGGGTTTCTTCCTTAAGAAGTAAGGGGATAAAAATTCATTGTTGCAGTGTTTAGTCGGAATGACCGCACCTATTGAAACTAAGTCCTTTATACTGGCAGTAAGAGCAGATGATCTATGACCCCCTGCAAAATGCTTTTTTGGAGGCTTGACCCTAAAGGGGATTTTATAATCTGATACACAGTTTAGAATTTGAATGTCCGAAGTGATTTTCGTCCAATTGGAAAGAAAACGATGAATTCTTCCCGCATAATTTACCTTTATTTCCTGTAACGACGTCCCTTGCTTGAAACACTGCTCCTGTTGGTTTGATTTTTTCTTGGTGCTCTCTCGCTTTCGCGAGGGGATGCATGTATGGCCTGTCGGTACCTCCTGTTTCCCCCCTCCCTCTTTTCAGCTGGCTTCCATTTTTTGGGGGACCGATTTAAGTTTAAAGTTGAGCGTTGGGTGTTCTGTAGTTTTGATGATGTAGACAGTGCATGGAGAAGTTCTTTAGCAGCTTGTTCAAAAGCTTTTACAGATTTACAGGTCGGCACCGAATAAAAATTCGTCGATTGGTTGGTTGTGAACGACCTTTTGAATTGTTGGGTTCAGGTGGAGTTTCAGCTGGCCGAAATTAGGCTGTCCTCTTTTTTAGCAGTTGGTAAGGCTGTCGCAAGGGCCGTAAGACCTTTCCACAACATCTCTTGAATATTTTGTAAGAAAGTTTTTTTGTCATATCCAATGGTGTCAAGAAAGTTTGAAATTCTGGATTGAGCTTAGGAGTGTTGAGAAAAATACAATTTTTTGGAATTTTCCATCGATTCAGCAGCTCATACCGCTCTTCTTTTTCCAAACCACTTGTGAGATAACTTTTCCATCTAGTGGCTACGTCATCTGCAATTTCCGGCCCCGTAGTAACTTCGACATTTGGGTGTGTGCCCAAAATTGATGCCACCACGTCCTCTTCGATGTCGGAAATCTGCCTGTAAAATAAAAAATGAACAGTGCAGTATGATAATAAACCAGAATCTTTAACAGTGGCATAATTTTTATATGACCCCTGTAGAATCCATATCGTTTTAATAAAGATAAATAAACGTAGAATATCACGTTTTCTTTGGAACTATTTGGAAGATTTTATTGTAGGCCAAACGATATTCAGTATAAACATACAGATCGTTATAATAATATTTATGTATACATTCCTGGGCGCCGCGCCTCAAAGTGTAGGCGTGTTCCCTTTAAGTTCCCTTTGTGTCATATTCCACTTACTTTAAAGTCACGAACGCTGTCGAAATGGCGAGGTATGACTATTTTGTAGTATTCAGTGAATTCACCGAGTGCTTTTGGAGTAATAAGCGACCCGGGACTGGCAGAGGTTTCAGTTAAGCCGTCGGAGTGAAGGCCACTGTCTGTAAACGTCCTCAGTTTTCGAAATGAAAACCAGGAGTCAAATATACCTAAGCCTTTTTCGGATTGAAAATGGCCTCGCACTGGTTTCGGAGAAGGTTATTTATTAGTTGCGATTCCGAATTGGAACCGAAGGAAACTGAAAAAATTGATTAAATAGATGAAAAGTGTACTTACTGCTTGAAGAGAATTCTTCCAATTTTTTCTCTAATTTTCTTAATTTCTTTTTAATCGCGTTTATACCGTCGGCTTTTCTTTTCTTGCCTGCCATAGCAAACAAATACACTGTCACGCACAACGAACTACACACATGAAACGTAAAAACTATAATGAATTAGAACACTGGGCTGGATAGAGGTTTGGGACATTGTTTATTTTTCTTTCTTTCAACATTACACACAGAAAGGGAGCAAGGGAACAACTACATTTGTGATCTTGAGAAACGTGACTATCGAAGTATAATTTCCGCGTAATACATCCCACCACAGTGTATTTAAACGAACTGACAGGAAAGTTCTATAAGACCATACAACCAAAAATCCCTAGAAACCCTGGTTCTGCCTATCAAATAATCGGAACTATATAAAAACATTAAATCGATTGAGAAGTGGGCATGTACTACACCAAGCATATCTGCACAAAATCGGGTTAAAAGATTCTTCAGATTGCATATGTGGAGAACTATGTGACACGTCACATATACTTTTAGACTGTCCTCTAAACCAATGTCAAATGAGTAGGATGTATGAAAAAATTAAGGAAGAAGTACAATTCTCTGTAAATATATCACTTTTGCTAGGAAGCAATAATATCAAGATATTTAATGCTCTCTATGATTACTTAAAAGAAATAGGATTTAAAACCTAGTGATTAACATTCTCATATCTCTACTGTTTTAACCTTTCCGTAGGCCCCCTCCTGTTCGTCTAAACCTGCCGTGAAAGCCTCCTCGGCAACTCACTTTCCTGCTTGTATACATGTGTTCAATGTTTAATTAGGATCTTAAAATGAAAATGAAAGCATATAGGTTTATACTACGATACGTACTGTAAATAAGTCTGGGTGATTGGCACACCACCAAAGCCACCCAACAAAACTCAACCAACCAACCAACCAAATCCCACCACAGTGCGCAGACAAGTCTCAATACTAGTCAGTGCCCCCAGGGACCAACCGCCATGCGTAAGTGGAAATATTGCAATAAAACTAAAGTCACTAAAACCTACTAAAGTCACTAAAACCTGCTTTGGTGAAATTATTCAGCCTACGTCACTTGATATTTATACGCATCGAGTTGTGGTTATCTTTCCCACTTTTCCGCCGCGAAGGGACCAGGCTAGCTAACAGTTGAGAAGGATGGGAGCCCTCACGAGCTCCGCTACCTGCTAGACGTGCCCAGCTCGATCCAGAACCAAGTAAGTGTGACAGTGAATTTTTCTAAGACCGAAACCGAAAATAATTACAGTCCACAAATTCGCTGTGTTGAAATATTATAAGTTCAGCTGACATCATTTCCTTACTGGTGCGCATCACATTTGGTCATTTTCCCCACTTGACCTCCGTTTTAAGCTAGGAGAACTAGCAGTTGGAGTCAAGATAGTGTTCCAGTTCCGCCTGACCGACCGACCGAGGAAGACCTGTCCCAGCAGGACTAGCAAGTAAATTTTATTGAAGAAGTTGCCTAAGTCGTGCAAAGTATCCGTATTTCGAAAATATCACAAGTTCCGCCTACGTCATCACCGGTGTGTAGAAGGAATAGAATTCCCCAGTCTTGATCGCCGAAACTAGGCGTACCCCGGCGTTGTAAGTAACTCGAGTAAGTTTGAAATCTAGAGTAAATAGTTTAATGTAAATAAATACTGATGTATTCTGAATTGTGTTTTACTGCCGTATGTGTGAACGTCTAATTTTCCCTATTTGACCCACTGAAATTTACCGTTTTTCCATTGTAGTTACTCCAGCCCTACTGTACCGGCTGTTTTAGGGATCTGGCGTTCCCCCACGTAATAATACCGCCTAAGGTACCAAAAGTGACGCTTTCAGGCCTCACTGGAAAGTACGTCACAATGCTGCTTTTAAACTGCAGTATTTGTTGTAAATTCTGCCCCGCTTTCTACAACATTCTTGAAATAATATTTATTTTATTTATAAACATGAACGGTAAAATTTTGTGATAGGTAGTAATTAAGATTTGGATAACTCGACATAAAATAATTTTTATTAGTAATCAGTAAATAGCAATTTATGTATAAGAATTAAACGTGGTAAATAAAACATACCATTTTAATAAAATATGTTAAATTGAAATATATACAAAATTAAATTTTTGCTCGTATTTTAAAACCATAAATAATAACACAGCCCCACAAAAAAAAAAGTGGCCTGTCCGGTGGACTAGACCAGTGTATCCTCATGTACTTTGACCCGCCGAAACCGAATCCGAACTCAAAATTGTCAGATTGGCTCGTTTTTCACCTCTAACCCCAAAAAAACACCTCCACAAAAAATGGTCTGTACGGCGGACCAAACCAGTGTATCCCCATGTACCTGGACTCGCTGAAAACGAATCCGAAGTCAGAGGTGAAAAACGAGCCAGTCTGACAATTCTAACTTCGGATTCGGTTTCAGCGGATCCAGTTGCATAAAGATACACTGATATGGTCCGCCGGACAGACCATTTTTTGGAGGGGGGTGTTTTTGGGGGGTTTGGGGTGAAAAACGAGCCAACCTGTCAATTTTAACTGCGAACTCGGATTCAGCGAGTCAGAATACATAAGAATAGGCTGGTATAGTCCGCCGGACAGACCACTTTTTTGTTTTGTGGGTGTCTTTTTGGGGTTGGGGGTGAAAAACGAGCCAATCTGACAATTATGGCTTCAGATTCGGTTTCGGCGGATGCAAATACATAAAGATACACTGATATGGTCCGCCGGATAGATCATTTTTTGAAGGGGGTGTTTTTGGTGGGTTAGAGGTGAAAAACGAGCCAACCTGTCAATTATAACTTCGAACTCGGATTCAGCGAGTCAGAATGCATAAGAATACGCTGGTATAGTCCGCCCGACAGACCACTTTTTTTGTTTTGCGAGTGTTTTTTTGGGGTTGGGGGTGAAAAACGAGCCAGTCTGACAATTCTGACTTCGGATTCGGTTTCAGCAGGTCCAAATACATAAGAATACACTGGTCTGCTCCGCCGAACAGATCATTTTTTGGGGGGGTGTTTTTTGGGGTTGGGGGGTGAAAAACGAGCCAATTTGACAATTCTGACTTCGGATTCATTTTCAACAGGTCCAAGTACATAAGGATGTACTGGTCTGGTCCGCCGGACAGGCTACTTTTTTGGGAGGGGGAGGCTGTGTAATTTAAATTGTTATATTAATGCTTATAGACCGTGGAATAGTGACAGATTTTTTTAAACGTTTGGTTCCTATCTGGCCTTTTGGGAACCTTTTGTGCCTGATTTGTACTAACCATTTTCGTGTTTATCAAACGGTTATCCAGGGCCCCTCAGCGGAAAACAGAAAAGAAAATTTCATGAAAATGAGCAATTTCAAACGTTTTGTTCCTATCTGGCGTCAAGTTAGACTTACGTTTTAAAGAAAAACATCCGACGGAAGCTTATCGCCAGACAAATTCCGTGGGCCGGAAGGCCCGAAATTTTAATCCGAAGTTGTAAGAAAAAATGGTCAAAATCAAACGATTTGGTTCTTATCTGGGAATTGTATATATAGGTAAATAGATTATAATTATCGCGATATAACAAACGCCAGACAAATTCCGAGGGCCCAACAGTGAAAAAATTATTGTACAAGTTGTCAACTATTCCGCGAAAATCAAACGATTGGTTCTCATGTGAAATGATTTTTTCTGTAAAAATTAACCAAAACGAAAATGTATTGTATCATTCACAGACATTTTTAGTGGACCAAACATATTTTAAATCTTATGAGAAGTGCACGAAAAAAGCCATTTTTTCAAACGATTTATTCCTGTCTGGCATTTGGATTTTAAAAAGATATGGTAATAAATAAACCATATTTCAATTCCCAGACCAAAAGCGTGGGCCAAACATATTTTAAATCTTAATAGAAGTGCACGAAAAAAAGCCATTTTTTCAAACGATTTATTTCTGTCTGGCATTTGGATTTTGAAAAGATATGGTAATAAATAAACCATATTTCAATTCCCAGACCAAAAGCGTGTGCCAAACATATTTTAAATCTTAAAAGAAGTGCACGAAAAAAAGCCATTTTTTCAAACGATTTATTCCTGTCTGGCATTTGAATTTTAAAAAGATATGGTAATAAATAAACCATATTTCAAGTCCCAGACAAAAAGCTTGGGCCCAGCCGTAGATATGTTGAGTGCAAGTATCGAAAAATCAAAAAACAGTCGTGTAAAAATCGATGCATTTTCAAACGATTAAAATTTCATAATTTTTAGTATTTTATTTTATATTTTTGAATATAAATATATTCTATTTAGTTGTGTTTATAATTTTTTTTATTTCATTAAAGTGTGTGTTTATGTATAAAAACACGCCACATCGAATATCAGCTCTTAAATCGCAGTACTTACTTTGCAATAAATAATTAAAGTTGAAATCCTCGCTACTTCTCACGAAAAGCACTGTGACGTCAGATCTAGAAAATAGTCTGGCGTGGGGACCCACAGATGGTGTACTTTAGGCGAGCGGTACGTCTTCACCCTAATTAATAGACTGGGTGGCGGTTGGCTTTGAGACGTCCGCATATTTGGTCTTTTGTTCTTTATGTTAGAGAAAAAATAAAAAAGTTTCGGAAAGCTCAATCAATTATCTTTACATAAGCTATCTACAAATTTTTCGAAAAAAACAATAATTATCGAGATATTCGAGGAAATGTAGGAAATTACACGTTTTCCTATAATGTATGTAAATCTAAAAAAAAATAATTTTTCCCAGAAACCTTCGGTTCGAAGGACCGAGATTAACGGAACGTCAAAGTAGTACATGATATTAAGTGAACATCATATATGAGATCGATTTCAATTAATTACCGATTAATTACGGTGACAAAATGGAGAAATTTTACCGAAAAAAAAATGTCCCAAATAACGCCCCCCCCTCTAATTCCTTCATTTTTGTCGGAATTCAAAAAATTTAAAAAGAGTTTTAGCAAATTTTATTCTATTTAAATTAGCTAGAGTAGTCTTTTGGCGTAGGAGCCAGGATTAAAAAGTTGCCAACTGTAGAACCTCAAAATTTGCGATATATCTACAGCTGCGCTCCAGATTTTTGTCTGGCACTTGAAATATGTTGAAATATGGTTTGTTTATTAACATATCTCTTTAAAAAAACAAATCCCAGGCGGGTGTAAATCGTTTGAAAATGCATCGATTTTTACACGACTGTTTTTTGATTTTTCGATACTTTCGCTCAACATATCTACGTCTGGGCCCAAGCTTTTTATCTGGGACTAGAAATATGGCTTATTTATTAACATATATATATAACATATCTTTTTAAAATCCAAATGCCAGACAGGAATAAATCGTTTGAAAAATGGCATTTTTTTCACACTTTTCTTTTTGTCTGGCTATCCAGGGGACCCAGCAAATTCGTCTGGGAATCTTAAATTGAAACTACTTATTGCCTAATATTAACAAAAAAATAAATACCAGACGAATGTAAATCGTTTGATTTTCGCGGAATAGTTGACAACTTGAACAATAATTTTTTCACTGTTGGGCCCTCGGAATTTGTCTGGCGTTTGTTATATCGCGATAATTATAATCTATTTACCTATATATACAATTCCCAGATAAGAACCAAATCGTTTGATTTTGACCATTTTTTCTTACAACTTCGGATTAAAATTTCGGGCCTTCCGGCCCACGGAATTTGTCTGGCGATAAGCCTCCGTCGGATGTTTTTCTTTAAAACGTAAGTCTAACTTGACGCCAGATAGGAACAAAATGTTTGAAATTGCTCATTTTCGTGAAATTTTCTTTTCTGTTTTCCGCTGAGGGGCCCTGGATAACCGTTTGATAAATACGAAAATGGTTAGTACAAATCAGGCACACAAAGGCTCCCAAACTGCCAGACAGGAACCAAACGTTTAAAAAAATCTGTCACTATCCCACGGTCTATTAGGAAAGAAATATCCTCACGTCTTCTATAAAGATAGAAGCCCTATATATGTGCATGTAATATATCAAGTTATATATATAAGAGTGAGCCGGAACATTTCTAAATACAAAACAGGTGTAAAAAATCAGTTTATCGCAATTTTCTCGTTTTTAGTGGGTTTTAGGGCAAAAGAGGTTACATACAAAAATGAAGAAGACAAAATTCTCTACAAAAAGTTATAAAATGTTAGGATCAATAATTTTGAAGCTGCAAGCGTGAGAATTCATGAATCGCATTGCAAGTATCGGAGAACCTGATATTACCGCTCCGTATAACTATCTTCAATACTTCTATTAACTTATTACACTTTTAACGTCATTCATCATACTACTATGTGTATATGTGGAGAGACACAGATCGGATAGTATCCCGCGTCTACCCTTTATACCTGTTCGGGTCCCATTGGTTACCACTTCAGGGCCGTGCAGGAATAGACAAGTAGAGTGAAATAACTTAGAGACGATAACATACGGCCTTAGCTTCGGACGGTACGACCATTTATTTTTTGAAACCGAGCAAGGGGATAGTTGAGCAAGTAGTATACGCTCCGTCATCATTCAAATACCGGCAAATTGTGGAAAACATTTTGTTTGTTCACGCATTCAGCGGCTGTGACGCTACATCTTCCTTCTTCAGACAGGGAAAAATTAAAAGTGCCCAAATCATCGCAAAGAGTACGGATCTGCAGACGATCAGCGAAGTTTTCAAAGACCCGGACGCTCACCCAGACTTCGTCGATATTGCAGGACAGAAATACAATTTGGCTCTGCAAGGGGCCAAGAGCACCCCTCAAGAATGGCACGACGAATTCCGTTTGGCGTCTTTGCCGCCAACAGAAGCAGCAGGTCGTAAGCATTCTCGTCGCACATTATCATCAAGTATAAATGTGGTATGGGAACGGTAAAATTTCGCAGATCTGGGGCTGAACCAATTCGCAGAATGTTCCAGTCACGATTAGAAAATATCCGGCTGCAGATTTCCTATTAAAAACGATTCCGTGCAAATGTACGAAAAGCTCCAAAGGTACATGTAGCTGTCGAAAAGTTCTTCAACAATGATCCGACAGATTCCGAGACAAGTGACTCGGAATATGAAAGAGACACAAAGAAGCGAAACTTGGAAGGAAGTGTTATACATTCATCCCAAATGCGGCAAAAATAAATGACGTGTTTTATTAATTTATATTTAATTAATTAATTATTATAAAAGCCTTCATGTATGCTTGGTTGATAATAAATTGACAATATAATTTAATAGACACAGTAAATCAAGTCCCATAATATATTATTACTAGCTGACCCAGCAAACGTTGTTTTGCCATATAAATTATAAATTTGTGTCCAAAAAATAAAAAGAAAATTTCTGGATAGGGCCACCCTAATCACCTAGGGGTATAAAAAATAGCCTACGACCCATTCTCAGACCTACCAAATATACACCAAAAATTTCATAAAAATCGGTCAAGCCGTTTCGGAGGAGTTCGATAACAAACACTGTGACACGAGATTTTTATATATTAGATTAATAATTGCAATAAAGTTCTCGACTTCTCGCGGTGCTAGTGTTATAGAACATCCGAGAATAAAAATATTAAAAAGAAAATTAGAGAATAACTAAACATATTTAAGGCACCAGCGCCAAAGACGAACACCAAAAGACCCATACACGTTCGCTGAAACACACAGGCGCACAATTCCAAAAGTATGCCAAAATTTCACTTGGTAAACATTTTTGTGGACGAAAAGAAAAGTATATATTTGTATTTTGCTTTTTAAGAAGTACTCCGAAAGTGAACAAGGCGCATAATTCAAAAGTACGCCAAAATTTCACTTTCACATTTTTGCTTCGCGAAACACGGAAATTGGAAACACAGTCACTGTGAATATCATTCAAAATAATGACAATAGCATTGTGATGAGGTGACGTACTGAAAAGATGAGACCGAAAAATGTGGCAAGGGCGCGTAGCGTATATACGCAGTAATTAGACAAAAATTAGTAAAAATGGTCAAGGCCGGTTTCTCAAATAAAATAAATTTAGATTCATTCAGCGACTCGTCTGTTGGACGAGTGCATTGGAGAATCGGCAGAAAAACCAAATGCAGGTCTTCAAAGATGGCAAAGTTATAGAGAACACCGCCTTGTCTTAAGTAAGATAAAAAAGTCATTTGCAAAAAAGTCACGGTAAATAAGGCAGGAAAGCACAATAAACATATATATTTAAACTCCGTTCTCATGAATGATATAATCACTAAAAGGAACCTTAAACCTAACCACTAGTGTCCCAAAATTTTTTAAGTAAAATATTTTTATATTATTTTCAGTCAGTCGATTCTGTTTGCCATATTATGTGTAAAAATCTTTAATATATCTATTAGAGACTGACTTTCTATTCGGAAATTTAAGTTTATAATCGAATAAGATTAAGCATTAAAAATACGATTTTGTATGGGGTAGGTTGAAATTTTTTGCTGAAAATAAAATCTGTATGTTATCAGGAAGTTGCAGTAAAATTTTGTCCAATCTGGTAGGTGAGCGTTTCTTGAAATATAAGGTTTAATTTTAAAAAAAGTGTTTTTGCTCCGTTTATTTTTAATATCTCGATTTCTATTCATCAGATCAGGTCAAACAAAAGAATCAAAATGTTTGTAAATAATCTATGAATAATAGACTAGTAGATGGTGACAGAAAATCAAAACTGATAGCCTACCGTTTGCAAGTAATTTAGTCAGTATTATGTATAGAATAAAGCTCAATTTTTGGTACTTTCAAGGTTTGCCCGCATGCACGGGATGTAGGAAACGATTTCCGGTTTGCATAAAAAAAACAATGTTTTCAGCTGATACACTACCGTCTGCAAAGTTCATAATTCGAAATTAATGAAATAAAAATATGTCGGAAGAGCTTTTGCAGAGAGTTATGTCATGTACCAAACCTTATACAGGGTACTCCAAAATGTATCCAAATTTTAGTAAAAAAAAAAAAGGACAATTTACCATCTGCAAACAATATAAAATGATGATTCTGGTTCATGAAAACGAGTAAGGGAAAGGTGCAGACGTTTACGATATGCACATCACTATATTGTGCGCATGTCAACTTGTTATTTTTTTTTATAACTTTGAACAATTGTTTACCGTTTAATTATAGTTTTATTAGAAAATTTAGGTTGTAAAACTATTGTAAACAATGTTTTCAGACGAATCCAATATGCACGGTTGTCCATTGAATTCTATAAACTTGTAAGAAAATGGGGGTAACTTTTACCGATTATTAACTGTCTGCAATTTGGTACAAAGAAAGGTTATTGGTTCGATTACGCAATTACTTAATTTGCAGACAATGCGCACATGCACTAAAACCACAGATATGTACCAAAAACAACTATCTATGCCGTCTGCAACTTGGTACAAAGAAATGTTACTGGGTTAAATACGCAATTATTCAATTTGCAGATAATGCCCACATGCACGAGAGCCACAATAGAGTCAAAACTCGGCGAATTCCGTTTGATATCTCTTCGTGTGCGATATGCACCAAAAACAACTCTTTACCTTCTACAACACAAAATTGTGTAAGCTAACTTATGCAAGTATATTTTTTTCGGATGGGCAGACAACATGCAGATTCACACGGACCAGAATTAGTGCTGGTATTCGATAAAGTTGATCGATAATTCGCGTCGTAGTTAAATTCAATTGAAAAAATATTATTTTATTAAAGTTGTAACAAAAATCTTATACATATTATCATAATAATAATTATTATTTATAAAAAAATTTGTTCGCCGTCTGTTTCTTCTTCAACATCATCATTCTCAACCACTGACTCCTGGAACGTTTTCCGATAATCCTTAGTGAAATGAATGTATCATTTCACTAAGGATTATCGCTGTCACTGATATGTTCTAAAAACAAGTTTTCTTCATCTGAATCATTATCAGCTTGTTGTCGGTGAGCATTATTTGTTCGTTATCCTCCTCGACCACACTGTTACTGGTAATTGCGACTGTAATTTTAAAAATCAATCAGCATTTGAAATTCATTGGAATTAACAAAAAAACTACGGTATTTTCCTACCGTTGTCGTTATCAGCTACAAAAATTTCTTTGACGGTTTGTGGCATTTCATCTCTATCAAAGAGTCCTCCGATTTGCACCAGCCATACTCCTCAACTTTTAAGCTTGATGCTTAGGCAAAGATGCGTTGCTCAATATTTTTGACACTTTATTGCGACTCTCGTGCAGGTGCACATTGTCTGCAAATTAAATAATTGCATATTTGAATCAATAATCTTTCTTTTTACCAAGTTGCAGACAGTAAATAATTGGTAAAAGTTACCCCCATTTTTTTACACAAATATGTTAAGCGGCAAGTGCTTTGTATACATTTAATCTATCTGCAAATAATTCTTTATCGAAGCTCTATTTTTAAATCATGTTTTCTTTTTAGCTGCAGACGGTAAACAATTGTTCAAAGTTGTAAAACAAATAACAAGTTGACATGCGCACGATATGGTGACGTGCATATCGTAAATTATCATTTTTTTTTTTTTACCAAAATTTGATACATTTTGGAGTACCCTGTATAAGGTTTGGTGCATGACAGAACTGTCTGCAAAAGCGCTTCCGACATATTTTTATTCCTTTAATTTCGAATTATGAACTTTGCAGACGGTAGTGTATCAGTTCAAAACATTGTTTTTTTTATGCAAACCGAAAATCGTTTGATACATCCCGTGCATGCGGGCAAACCTTGAAAGTACCAAAAATTGAGCTTTATTGTATAGATAATACTGACTAAATTACTTGCAGACGGTAGGCTATCAGTTCTGATTTTCTGTCACCATCTACTAGTCTATAAACCGAAAGTACTTTTTTTAATGAAACTTGGTGAAATGACTATTATGGGAGATTAACAATAAAAATATTTATCATTTCGTCACACTAGGTCTTTTTCTTTATTAAATTGTAGCTTTTTGAACGTGCGCTACGACGGTGATAAACATTAATTTTTTATACAATTTTAGAAATAAAAAGAACTGTTTGTGTTAAGGATTTGAACCGCCGATTTCAGCACAGGAATCTTTACCTTAACCTTGCGCTATTATATGGCCGTGAAACATTTGAGCATTCGATGAATTATGACAGAGCAAGCAATACACGAAATTTTTAAACAATCAGATCTTCGTTAATATATGACTGGAAAGGCCGTGCTATATCGATATCGAAAGAGCTAACTTCATCGTAAACTGCATACTACAAATCGAAAATTAGATCCAGCAGGAAATTACAAATGCAAAATACAAATTCCTGATGTTTCGCGAAACGCGATTGACTTCGTCTGAGCACTCTAGATGAGTAAGTAGAATGCACGGATATCATCTTTGCACGTTTTCCTAGAACCTCGAATCCTTGGTAAAGGGAGTGGGGGAAATATTCTTGTCGTGGCAGTCGCAGTTTTGATGAACGAGCGTGCACATTATTGCGTAATTGTAGACATATTAACGAATAAAATTTATTTTATGTATTTACTCAAATTATCACACATTGGAGAATAAGCAATACCATTTTCATCTCAAAATACAGAGATAAATAATAATAATATACATAAATAAATGAAGGAAACGCAAACAATACGATATCTCAGCTTCTAATTAATGTGGAAGGGTCTATTTTTTTTTAATTGTTCGGCTTTTGAAGCACTAATGATAAAAGTATTTGGCTGGATGCATTTTTTCGATAAAAAAATGCATTGCAGAAAAATAAACTGTACAATAATGTACGAAATGAAATAATTAAAAAATAATAATAATATTTATCAAAAAGGTACAACTTAAAGAAAAAAAATTCTTAGTGTTCTTCTTAGAGATATTAGAGATAACGAGACAACACGTTTTTTTTAATTAAAGCTTTAATTTCAAAAAAACGCTTCACTCCTAGATTGGACAAAACTGTACTGTAACATCCTGATAACATAAAAATTGCGTTTCCACGCAGAAATTGCCCCCCTCCCCAAACAATCGTTGAAAAAAACAGTTTGATTCGATTATTATTTTTTTTAAATTTTTAGAAATAATTTACTGTTTTTATTTTTAGATCGTCGGATTTGGAATGGCAAGGATTGCAATATTATTCTTCATAGGCACTCTAGTTGCTCAATTATTTTTATTTTATTGGAATGCTGACGAAATTATCATTCAGGTAAATACTCTCACCCGCGTATCCATTCACATTATGAAACACATCCGTTTTGATATGAATTTTCTAATGTAATTTTAGAGTACTCAGCTAGCCCAGTCAGTATTTGAATGTGACTGGTATAATTTAGATCCGAAGGTGCAAAAAATTTTGATAATTGTAATAATGAGAGCTCAAAAGCCAATGGCTATTTCCATAGGCCCCATTAATCAAGTGAAAGTAGATTCGTTGATTGCTGTAAGTTTTTTTGTTTTAGGATAATATAATTAACATCAAATTGTTAGAAAAAGTGGTTGAATTTAAAAGATCTTGTATATAACATTTGTATATTTCTTGACATATCATGTGAATAATTCTCACTCCATCCTCACCAACTAACTTAAGATCCTCTGCATTTGGTGACTTGTTTTACAATCGCCTCCACTACTGATTTCAGTAGTGCGGTTTCTCGTAGTCCTGCTGCTAGTCATCTTCTGAATCAGAATGCTTATGTTCAAAAATTCCCTGTCAGTATTGGCCTTAAACTTCAACAGTCTGATCTATTTCTTTCGATAACCGGCTGTGGTTGCCTACACAGTAACAGATCCGAGAAGGGCCAGGCGAGCCATGGCTCCCCTCCGGACCTTCGCGTGAGTATTTTTCACAACAAGTAAATGAAAACTGCTACCAGGGATTACTACTTCACACTTTCAAATTTCGGATGGTGGGGGTGACTAATGCCAAGAAAATTTTCGAGGCCTTTGGTTCTTGTACACACACTATATCTCAATTTAATGGATTGTTATTTGCTTGCTTTACCTACTTACCCCAACCCTTCAACGGAATGAGATCAAAATATAATCTAGTTCCAGATCTAGCTGTAATACATGAGTGTACGAAGTCAATATCATAAACCTTTCATAGTAATCGTGCGCTTAAAAAAAGTTAAAGGCAGACAGATTTTTTTTTGCCCAAACTTAAAATCTCGACGTTTGACATTCTAAGCCTATTTGAGCAACAAGAATTTCGTTTTTTTTTTTATGTTTACTAGGTAACTGCTGCCCAGGGAATCACTACTTCCACATCCAGATTTTCCATCCAAGTCTCTCACAACGAACAAAATTTTGTATGTGAAAATGTTTGTTTATGGAACTTTAATAATATAATATTTGAAATCGTCCACCCCAAAAATCCATTAAACGATACCCCACATCGGTAGTGGGGTGGGGTGGTATTGGGAGTGGTTGAAGTAAAAAATTATTTTGAGGTTTTTGATTCTTGTACACACAATAAATCACAATTTTTTTTCTCCACCTTTAATGGGGTGGGGTGGTAATAGGTGTGGCTAATGCCAAAAAATTTTTTGAGACCTTATAGTTCCTCTTGTATATACTATATACCAATTTTATGGACTCTTTCCTGCTTGATTTATCTATTTACTTGGATTTACCCCAATTTGCCCCCAACCTTTCAACGGAATAAGATGAAAATATAACATAGTTCCAGATCACGTTAAGGTATATAAGTGTACCAAATTTCAAGTCAATATCTTAAACGGTTCCAGAGTAATCCTGCGCCCGGAAAAAGTTACAGACAGGCCGACCGACATACCGACAGACAGAAATTTTTTTTCGCTTAAACTTAAAATCTCGACGTTTCGTGACATTCTAAAACAATAAAAATTTCAACATTTTTTTTGTCTTACTATACTAACAAAGACTACTTCTAAACTAGCCTGAAATAATTTTAACTTTTAGTTTTCAGTTAATTTTGCAAAAATTTCGCTAAAATGCATAAAATGCAAATTTTAAATAATAGCAGAAAATGATAACCCGGTCAAAATAGACATAATTCGCATAGAGCTGAAAATTGGTACAAATTTTGGGAACACCATTATAAATGAAATGTGAAAAGTCCTCATCGATCCCACATCTGCAAAAAAATTTATTCAAGGTCAAAGTTCGCAAATATGGATTTCTTGCATTTTTCAGCCAAACGGTACGTTTTATCACAAAATTATGCCGAACAAAAATGTAGACCATGCAATTATTTATAAAAATTGTTCTTACACTTTTTTTCCTAAGAATCACCATTTCTGAGATATAGCGTTTCAAAAAGTTGAAAAAGTTATGTTCTCCATATACAGGGTGTCCCGTAAATAATGGATAATCCTGAAAATGGTAATAGGCCAGGCCATAACTTATCAGAATATCACAACTTGACCTTATTGAAAACCCTACGGTTTTCGAGATATGGGCACTTTTTTGAAATTGAAAATTTCTACTCTAGGATAGTATTTTTTCTTCAAGCGTATTAAAATGTTTAAATTATGTCACCAAAAACAGAAGTAGAAGTAGGACATTGTTTTACTAGTAACAAAATGTTAGTACCGAACGCCACCGTAGTGGACATTGTTTTACTAGTAACATAATGTTAGTTCCGAAAGCGGCGCCGTAGTGGGTATTGTTTTACTAGTAACATAATGTTAATACCGAAAGCCACCGGTGGTGCGCTATCCACTAGCCACTTGTCATATTGTGTCAACATGTAAGACTGTAGTTTGAATATTTCTACATTTATGATAAATAAATGAATTTTTGCATTTTAATACGCTTGAAGAAAAAATAGTATATATTACACGGAGTAGAACGCCTTTTTTTGTGTTTCGCCCAGTTTGCTGCTTCGGCTTCGCTTCAGTCGCAAATCCTGGGCTCAACACAAAAAAAGGATGCGTTCTACTCCTAGTAATATAATATACTATTGTATGCCACTGCAGGTAAGGATTTTTTCATTCTGTTTTTTTGGTGAGTATTCTAGAACAGCTGTGCTATCAAACGTGTGTAGGGGTTTTTAGATAACGACGACGGTAATCTAATTAAAAAATGTATTTCTTAAATTTTGGTTCCGCCAAGATTTCGTCTGCTAACTTTGACCTTTGATAGTGTAAAGAAAAATGCCAAGCGAAACTTGCCACTTATCTTAAAAACTGGCCCTCTTATTATTATATTCTAAAATGTTTAAAAATTCTGATTCTTCCTGTTATAAAAAAAGGTATAGCTGTTTGAATAGTGGATGAGCTAAATTTGTCAATTTAAAATTTTTAACAAGTAAGCCTTGTTTTTAATTGCATGTGACGCATGCCATTTTGTACGTCTGGTGTTACCGATTCAGACTTTGTCTGTTTGTCGATAATAACGAATTAGCGTTTCTCTGGACTTATTGGAATTTGTTAAGAGCAACAATGCCTCGTATACAGTATACACAACGTGAGTATGCTAATATGCATACTATTTACTGCGAATATCGAGGCAACGCCAGTGCATCCGCTGTGCCTTATCGAGAATATATTCCAAAATGTTTAAAAATTCTGAGGTAAGAGGACGAAGAATGATCGAAATAAAATAAAAAGTAGTTTCACCTGCATTTATTAAACATTATTAAAAAGAAATAGTCAAACAACTTATACTAAATGTTCGAATTACTCTCCTCTGCACCGTGATGCAGGCTCTGCACCTTTTAATAAAGGAACGTTTTAAATGGCGTGAATATCCGGATGGGCTAATCCGATGCGCTCATGCAATTCATTTAAGGATTGGACAGGTGGAAGTACACCTTTTCCTTCATGCATTTCCAGTAAAAAAATCTAAAGGATTTAGGTCTGGTGACCTGGGTGGCCACAGAATTGGAGCTAAATGACCGATCCATCTTCCTGGATACTTCAAATTTTGGTATGCTCTGACCTCTCTCCCATAATGTGCAGGGCATCCGTCGATCTGTAACCACATTGTCAGCCTCAGGGATAAAGGAAAGTCTTTTAGTAAGACCGGTAGGTCGTTTTGAAGGAATTCCAAATAATTTTCTGACGTTAATGTTGGTGGCAGTTCGAATGGGCCTACCACTTGACCATTTAGGATGCCTGTCCACAAATTTACTTTACATTGGTATTGTGACCGATTTTCTCTCATAAAGTAGGGATTTTCAAACTACCAACTATGCAGATTATGTAAATTTACAAAGCCATCTCTTCTCTACGATGATTCGTCAGACCACAAAATTTTACTAAAAAAATATGGATCCTCATCCGCAGCATTCGCCGGCAAAATACCACTCTCAAGGGATAATCTCTGGGTAGTAGAGTTTGCACATGTTGTAGATGGAAAGGATGGAATTGATACCCTTTTAAAATTCTACGCACCGTTGTTTTAGATATGCCAGTGCGTCGTAATATGGTACGCACAGAAGTAGATGGATCGTCGTTAATTTCATCAAGCACTTCGTCGTCGAAATCTTGACGAGGTCTTCCTTCACTGGCACCACCAATACCACGAAGACTAGAAATCCTTCCCTCGCAGTACGCGTTATGCACTCTAATAAATACACGATAGTCAGGATGGTGTGCGTTCGGGTACCTTTCTCGATAACGCTCAGCGGATGCACTGGCGTTGCCTCGACATTCGCCATAAATAGTTTGCATATTAGCATACTCACGTTGTGTATACTGTATACGAGGCATTGTTGTTCTCAACAAGTTCCATCTTTTGTTGGTAAGTTAGGGTTTTCGACAGGCCTAAAGGGCACCATACACGTTCAGCAATAATGTCATTCCAGCAGATCATTACAGAAACATCATTACTAAAAATTTCCCCGTCATTCCCTGTCATTATTTTTCACACCTTACATGTTCATTATTTAAGAAAAAAGCATATCTAGCTATAATTATTGAATTAAGTATGATTGAAAAAACGTGAAAATTCAGATAATGAGATTACTGAACGTGTATGGTGCCCTTTAGGCCTATCGAAAACCCTAACTTACCAACAAAAGATGGTTGCTGTAGTACAAACAAAGCAAAGTGACAGCGTGTTGGACTGGCCTATTAAAAACAAGGCTTACTTGTTAAAACTTTAAATTGATAAATTTAGCTCTTCCACTATTCAAACAGCTATATCTTTTTTTATAACAGGAAGAATCAGAATTTAAACATTTTAGAATATAATAATAAGAGGGCAAGTTTTTAAGATAAGTGGCAAGTTTCGCTTGGCATTTTTCTTTACACCATCAAAGGTCAAAGTCGGCAGACGGAATCTTGGTGGAACCGAAATCTAAGAAATAAATTTTCTTTTGAGAATACCTTTGTCATTATCTAAAACTCCTATACCCGTTTGATAGCACAACTATTCCAGAATACTCACCAAAAAACAGAATGAAAAAATTCTCTCCTTGTGAGAGTGGAATGCAAAATACTATCCTAGAGTAGAAATTTTCAAAATTTAAAAACAGTGCCCATATCTCGAAAACTGTAGGATTTTCAATAAGGTCAAGTTGTGATAATCTGATAGGTTATGGTCTGGCCTATTACCATTCTCAGGATTATCCATTATTTACGGGACACCCTGTATGCACACGTTTCCACGCCACCTGTGAGGTAGTGTACTTGACGCGTTTTTTTAACGTGGTTTCCCCGGTAGGCCTATTCCACGATGTATTGTGGTCCTGTTTAATTAAATAATACTGTATTAAATAAAAAATTGTACTATTGGAAATGATGAAAGCAGTGTGAATTATGAGTAATTGGGGAAAACTATTCGCCTGATTGATAATTATCTAACGGAACTTCAAGTGTAATGTCTTCTTCTTCTTCCTGCTGGATACAAGTAAATTGTTCTAACAGCGATGCATCAAATGTCTCCTCGCTGATATCGTAAGAATCTTCTTCTGGTGGCGATTCAATATTGGAGCACGACTAGCCTTGACAACTGGTACATGCTAATGAACAAAACAATCCAACTTTTTTGCACCCTTTTTTGCAATTGAAAAAAATTGTATTCAGGAGTTTTTCCGGTGTAGGTGGGAATAAAGTCTGGATTGGTTCCAATGTATTGTCAATTAACTTCCAACCCCAGTATTCTGGGTCCAGTTAATTACAAAGCCACACTTTAACTTGATAATATACCCGAAATAGATGTTGATGAGCAGAAGCAGAGGTTGGGGGAAGACAAGCTAATTGCACTGGTTTAATGTTACGAGTATTCTTTACAAAAGATAAGTATTGGAACTTATCTAAGCAGGTAATTTTTTTGGAGCTCCATATACAGAAAGAAGGAAGCGAATTCCGTTGGTGATTACAGCTCGTGGAGTAGAGTCACTCTCTTTAAAAACTTTAACACAATTAACTAAATCTTGTTTTTCAAACAATTTAAAAACTGTTGTTTTACCGCTGATGTCGTATCGCAGCCAGTTAATGCGTGTAAAAATAGTATGGGATTTTGACATTTTGAAAAAGCAGATAAACTTTTGGATGAATATATTTTCGATCGCTGTTGAGCCTTCCCAGGTTTTAAAAAATAAATAATTTTTTCGGTTGGAGTTCGAGCAGTAAGTAATACCAATAAATCAACATCTTCACCAACAACAATAGTTGTATTTGTTGAGTTGAATTGTTCTATTGCTGTTTCAATTATCAAGACATCAGCGTCGTTATCAGCTTGTTTGACAAAAATATTTTCAGTGGTAAATTTTTCTTTCAACATTGAAATGAACCGAGACTTGTGAGTATTTGCAAGAAATTTTTGTTGGCTTGTGGGAACTGTCATAAATTGATCAAAAATGACATCAGAAGATGAAGATGTTATTGTAGTTCGACGACGTTGTTCTGCGGCTTTAATATTTTTCACATTTCTGTTTTAAAACTAGTGAACAGTTTATATTTTAGGTCAAATATAATCAATAAATGATAATAATAGGCCTTCTTTTTGTGTTGTTATCAACTGTGCTAATAATTTACCTCCAGGGTGTGACGTCACCTATTTGAATAGCAGACAGATGTTGCTCAAGGTTATACGGGCATATAAAATGAGGGACCGGGTTTCTTTTGTGTTTATATTCTCAGAATCGTACAATTTGTACGTATAAGTTACACAGACCAATATTTTTACTTGTATTACGGATCCAGTGATGTATATAGGCGGAGTACTCGTGCATATATGGAGAACACAACTTTTTCAACTTTTTGAATCCCTGTATCTCAGAAATGGTGATTCTTAGGAAAAAAGTGTGAGATCAATTTTTATAGATAATTGCATGATCTACAATTTTTGGCTGACCTGTTTTTGATAAAACTTACAGTTTGGCTGGAAAATGCAAAAAATCCATATTCGCGAAATTTGACCTTGAATAAATTTCTTTGCAGATGTAGGATCGATGAGGACTTTTCACGTTTCATTTATAATGGTGTTCCCAACATTCGTACAAATTTTCAGCTCTATGCGAATTATTGTAAGCTTACCTCTATTTTTTGAGCTATTTTGACCGGGTTATGATTTTTATCACTATTGGAAAGCACATCCAAAAACCTGCAATTTAGAAAATTTAGCGTAATCAAATGGCAATAATTACTTCCACATCCACATAGTGGAGTGGAAGTATAATAACGGTAATAAGGGGGGAGAGAGTACTTAAAAGCGTGACAACTTGTGACATGGGTGAGGGGGGGGGGGGTGCATCAAGTGTTACGTAATGTTATTTCTTTTTCCACAAAAATTCTGATCTTTTTAAAATTTGTTCCCAGTTTGGTATAACATACTATACGTAACCCAAAACCTACCTTTTAAGTTTTTTTTTTCGTGGTGAACGAACTGATTACAATCACTAAACAGCAGACAATTGAATCGAAATATTTTTAAAATTCTTGATCTCTATTGGTTGCTTACTGATTGTATTCACTTTTGAACGGCCCCTCTTAGGTATTTTGATTGTATTATTCCATAGATAAAGGTAGACAAAGAAATTAATAAATTGAAATAAAAAATCGATTTAAACAAGAATTTGCCACCCTTTCTAACAATTTTAAAAATTCGTATACAAGCAACATTTCTTTACAGCTTTTCAAAGCCATTTACTCATATCTAGCTGTGATTCAGAAGTAATGAGTAATGAGAATTCCTAATAATATGCCTGTTCTTCTCACTAAATTATCACTTTGGATCATGGTTTTATTATTAGATGGTGCATAACAAGTAATTACTCAGGGTATTGCTGTATTGTTTCCTGGACTTTTCCTTCCATTGCAGTGGTACTTCTGAATCTGTTGGCCATAAATACCCGCCGCACGTAATCCAGTATCTCTACTTAAATAGGAATAAGACTGATGTTGCACTCCACCATTTGCAAGAATTCTTCATAACAATTTCAAGAATCCACCATAACTGTTTAAATAAATTATTTAAAAAACACATTGTACTAGTTTCACGTATTAAAGAACTACAATTAAATCGTGTTTAATTCCAAATTAGTGCTGGCTATTTACCGATGTTTTAGAAACATCGAAGTTTCGTTGGCAATGTTTGATGTCCTGACATCGATGCCAGACGTGTTCAAACATCGATGACATCGATCATTTGTTACCGGGCCTAAATCCACTTATAAAAGGGGGCCCCACGCTAAACCTCGAAGGGTAGGGTAGTCACCCTGTGCCCTGAACAAAATTTTAATATTTTACGTGCAGTACCCCCTCTGTAATACGCTAGTGAGGAGGGAGTCTCACACGGCCGACTAGTCAGGTCCTTGGGGGTGGTTTCGATAATTGGGGTGGTGTAGGTGGTCAGATATGAAAGACAACGTCGTTCTAATTAAACATTTAATAAAATATCAGGGTACGTAGTACACAATATTTCACAAATATCACCGATAACTCAGTACGCAGTACAAGTATCACAATATATTCTAATAAGTGAACTAATAAGTGGGGCCCACACGCTTAACCTAATATACACAAAATTTCTTACAAAATAATAAACCTTGATAAATGTACAAAAGGTCATATGCCAGAAGCGTGACAAAAAAACTACAAGTGAGCCAAGCTACGGTAAAACATAAAATTACTTAAAATTATTGACATCTATTTGTAAAATAAGGCAAAACTATTCAGTTAGTGTAGTAACGATACACAAAATATACCAAATATTACTGAAATCTAAAATGTTACTGAGATTTACGTTACGAGCAAAATATTACCAATATTCCTTGAAAATGTATTTTCCTGTCCCGTGGACGTTGAGTTGATGTACCGGATCCCTCGTTAAGAGAATATGATTCCGCTTACCTTTGGTAGTGTCTGAATACCTTTTTCCGTCCTACCAGGGTAGCGTAATTCAGGTGATAACAACCGCAGGTGGTAGACCATCTACTTGGAGTCTAAGGTAACGTGCCGAGATCCCCAGTACCATACATACACAAGAAGTCAGTCAATAATCCACCATCCAGACACCAAAATCTGGACTAGAAGTTGAAACTAGAGTCAGGCTGGAAGTCCCTCGTAAAGTGTAGAATGTGACATAAAAGCTCAAGTAGAATACGAGTAATAGATCCAAGTAAAATCATAAGGTATCAATCCAAATAGCCATAAACTAACAATACTTGTAATATACTAAACAAGGAAACAACTAACAAACGAACAACAAACAAACAAACAGCCCTGCAATAAAATAAATAACCTAAATTACAAATCTATTTCAACTTTAAGTGGGTTTTCAGAGACGTACCTGAGATGTTATGTGGGCTGAAAGAGGTCATTTGCCGTCAAAATGGCACTCCAAAGTCTTACATTCAGACGACGCCACGTGCTTTGAAAATTGACTTTATCCGGAAATTCGTAGCTGCATTTTCCCAAAACGATACTCAAAACCAAATGAAAATACAACTAATCTTGTGATGAATACTAAATCCCATAAATGGAGCAAAACTTACAATATTGCTAAAACTTGTATTCAGATGACTCAATCTTCTAGCAGCAAAAGGAAAAATGATCAAGAAAATGTCCGTCCCTTCATAAATCTACCCACCAAAAGAAGGTTTAATCAACAATACTGGCCATTGTAGAAGCCTTGAAAAGGGCGTTTTTGTAATGCACTCTCTCAATGAATATCTGAACGCACTCACCCATACTACCTATATCAAAGTATATTTAATGACCGACGTGAACCATCATTGCTATTATGCAACCAGTTATACTCTATTAATATCTATTGGCGAGAGACGGTATCAATAGGCTCAAATGCACAATAAAATTTGGGAAAATAACGAAAATTAGTACATAAATTTCTGGCCATTATTAAATGTGAAAATCGACCGTAACACATTGCCATTCCATGTTACCCCCATTTTGTTAGAAACTTTATACATATTTGCACTGGAGAAGAGGGAGGAAAATACGAAAACGAAAAGGAATATTAAGGATTTTTTGCAAAATGTTTAGTTTAAACTAAACTCTAGTGGTACGGTAGGAAATGTACTTTTTTTACATGCATAAAAACAATTATTAGGAATTAAGTTGTTAACTAGTTTGACGTAATTACTAAAATGATCTATTACCAAACAAACTAGTAACATATACAATTCTTATGTACAGGGTAATCACGTGATCGTTAGAACCTCATTATACTTCGTTATTTTTGGAGTTAGACAATAAAAGTTATATAGACAATTATGTGTATTTTCCAAAAATTATGATATTATACAGGGTGGACCATTAATAATAGGCCACAGTTCAAGGGTAGATTCTTTGGATCAAAATATGAGAATATAACAAAACATGCTTTAGTAAATTGTTGCTGTGAAAAAAGATACAGGGTGTCAAAATTATGATTTTTTTTCTTTTCTTTGCAATATCTCAACTACCTCTTAACCGATCTTCTCCCAATTTGCTAAGAAAATATTTTTTAGGCTAAGAAACAATAATTTATGTATTACATCACGCTAGCCCGTGGATGGCACCTCATGAGCTATACCCGATCATGAATATTTTTTCTTTTTTTTACGAAACGTAATGGCACTTTTGACTAGAAAATCTCATGCAGGAGTCATTTCTACGTAAAAAAAAGGTACACTTGATAGAACCTGATAATTCCAACAATTAGTTTGACGTTTTGACAGAACAAAGACGTCACCAAAGCACAGTTTTCAATAAATATAATTTTTCCTTTTCAAATTAGGTTTATTTTCAAAAAATTTTTGAGATCTAAGGAGCAGTTTTCTCGAAAACGATTGGAATTATAAATTTCTATCAAGTGTACTTTTTACGTAGAAATGACTCCTGTATGAGATTTTCTAGTCAAATGTGCTACTATGTTTCCTAAAAAAAGAGAAAGAATATTCATCACCAGGTATAGCTCATGAGGTGCCACGGAATAGCGTGATGTAATACATAAATTATTGTTCCTTAGGCTAAAAAATATTTACTTACCAAATTGGGAGAAGATCAATCAAGGGATAGTTGAGATATAGTAAAAAAAAAAGAAAAAAAAATTACAAATTTTACACCCTGTATCTTTTTCCACAGCAAAAATTCACTAAAGCATATTTGGTTATATCCTAATATTTTGGTCCAAAGAATCTACCTTTGAGCTATGGCCTATTATTATTGATCCACCCTGTATATCAATTTTAGTTTAAAATATTAAGGTATTTTTAATAAAACTGTTATAGTCTCCTGCCAAGTGTACAAAAATAGGCTCCCATGGGCTCCATGATGATGCAAGTGTGGTAGTAGTCTGAATCTCTTTGTTAGGCCTTGAAGAAACATAATTTCGATGTTGACACTCCCAAAAATAATGCGCATGAGTACTGCGCGCGAAAAACAAAATGGCCGCCATCGCAAACACTTTTTCCAATTTACCCAAGTAACCATTGGGATTACGAAAAAAAGTTTTGTACAAAAAATATTGCTAAATCAATTTTACACAAAAAAGGTTATTATAAGTGTTTATGCAGGACTAACCATTTTCCCAGAAACTTAGCTTTTAAAATTATTTCATGGCTTTATATTTATTAATAGCGAAAAAAGTTAAAATTACCCTCAAAGACAAATCTGTAGCCATAAAGACAGATTTATCTCGTATTTCAAGATTATTGATAGCATCCAGATTCAGACCTGACGTAGATTTGAGATACTATTTGAGCAACTACGAGTTCTCAGCACTACCGAAGTCATTATTTGCAGTTGACGGGAGTATGCACCATTGTCTAGCTAAGTACAAACTTATGGATGCTCTTGAATCAATGCAAGGTATACCTGCCAAAGAAAACGATGATGATCATGCTTCTACCACACCTGCAGTTTTAGAAGAAAATGAGTAGCTACGAGCTACAGAAAAAAACTGCGACAATAGGTGGCATGGCGCTTCTTCACACCTACCACAAACCTAGCACAGTGAAGACATGCCGTGACCTCGGTTTAAGCTTCAGCAAATGGATGGGGCAAAAATTCAGCAATTACAGTGAGGTCCATGTTGTTTTCGACGATTACAAAGAAAACTCGTTGAAGAAAGCCATGAGAGTGATTCGGCAAAAAGTCTCAGATCCAATCCAGTACAAAATCGGACCAGAAACGAAAATTTGAAGTATAGCAATGAATAAATTCTTGTCCCACGATAAGATGAAGGATGAACTGACAGAGTTCCTTTCCGGTCAGATTCTTTAATTTGGTAGGCGTGACCAATAACAAAAGGGTTGAAATAAGTTGGAGGGACAAAGCAACTTCATCACATGGCGATGATGTATCCAGTCTTTCAAGTACGCAAGAGGAGGCGGACACAAAGATCATATTACATGCAGTATATTTAGCACAGAAAGAAATTAAAACTACTCATGTATTCTCTCCCGATACCGATGTCCTAATTTTGGCACTAAGACAATATCCCCCAACTTTCGAAAGAGTTTGCATTTTTCCTTGGCCATGACATGAAAAGGTTTGTTCAGCTAGGTTCAATTTACAGAGCATTTGGATCTCTGAAAGCCTCTGCACTTCCTGGATTACACGCACTTTCGGGAGGAGATGTAACAGGATCATTTGCTGGCAAAGGTAAAATAAAGTGGTGGAAACCTTTTAATTCTGCAAGTGATAAAGGCCCACCTTCAGTATTTTGAGTGGAATCAGGACCTCATTCAGCATTCCAATAACCCACCACCCTCAGATTTTGGATGGAAGAAAGTAGGGAGCACATAAGAGCCAGTTGCTTGTACCAAACCTTGTGCTCCAGAGCTTATCTTGGAACTTTGTCGCTGCTCATGCTCCCAAAGGCGTTGCTCTCCTCCATGTACGTGTCAGTCGAATGGATTCCGGTGTACCGAAATGTGTAAGGGCGAAGGTAATCTCGACCGATGTGATAATATAGGAGAGTGCCAGCAAGGCAATGATTTGGGGCTAAGTGAGATTTGCATTGAAAGTGACGATGAATTTAATTAAAAATGTCATTGTAGAAGTGAAAAGTATTGCTTGTCTGTACTTTGTCTATATAAATCTGTAACTACTGTATTTCTATAAGTTTCTTCATTAAACGTTAAAAAAAATTTTTTTTTCGCTTTTCTGGCCTTGGATGAGTTCCATCAAGCAGCTACACAGATGGCGGAAAGAGAAGAAAGTAAAAAGGAAAACGTTAAAATTATATAGGTACTTTTTCTTTCAAGTTCCTATGCCTACCTCTAATGTAAAACATGGGGGTATTTGTTAATTTATTTATGTTTGTAATGTTTTAGTTATAATTATTGTTTCCAGTGGCCCGAGAAATAGTGTCAAATATGTTAATATGCACTGGCAAATCTCTCAGCATTAGACATATTAATTTTTATTATTGGAAACTATAAAATGGAACTTTTTGAGAGAACGATTAGTTCTACATAAAAAATTGTAATAATCTTTTCTCTGTATAATTGATTTAGCAATATTTTTTATATAAAACTTTTTTCGTAATCCCAATGGTTCTTAGATAAATGGGAAAAAGTGTTTGCGACGGCGGCCATTTTATTTTTCGCGCACAGCACTCAAACGCACCATTTTTGAGAGTGCCAACATCGAAAGTATGTTTCTCCAAGGTCAAAAAAAGAAATTGGGACTACTACCACACTTGCATCTTCAAAGATCTCACGGATGTACATTTGATAGGGGATTATTACGACACAAATGAAAGTTTCAGTCGAGCATTGCTGACTGCGTATACCTATTAAAAGCGATAAATTCTGTTAGACTTAAAATTTGCATACGAAATTTGAAACATGTATGAAAATAGTATGATACACTACTCTAATGAAATTGGGTCATATCCGTTATACAGGGTCAGTAAACAGAGGCATGTGAACAATCAGGTCTTCTTACATGTACTACATTTTGTTATACTTTTAGAGCAAAAACTATAATTTTTACTTATCTCGCTCACGGAAGGAAAGTATTGTAAATGTGAAAAGGTACTGTTTCATATTTCACCTACTATATAGATTACGAAAATTAAAGTCTTTTAATTCCATTAGTCTGTCTGTTTATCGGTGTTGGCTGTCTGTTTGTTGGCGCTATATTTACAAAACTATTCGATGAAGAAAAATAATATTTAGTATGTAGTTGACGCTACCGCCAATGAAGAAATGGGATATGCTTTTAGTGCAAAAATTAAAGACTGAACACTAAAAATGTTGTAGCTAACAAAATTGCAAAGGAAGAGCCTGTCATACTTTTAGTGAACATATACAAACTGGTCACCCTAAAAAATTTGTTGATTAAGGTAACGATGTAGAAAAATAATATTTAGAGTGCAGTTGACAATGTTACCAAAAAAGCAAACCAATATACTGTTTGTGAATAGAGTAAAATTAAATTACAAATTTTAAAAAAACCCCGACATAAAAATATCGACTAAATAACTAATATATAAAAAAAAAAAATTAACACAACTTTAAAAATTATGAAATAATTTTGATTCCATATACGAACTCTTATGATTTATTTAAATACAGCTTACATTTTCTTTGTGTCCTCGAGATTTGCTTTCTTATACGCAAAAATATATCGGGAGCTGCTGTTTTGAATATAACTATTTAGTAGCGTATAAGAAAGCAAATCTCGAGGACATAAAGAAAATGTAAGCTGGATTTAAATAAATCTTAAGAGTTCGTATATGGAATCAAAATTATCTCATAATTTTTAAAGTTGTGTTAATTAATTTCTTTGTTATATTAGTTATTTAGTCGATATTTTTGTGTCGGAGTTTTTTTAAATTTGTAATTTAATTTTATTTTATACTTTTTAAACTAAACATATACATACAACATAGCGTATTATTATATCACGAGTCCCATACAGAACTTTTTAACCTTTAAGCCGACGCGGTCCAATTTTGTATTCTACTAGTCGCACACGGTCTGCAAGACCGGTTCTATTATAAATATATTCATCTGTTATATTTAATTTTAATAAAAACTGCATCAAAGTCGGATCTCCCGTTGAAGAGATATAAAGCCACAGACAGACAGACAGACAGATAAACATACAAGCATACGAGTCAAACTTATAACACCCGTCTTTTTGGGTCGGGGGTTAAAAAATTGAAAATTTTTAAAAACTCCCGATCAATGCATCTAATCGTACCATTTTCATATGACCGAATCAAAATGAGGCCGAAATCATATTCGGCTACCATAATTGTCTGCACATTTTCAATTTTACTTCCATCGGACAATTTCTAGAGAACTTCAACACGACGAATTCAAGATGGCGACCAAACATCATATTCGGCTACCATAATTGTCTGCACATTTTCAATTTTACTTCCATCGGACAATTTCTAGAAAACTTCAACATGACGAATTCAAGATGGCGACCAAACATCAAAATCTAATATGGCCTAAAACCTTCTCGACAAAATATTCTTTCAAATAAAAAAAAGTGCATCAAAATCGGATCACCCGTGGAAGAGTTATGAAGCCACAGACAGATAGACAGACAGACAGACAAACATACAAACATACGCGTCAAACTTATAGCCCCCCTATTTTGGGTCGGGGGTTAAAAATTAACTGACTTCAAACTTTTGGTTATTTTTGGTGGTGTGTTAATTTCTTGGAGAAGCGTATATTCATTGCGTCGTTCCTATCCGATATAAAACTTATAGTTTAAACCGAATCCTTCACCATTTCTTAGAATGCAACGCGTGAGCAAATACAATACACGAACAAATTAAAGTGTTAAAACTAAAAAATTTTGTCCGCCATCTTGGGGCGTCCGCCATATTGAATTTAGTGTGACGTCATTTTATTTTCGTATTCTTCTCAGCAAACCCTTTCATTTGATACCCATATCATGGAGATGCATAAAAAATAACTGGTCCGCCATATTGGACTTGAAATGACGTCACTTAGCTAACCATGCATTGTCACCCAAACTAAACGTGTATGCAAAATTTCAGCTCAATCGGTTGGGGATAACTATTTTAAAATTCAGTTGAGTCCGCCATATTGAATTTAGTGTGACGTCGTTTTATTTTCGTATTCTTCTTAACAAACCCTTTCATTTGATACCCATATCATGGGATGCATAAAAAATAACTGGTCCGTCATCTTTGGGAGTCCGCCATATTGGATTTGGAATAACGTCACTTAGCTAACCATGCATTGTCATCCAAACTAAACGTGTATGCAAAATTTCAGCTCAATCGGTTGGGGATAACTGTTTTAAAATTCAGTTAAGTCCGCCATATTGAATTTAATATGACGTCATTTTATTTTCGTATTCTTCTCAGCAAATCCCTTCATTTGATACCCATATCATGGGTATAAAAAATAACTGGTCCGCCATCTTTGGGAGTCCGCCATATTGGATGTGGAATGACGTCACTTAGCTAACCATGCATTGTCATCCAAACTAAACGTGTATGCAAAATTTCAGCTCAATCGGTTGGGTATAACTGTTTTAAAATTCAGTTGAGTCCGCCATATTGAATTTAGTGTGACGTCATTTTATTTTCGTATTCTTCTCAGCAAACCCTTTCATTTGATACCCATAAAAACATGTAATTAATAGAAATTCGTATCTTATTAATTTGGAAGATGAACATAAAGACCCCAGAGATATTCTCAACGATGTAAATAACTTTTTTGGTAATCAATGTCCAGATTTAACAGCTAGAAAGGAAAACTATGCACTGCACAATATTAAAAGGAATATTGACTCATTTCTTTTATTTCCCACTCATTATAACACAATTATGTCACTCAAAAACACCAGTTCAGTTGGTGAGGATGAAATACCTATGAAACTGCTCAAAGCGGTAGCCTCTGAAATAACTCCACCATTAGTACACATTATAAATTTAACCCTTGATACTAGTTATTTCCCAGATAGGTTAAAAGTAGCAGAAATAATCGCTTTATATAAAAAAGGAAACAAAAATCTGAGCTCCAATTATAGGCCAATTGCATTGTTATCAAATATCAGTAAAATACTTGAAAAGATTATTTACAGCAGACTCACATGTTTCTTTGATCATTTAATGTTTTATCGCCATCCCAAAATGGATTTAGAAAAAATAAGTCAACAATTACTGCCATATATCAAGCCCTATGTAAAATCATCAATTCACAAAATAATCAGCAAGCTACATTTTTAATGTGTCTGGATCTGTCAAAAGCGTTTGACAGTGTATATCATTCACTGTTACTAAATAAACTTGAATGTTACGGGGTAAGGGGGGGGGGGGTATCACTGCAACTGATGGAATCATATCTCCAACACAGGGTACAGAGAGTGGTTGAACGAGATAAGAATGGAGAATTAATAAATTCAGAGATCATCACTGTTAAAAAGGGTGTTCCTCAAGGTTCTGTTTTGGGCCCACTTCTTTATCTTATCTACACCAACAATCTCTTCTGCAATATCAATGAGGATGTAATTCAATTTGCCGGTGATACTTCTTTAATTTTTTGCGACCCATCAACCATAAACTTTAATACAAACATTTTTTCTACACTTGAAACACTAGAAAATTGGTTTGCTGCAAATAATCTTTTGCTCAACACAAATAAAACTCAAATAATAAAATTTGATTATAGTCTACAAAACAATGAGACATTAGTTGCTAATGAAAGTAAACAGATCACTACTTTAAACAATGTGAAATTATTGGGGATTCAAATCGATTCTCGCCTAGATTGACGATGCCATGTTGAAATGCTTGCAAGCTGCCTAGCACGTTATTGTTATGCCTTGAGAGTCATTTCGAGCATGGTTAACGCCAAATCAGCCCTAATTGAATACCACTCATAGATGCAATCTTGAATAAGATATGGAATTATATTCTGGGCCAATTCTCCAAATATGTTCCGTATCTTTATATTACAAAAAAGATGTGTAAGAAATATCTATCAATTACAAAGTCATGAATCTTGTAAAAATTATTTTATCAACAACAAAATACTTACTCTACCATGCATTTATATTTATGAATCTGTAATATTTGTTTGTAGTAATAGAGACCTCTTTGAGGACTGTGATAGGCAGCATAGCTATGCCACCAGAAATAGATCTGATTTAGTTAATGATAAAATGATCTTTACTTACCTTCAAAAAAATGTGAAATATTCCATAATAAAAATATATATAATAAATTACCGAATTTAATCAGAGATAATCCAGTAAGAAAGATTAAAAAAATACTGTACAACATCCTGATACAGAAGGCCTACTACAGCATCGGAGAATTCTATAATGACCCTCACTTCTGCTCTAATTAAGTTTATTTTCATAATCAACGCAATGTCATTTTAATATTTTAATACTACTACTACTATGATTTTAATTTTAATGTGTTTGTTTGTTTTACATACCTATGTACAATTTGTATTATATACATATAACATTTTATCACTTAACTACTTATACTTAACTGTTTGACATGTTCTACACCTTAAGTGTATATTTTTAAGAACTAATAAAAATAATCTATCTATCTATCTATCATATCATGGGGGTGCATAAAAAATAACTGGTCCGCCATCTTTTGAAGTCCGCCATATTTAATTTGGAATGACGTCACTTAGCTAACCATGCATTGTCATCCAAACTAAACGTGTATGCAAAATTTCAGCTCAATCGGTTGGGGATAACTATTTTAAAATTCAGTTGCAAGATTTGACCCACAAGAACAAGGCAAGATAAATAAAAGCTTGTAATCAAGATGGCGACCAAGCATCAAAATCAAATATGGCAAAAAGCTTCTCGACAAAATACTTTTTCAAAAAAAAAAGTGCATCAAAATCGGATCACCCGTTGAAGAAATATGAAGCCACAGACAGACAGACAGACAGACAGACAGACAGACAGACAGACAGACAGACAAAGATACGCGTCATACGCGTCTTTTTGGGACGAGGGTTAAAAATACAGCGTTGTCACTCAAATGAAAATACAAGGTTGTAAGTTATCGAAACTATAAAATATGCACTATCTCTCAAATAAGAAAGAATTTACGTAGATTAGGTCATATATCACTTTTACCTTAAAGTCTTGTTAGAAGGTATTTTAATAAGACTATGAAAGTGAAAGTGGCAGTAGGGCATTGCCGACTGCGAATACCTATTTGATCAATAATAATAAAAATATAGTCTGTGTACTAAGGTGGACCATCTTGATATAGGAAAAAAATTTTTTTTTGGAATTCTTATTGTCTCTCCCCTTGAAATTGTTTCATTTACTAAGAAAAAAAACACCAAATTTGGTCTTCCTGGAATAAAGGGTGCCGCCGGCGAACTTTTGTGGGTAAATTTGTTAGTAAAGAACATCTTTCTTTTCATTATTTCTATTGGTACTCATTTAAATATTATATTTTATTACATGTAAATTATTCTTTGTAATTGTTATTATTATGCTGGTAGGTCATTTTACCTGCTTGCAATAAAAAGCAAAAAGAGTAGGATTATTTAATTAAAGATAAATTTGGCAGCTTTGGTCTTTTTCAAAGAACAGTCCTCAGAAGTAGGCAATAAAACAGAGAAAGATATCATATCTTTTGCCTGCTTCCACTAACAGGAGATCTCGTTAATCTGCCTACACCTTGCCCCTATTCAACTGCTGATGCTTTTATAAATTGAAATTAATAATGTTAATTGAAATTAATAAAAAGATATTTTTAGTTTCCGCTTTTACTTAGGTGAAGTTTATTTGTGTGTTATATTTTTAGTGATTTTAGTCTGTAAATTTTGTTCAGCCATGTCATCTCCTCGAAGTTCGAGAAAGTTTAGTATATCTCGTAGGTAGTTATTCACCACAGTGTAGCATACCATTTGAGATAATATGCACTTTTATTTAAAACCCACCAAATCCTTTCAATTTCTTAAGATTACTGTACAATATTTTACCATCTTTATAGATGAATCACCCAGACTATGATTGTATTCATCTAATGCTTTATTACAGGTTAATTCTAAGCATTGTGTCATTATATTTATCTGTTAAATATGTATTTATTTTATGTTATAGCTTCTTGCTACCATACCACACTCGAAACTCTCGACGTTAATTATATCTAAACGCGTTCGTATTAATAAATAAATTCAAGTAGTGATAAATAAGGTTTCCAACATATTATACTCATTGTAGAATGTTAGATTGCCTATGTCAATTTGTAAACTTTTCGACTACCACGCAGATCTCTTATAAGGAGTAATAGTTTTCATTTTAGAGTCCATTCACTTAATCAATCATTGATTGTTCTGCAACGGTAAAAAAACAATTAACTTCGTTTGATAATCAAATTGGCAGATGCCAAGTGTTAATTTTAAAATTATCATTATTCATCTAGTGTAATCCATACATTTTATAGAAGTTCTACCGTTCTCAAAAAGTATTCTTATAAAGTACATAAAGTCTTAAAACGTTACTAAAATTTATTTAAAGTCTTATAAAGTCTTATAAACTACTATAAAGTCCTAAACTTCTTAAAAAGTTCTTTAAGTTCCTTAAAGTTACTTAATGTTTATGATCAATCACGCATCATACAGTAAGAGATTGGTAATCTCGTAATCAACCACAACTATTAATTATTGCTCAAGCAGTAGGAGACTGGTCATCTCTAAATCAACCATTATAATACTACATAATTACGTCATTACGTAATAACTACTCAAGTTTAATTGTGGAGACTGGTCATCTCATAATCAACCGTCATTATATCAGTAGCTGATAAGAAGAATCTTGTCATATTACAACTTACCTTCGTGGAAAATATAATAGAACTTCAGGCAAATATTTAGGCGTGGCAGTACCGAGACATCTTATCATCGGGTCGCAGCAAAGAGTGCGGAGCATGGTATCCTAACAGAGACTACGAGACCTCACCTAGGGTTTGTCTCTACAACACCCATCATCAGGTGGTGAAAAAGTGTATATTTTTCTAGTAATTTTTATAGTGCTCCGAATATTTGACCATAACATGGTTATAAACTTTTGTGCAGTATCATTAAGATAATTTCGTCATACTTTCATGTCATTTATTGATAATTGCATTGAACATTTATGTTAAATTTTCATCACTTAAAAGATTTAATAAAAAAAACAATTTTTTTTTATTATATTTGTTTGTGCTGTCCGATTATATTCCAGGCTGTTCCACAGCAGCTGGTTTCACTATAATAGAGAAAGTTAGGTAATATCACTTACGCTGTGGATGGCGTCACAATTAACATCTTTTTTTTATTAACTTTCTATATATAGTGAGATAATCTGTTTTGGTCAAGTTCTGCGAAATTGTTGAGTCTTCCTCTGGTTCAGCTAAAAGAGGACCCATGGTTCCCCGCCCCGCACCATATCGGCTAGCCGCCAGCCGCCGCACTTACTTTGGCGTGAATTACTTTTATTTATATCAAACTAAGATATAAATATTAATAATTTTCGTTAAACTAAGTGTGAGTGTTTCAACAGATTATTGGAAGCAAGCTTCCTTCCAATTAACAAGTTTTAAGTGTACTTTTTTTTAACCTGCGGGAAGTGAAATTGAATTTGCGTGAAAGTGTAAAACTAGTAATAAACTAAGTAATTGTTTTTTGGCACAAAACGCATATCCCAACACGTGATGTGCAACATTGCGTTAAAAAAGTAGAAAGCATATGAAGAATTAAGAGCTCTGCAGAAAAGTTCTCATAAAGCAAGGAAAATTGCTAGACAGAAAGAAACAAACATCTTTTGTGGATAAATTAGACGATTTATTTGACATTGCTCATGCGAACGTCTTTGAAATAATAAAGATAAAGGAAGACAAACAATTTTTACTCAGACGAAGGACAAAGGGAAGACCAGGTTTTATGTATGGTGTCGATAGAAAACTAACTGAACAGGAAAAGTGGAAAAACGAAAACAGAAGAATCTTGAACGAATGGAGAAAAGCGCCAACATTTTTTAAAATGTAGCCGAACTAGATACTTTTGAGTCATCAAGTAGCACCTCGCATGCAAGATCTTCCTACGAAGAATTAGACCTCGACCCTCAGAATCAAAACGGAAAAGATTAGTGGGAACACGAAACGTAATAACCCCAAAGATAATTGCGGCTTTCGACAAGTGTAAAATGAGTGACAGAGACGCAGTCCACATATTAACGGGTATCGCTGAAGCATTAGCCGTAATTTCCTTGTCTGTAAGTAGGACAACTATTCAGCGCTGTAGACAGAAGTTGCGAAGGCAAGAGCTGAAAAAGCAATGAAATGCTTTAAAGGATCTAATTTGTTATCTCCTATTATTCACTGGGATGGAAAAATTTTTAGGGATTTAACTGGCACTGACAAACACGACAGATGCGTGATAATACTTACAAGTGGAGATACAGAACAAATATTAGGAATGCCAGTTTTCGACAGGAACAGAGCAAGCAACTAAAGTTTACACTGGAACCTTTATGTAATAAAGTAATATGTTGAACTTGGGACACTTAAATGGTGCAAGTGTTTTATTAGAACAAATGTTAGAAAGAAATTTACTATATTTGCCTTGTAGACATCACATTTATGAAATTATTTTAAAAAGTGTTTTTGAAATGCCTTCTTCTAATGGCCCCGATGTTCCATTATTTAAACGTTTTAAACGGGCTTAGCCCAAAATTAATCATACCAAATTTAAACATGCAATGGAGGATGAAAATATTAATAAAATATTACAAAATGATGGTCTTGATATTCTTGATTTTGTAGAGAACGCTTTAAAGAAGAAACAACCTCGGGATGACTAGCAAGAACTTTTAAATCTGACTCGGTTATTTCTATGCAAAACGGACAATCAAATAAATATTCGCGCTCCTGGGGCTTTCCACCACGCACGCCGGATGGAAGAAGTAATATACTGCTTAAAAATATTTTTATTTAGAGAAGAATTTAAATTAACAGCAAAGGAAACAAAAAGCATTACTGAAATATGTATTTTTATTGTTAAAATATACGTTAAAGCCTGGTTTATAGCTCCTTCTCCACATAAAAACCATATCATGGTCTTCAATTTATAAAAGCATTGACCCTGGTATATCCCAAGTGCAATTTCAAAAATTCAAAACCATTTGTGGTATTTAACTTCTGAAGCTTCTGCTCTATCTTTCTTTGATGACGATATTTCAATAGATGCCAAAAAGGACATGGTTACAAGAAGACTTACTTGAAGAAGGCAATAAACGATTCAAATTTAGTAGTATTGAAGAGACATAAAGTAAAGAAATATATCATTTTATTTCCTCGGGCACAAAAACATTTTTTTAGCGATTTAACCTCTCTACCGAATTTCTTAATGACGATCCTCAAACCTGGGAGATTAATCAGCAGTACACAACTTGTTTTGAAGTTATTAAAAAGTTAAAAGTTGTACACGATACAGCTGAACGAGGTATTAAATTAATAGACGAATATAACAACAAATTAACAACAGACGAAGAGCAGCGCCAATTTATAATTCAGATTGTTAGCGAATATCGTAAGCATTTTAATGACATAAATAAAGAAACAATTACCAAAATGTTTTAATATAAGTTATTATTACGTAAAATTAATTTACTAAGTGTAAAATACTACTTTCATAAGTAATCTAATATATAAAAATCTCGTGTCACAGTGTATGTTATCGAACTCCTCCGAAACGGCTTGACCGATTTTTATGAAATTTTTGGTGTATATTTGGTAGGTCTGAGAATAGGCCGTAGGCTATTTTTTATACCCCTAGGTGGTAAGGGTGGCCCTATCCAGAAATTTTATTTTTATTTTTTGGACAAAAAATTATAATTTATATGGCAAAACAACGTTTGCTGGGTCAGCTAGTATTTATATAAAGGTTGTAAACTTGGCATATCATTTTTGATCCGAATAAAAGCTGATGTTATTATAAGTATGTTTCATTTTCGCCATTTCCCATTATCCTAATTTAACAAAATTTTGTAGTGGTATTTTTTTCATTATATAAAACCACTTTAAGAGGTGAGACAAACAAAATCGAAAGTCGCAAAATTTGGGTCACTGAGATTAAATATAATGTACTTAAACTCGGTGGTTTCACGTAAAAGTGAATTCTGCGTTATTCGAGCAAAATTTTAATCAAACAGGTATTCGCAGTCGACAACGCCCCACTGCAACTTCTACTCGTTAATTTTTGTTACCATATTATCACCAATTTGATCGAAGAAGTTATTTAGGAATGGGCTTTATCTTTATCATTACATATGATTTGGTTATCACTATTTACATAATTGCTAGGTGATCGGAAATTGTTAAATTATCGATCTAGTTTCATTAGTATGCACTCGCGAGAGAAAATATAGCTCTATCTATTGCAGAAAGCTCAAACGATGTTCACACACCATTAAAGTTTGCATACTATTTCAAAGGGTAGTTGAATAAGGGGGAGACATTATTGATCTTTTAAGGGCACATTCTAATTGCCACAACAACCGATAGATGGCTCGAGTTTGAACATTTTATTATACGTAGCAAGAGTTAATTCCCATAAGAAGATAACTGTATTATTGACTACCAAATATTCGGAAACACGGTTGGAATCTTTCATGAAACAACGACACTAAAATAACTTTTGCAAACACCAAAGCACTAAACACAACAGTCAACATGCGTTTCGCCAGATAAGTTATCATCATCTGAAGAATAACTGAAATTAAATTAAAAGATTTAATCATCTCATGATGATGCAAACTTAATTGGCGAAACGCGTATCAAGTGTAGTGTTCAGTATTTTGATGTTTGTAATATATATTTCAGTGTTGTACGAAAGAATGCTTTGGTTATGAGATATGTTTGTTTGAAAATGTTTTGTATTTTTGAAAATGTTTTTACTTCCTTCTAGATTACCTTAAGTCTAGAAGATTTATATTTTTCTGGTTAAGGAAGGCTGGGCCCCATATTTTATAGTGGAATCTAAACTATGTCTTGGAGATAATTTAGAATGAAAAACGCTTTCGCAGATGTGGGACCTCGCGAGATACGCCAAGAGTGGAAACTAGACATGCTAACCACTACCGACCTTGATATGTGTTTGTGAATTCAGTGAATTTGCTCATAAACGAACGAAAACAAAAATTTATTTTTATATAATCTGAAATATAGAGTCAAAGTTATAAGGGACAGTTGAAGTCTCATTTGGCTCTGTGTAGCTTTGCAGCTGATGACGTGTTCCATTGGTCACAATTTTTTTGTAAAATATATTACACGGAGGAAAAGGAATGACATCAAACAAGTTTATACAGTTAGATAGACTAGTTGGTCTTAGTGTATCCTAACTTAGATTTATCTCCTACGTTTGGAATATGAAGAAACTCTCTTCACTGAAAAGGTGCACTAGGTTAGATATTGTTTCGACATAAAAGAGAAACAGTATTCGATAAAATAAAGTTAGTGGACAATGCTTCTAACGAGACTTCACCATTCACAGCAACTAGAAAGCGCTTAGAGTGAAATCAGTTATAGCCATAAGCACAACCAAGTTGGTTGTTTGTTGTTTAAATAGCCGTGTCGTACTCTAATAAAAGTTGGTTTGGAATTACCCATAGAATATGAAAAATGAATTTGAGTTTTGTATATAATAAATTTTAACATTAAATAGCGGTGCTCAATTCATTTTTAGACATCAGAATGATGTTGTTTTCCGGGAATCAGTTAATTTTTTTATTAAGCAGCATCCAGGAAAAGCATAAAAAAATTGTGAACAGGAACCAAAGAAAAAGTTTTTTCAATTATCTAACCATCAACTTCAATCAATTTCTTGCTTTTCATATTCGCAGACCGAAAATTAAAGACAATAAAATATTTAGCAATTATTTCTCCTCCGTTCTATTTCCCACATGTAATAAAGGGACAGACCCTCCAAATCCGACGCCCGTGACCGTGTGTTGATTTGTGCAAACGCCGTCGCGGTGCTGGCGTCGTCATGATGTCTGCTGTTCGATTTTTCGACATCGGCCGTCATTCTTACCCATTACTTCCGAATACTGAAATATTACACAATATGAGACTCTGAAATAACGAAAAAATGGTCGGTATGGCTAATATGGAGGATCATGAAAGGAAAATTGTGATGGAGTTTGTTCATTTATTAGAAAAATCCAAACAACTGTTCAATGGTCTACGGTAAGTGTCATTAAATTCGACTCTGAGTCATACAAACTACTAACTATTCATGTTACATCACATCAGTACCGTTTTTGTTTTGTATAGAATTTTTTGTTTTAGAGATCTGCCACAGTATGGCCACAAACAGTGGCAAGCTTATTTTGGCCGAACTTTTGATATTTATACAAAACTATGGAAATTTCAACAGCAGCACCGTCAAATTTTAGATACAAAATATGGACTGAAACGATGGCAAATTGGAGAAATTGCATCTAAAATTGGACAACTATATTATCATTATTAGTAAGTATTATTTTTAAGTAATTGGTTAATCTCAAAACAGCAAAGCAAATATGGAAATAGTACAGAAATTTTAAATTTGTGACGTGTTTACTGTTAATGTGAAAGATTTTACCGCAAAACATGCATTGTTGTAAGTATTGATAACAGTACAAAGTATATTGAAACTTTTATTCGGAGGCAATTATTAGAGATTAAAAGTTAAGAATTGTAAGCTAAAGTCATTTTCTTTCGGAAATTATTACTGAAAATATTGACAGATTTATTTGTGTTATTTTAAAATGGGATCGAAGTTATTTTTATACCGAAATATATGTATAATGACACGTAGCACGATATTAACTTTTTTTATATAAATTTACTTGTAACTTAATTTAAAATGTTACGTCTAATGCGTAATAATTCTATTAAGCCTAAAATTCTAACAAGTAACAAGAATTTATTTTATTATCACTTCCCTCGCTGAGGACGTTTGAATTTCATCGAATGTAGAAAAAAATTTCGATTACATAGGCCAAATTTGATGGCAGATTCGGATTCAGCGTCCAAAGATACATACATTTGGCAGGTTTTGTTTCAGGTTCACATCTTTTTTTTGTGCAAAAAAAAAGAATCGTTAACTTGAAACAAAATCTATCAAAATGTATGTATTTTAGTGTACTGAATCCGAATCTGCCATGAGATTTGGCCTATGTCTTTGGAATTTTTTTCTACATTCGATGAAAGTCAAAAGTTGTTAGTTTTAAAAAAAAACATTCAACTTTCATCGAATGTAGAAAAAAATTCCAACGACATAGACCAAATCTGATGGTAGATTCGGATTTAGCGCACAAAATACATACATCTTGATAGGTTTTGTTTCAGGTTCACGACTTTTTTTGTAATAAGTCTTTTTATTAACTCAATCAATTTGTCTGTCCGTCTGCTTGTCTGTCTGTCTGTTGACGCTATATCTACAAAACCACTTAACGCAGAAGGACGATATTTGGTAGGTAGTTAACGCTATTGCCAACGAAGAGCTGGCATATACTTCTAATGAAAAATTATTCAGGAAGACAAGGTGACGGAAAACAGTAATATTTAACATGTAGCTGTAACACAACAATTGTCAAATAAGAAAAGTATGAAAAATATACATGGTGGTCGTCATAAAAAAATAATGAAAAAATCTGACAGATGCAGTTAACACAACTGTCAAAGAAGAAACATATGAAAAAATATGCAGTGGTTACCAAAAAAGAAAAACAAAATTTAAAAAAAATGTGAGGGAAGACGATAATAGTTCCAGAACTATCAAGGAAGAAAAATATAAAAAATATAGGTAGAGGGTGGTCACTCCAAGAAAATAATAAAAAGAATGTGAAGGGGGACGGTAATATTTTGCATGCAGTTCACACAACTGTCAAGATAGAAAAATATAAAAAATATACAGGGTGCTCACTCTAAAAATAATTAATTAAGAAACTATGGTGGAAATAATATTTGGACTGTAGTTGACACAATTATCGATGAAACTTGACATATTTTTAGTGAAAAATATTCTGGATCGTCATTTCAAAAATAAGAAACGATAGAGAAAAATGATACTTGAAATTTTTCCTGTATTGTCAGAAAACAATCTGATATAATTATAATTAAAAAAATGTAGATGATGACCATCCAACAGAAAAAATAATTCATAAATACTTTTGTTGATTTTGTGTCAGTGTAAATAATATTAAACAATATTTGAAATAAATATGCATCAACATTAAAAAAAATGCAGTAGGTATATTAATATTGTTGATATACAACTCAATTTTATTTTAATTACGCAAAAAATTACAAAAATATTTTTCTATTTCTCTTCAATCGTTTTCAGGTTTTTAATATTTTTAATATCTATTATCATTCTATTCTACCACGAAATATCATTGTGTTAGCAGTCGAATTCTGCGTAACTTTCGTCTGTCTGTTCATCCGCCCGTCACATTTCTTGAAGCACGATAACTTTAGAAGGTAACTGTCGATCGAATTGAAATGGGTAGTAAGTTACTCTTAGCTTAAAGAGCACCCTATTGTTTTCTGAAAAAATCTATAAAAGTGTATACGTAAAACTTCCCTCTCCATTTAACACCTGTCATGTACTCATTATCTTTTCTGTGGGATGACTACCCTGGATATATTTTTTTTAACTCAAGTATATCAGGTTTTCTTCCTGGTAATAGTGACAACTACATTCCAAATATTGTTTTCCCCCATCGTTTCTTAATTAGTTATTTTTTAAGAGTGACCATCCTGTATACTCTTCACTAAAAGCATGTCAGGTTTCACCCTCGGTAATTATGTCAACTACTGCCCAAATATTATTTCCACCATAATTATTTTTTATAGTGACCATCCTGTACATTTTCCATATTTTTTCTCCGACTGTTGTGTTAACTACATGCAAAATATTATCCGTCACATTTTTTCATTAACTTTTTTATGTATCTTTAATTATTTTTTAAACATTTTTCTTCTATGACAGTTGTGTTAACTACCTGGGAAATATTACCGTCCTCCATTAAATTTCTCTATTATTTTCTTTAAGGTGACCACCTTGTCTGTCTTACATATTTTTTTTCGTCGACAGCTGCTTAACTGTATGCGAAATATTATCGTCCTTCATCATATTTTTTTTTAATTTTATTTTAGTGTGACCACCCTGTACATTTTTTCATATCCTTCCTTGAGAGTTGTGTTAACTACATGAAAAATATTGTCGCCCTCTATCACATTTTTTTAATAATTCTTTTTGGGTAACCACCCTGTACAGTGTACATTTTGCATATTTTTCTTCGTTGACAGTTGCATTAACTACATGCCTTCTGTCACATTTTTTTAAATATTTCTTTCAGTTGTGCTAACTACATGCAAAATATTACAGTCTTCCGTCACATTATTTCGTTATTTTTTTTAGAGAGACCACTCTGTGTATTTTATTAAATTTTATATTTTTCATTGTGTTAACTAGGTACATGTGCAATATTATTGGCCTCCATCATATTTTTTATTATTGTGTATATTTTTCACATTTTTGTTTACAGTTGCGCTAACTGCATGCAAAAATTTTAACGCCCTCCGCCACATTTTTTTCACAATTTTTTTAGAATGACAACCCTGTATATTTTTCGTATTTTTCTTCTACTAACAGTTGTGCTGACTACATGCAAAATATAATTGCCCTCCGTCACATTTTTTATTATTTTTTTTTGTTGGCCACCCTGTATATTTTTCTTCCTTGGCAGTTATATTCACTACATGTCAAATATTGGTGTGTCCCGTCACATTTATTCCTTAATTATATTTTCTATGGGGGTTCACCCTGTATATTCTTGAACGGAAGTATACCCCAGTTCTCCGTTGTCTCCGTTACCTACAAAATATTATCGTTCTGCGTCAAGTGGTTTTGTAGATATACCGGGTGTCAACGGAATTATTAGGCAAGCCATAGTTTCGAAAGTTTTCAAGATATTTTGTCAGGGATAATATATACCAAAAACGGCAAATTATTCATAATTTGACACTTATCCATCACTTCCGGTTTCCCCGGAAATGACCCCAACCTTGAAATTTTAAAAGGAACACCCTGTATATTTTTACATTTTTGGATTCCGATTGGAGACGATTTTATGTACGACTGCGTAGTTTTAAAAATTTTAAGCAAAAAAAATTTTTGAGACTACTTGATTTTTTTAGGGCCATTTTTATTTTTGCATCTAGAGTACAGTGAATGCACTCAAATCAATCAAAAGGACCAAAATAATAAGAGAAAAATGTAAACGTTAGATTTTTCGAATTGATTTAGTAGCTACGACAAACCAAAATTTCCGGAATCACTAATTTGTAATTATGTCAACTTTTTCAAATGGTAACATCTTTCAGACACCCAGTGGTTAAATACTAATTTTCACGACAAATTCATTGATACTTTCAAATCTAAAATAAGTTTGATATTAACCCAAATACACAAGTTCCTTGGATATTAATTAAAATATCGAGAAAATACGCTTATCAAGTAAGTATGTCGTGGAAATTGAATAAAACTAGATTCAAAACATTCATTTTGTCATATATAATATCATAAGTGATATAATTTTGTCGGCAAAATTTAGTGGTTATTAAGAGAGTTTGTTGCTTGGCAATTTCGCGATTGACATTGACAGATAAAAATAACGAGCCGTCAGGCGAGTTATTTTTGTCAATGTCAAGAGCGAAATTTCCAAAGCAACAAACTCGGGTACAATAATCATTAAATTTTGCCAGACGAAATTATATCACGAATGGTATTCGTCATGACTATTTTATGAATAAAAATTTAGGTAAAAGAAAACAAATTTATTAGATATAGGAAGTAAATTTAAAAAAATAAATACATAAATCACCAAATCTTGAACATTTGGGGCCGTTATAGGGCATTTGCATCATGTAACCAATATATAATAGATTTTTTCTTCAAGCGTATTAAAATGTTTAAATTATGTCACCAAAAACAGAAGTAGAAGTAGGACATTATTTTACTAGTAACAAAATGTTAGTACCGAACGCCACCGTAGTGGACATTGTTTTACTAGTAACATAATGTTAGTTCAGAAAGCGCCACCACAGTGGGTATTGTTTTACTAGTAACATAATGTTAATACCGAAAGCCACCGGTGGCGCGCTATCCACTAGCCACTTGTCATATTGTGTCAACATGTAAGACTGTACTTTGAATATTTGTACATTTATGATAAATAAATGAATTTTTGCATTTTAATACGCTTGAAGAAAAAATAGTATATATTACACGGAGTAGAACGCCTTTTTTTGTGTTTCGCCCAGTTTGCGGCTTCGGCTTCGCCTCAGCCGCAAATCCTGGGCGTTCTACTCCTAGTAATATAATATACTATTAAGTTTTTCAAATTTATTTCCATTTTTAATATTTGTATACGCATTTTTAGCTTGGAGTCGTACTGGCTCCATGCAAATATTTAAAAATTCACGTAAATAATTTTTCAATATTGCTGATTAATAAAAATAGACTGCTAATTACAGGTTAGATTTCCAACCTATAAAAAGAGTACAATTTTATTAGGACAAAGTATTTAGAACTTCATAAACATTACACTGAACTAAATTTTAGTTGAAAATACGGGAACCAAGCAGAAATTTTAATAATAGTTGCATAATACTCTTAAATCTTAAGAAACACATATTTTTGAGGTTAGCTGTGACATCACGTGCAGATGCTCGCACAGTTTTTACAACTGACGTTTGCAAAAATTATTGTAATGACGCCCCACTTGTTGAATCGGTTACTATGTTTTCAAAAAACAAAGGAAAATTTGCCGCTGAAAAACAGGTTGGTTGCTTCATTCTGGCTTTTCATTGGTTGAACAACCCTGGCAAAACTTTAAACGTTAAATTTTGTCGATGCGAAACTATTTTTTGATTAAAATGATCGATTTTGATTGGACGAAATTAATAGGAATGAAATAGTCAGCAAAACAACGCTGCAAATAAAAGAAGTGTGCTGTGGAAACAAAAAGAAGTTTGACAGATAATAATTTGTTGTTGTTTGTTAATTATTGTTTAACATGTATACAAGGGATGAAAAAGTGGACAATGCCACAAAAATATAAAAACAGTAAACCGGTGCACTGGCGGTCCTAGGGGGGGACATGGGGGCCACCCCCCCCCCCCCCCCCCCCCGAACTCTGATCACAATAAAAACTGATCAATACAAATACTAAAAATTCCAACTCCTTTTGTTAAATTATAGAGAAAAGCAATTAAATAAATAATTTTTTGTTACAAAAGTGAAATAAAAACACTTTTTAGGATTTAGGAAATAGTAGAGAAAATTATTGATGACTAATCAAAAATAAAAATTTATCTATTAAAACATCAATTTCATACTCTTCGAATTTTTCTGATAACCCACATTCTGATTATACAAGAAAGTAAATAGCACAGAATGAAATTATTTACAAAACACCTATCTAAAAATATTTGAAGTACAAAAGACACGTGCCTTTTAGTCAGTCTCCATCAATCAAAAATGAAAATCAATATCTAATCTTTGTTCTAACATAATAGCCGACACTGGTTATATAAATCACTAAAAAGTTTTAAAATGAATGTTTTTCTAAAAAATACTCAGCCAGAAATTTTTCTGACGTACAAAAATCATTCACTTCTGCCACTCGCTTATACCTTGAAACATTTTTCGCAGTTGTTGTTTTGATTTCTATAATTTAAAACATTTTCTGGATAAGTATTTTTTATACATAAATTCATTTTAAGCTCTTTGTGTCTTGCATAACCAGATGGCGTCGAGGCGACCACCTCAGAACGCCAGACTCCTGGAGCTCCAAACTGGTAGCTCAACTTTTTTGTTAATTTCATAAAATAAAAATAAATAGTAAATGTACCTAAGTTAGGACTCGATTTTAAAAAGGCCTTAGTTCAAGATAGTACCCGTAAATTATAATTTATTGGTCAATTTGCCATCATGTGATTATATGAAGCGTCATATTTCGAGAAAATGAAAATGTCGAATTGCAAAAAGTCTAGAGCTTACAGAGCAAAACTACCTACAGATTTGAACCAAGCACCTAAAAATCAGGTAAGAACGAGTGCTGTAATAAATTCAACAAAATTATTGTTCCCCTGTGTTATCAATAGTTACAATATTCCAGGAAAGAGCAAGAAAAAAACCGGATGACTTGCACGTGTCTTGGTCATTAAAATATAAAATTCTATTTCATTAATCAGATTGACTTCTGTGCATGCATGTATTGAAGAATATTCTTTTATTTTAGTTTTTTTTTTAATTTATTAAATTTTATTTATGTTTACTGCTCTGTGTAAATATTTAGTTGAATACTTATATATTTTTAAAAAGGATATGATTATTATGATTACATTTTCAAAAGTTAAAAAGATAAAATAGCAGTTATATAGTCTTATACTCTGCTATACTTCATATTACAATACGAATTTTCAGAACAAAAATCATACCTATCAATTTTTAAGGGGTTAAAAAATGTTGGTACATATATCAATAAGGATACCCCCCCTCCAGAAACAAGGCGTAGGACCGCCCTTGAACCAGTGAAGAGTATAAAGTTTAAGTACATCTAGTTTGATTTCAGTTTTTAATTTTCAAGAAGAAATTAACTAAAGAACAGAAATTACACTAAAATTATTTAAATAAATACATAAATACAATAATCTATAGTAAAGATAAATCGTCACATGATCAAAAATAAAGAAAACTATATATATTTGGCAGTGAAATGGCATTAACTCAAACAGATATTTTTGTTTCAGTTTAAGGACTAGTGAAACAAATTATTTGAATGAAGCATATTCATTTTATGCTGCAATCAGAGGTCGAGCATATTATTCAAGAGCAGCTAAAGAAGACAGGTAAGGCTTTTTACTTTTTAAAAAAATACAGCGGTTAAGCTTTACGATATTGCAAAATCATAAAAATATGAGTAGACCAACTCATTTTGGTTTCACTATAGAAAAGATGAAGACAATTACCAGTAAATTCAAATTTCATTTGATTGTTCAATATTGTAGGAAATTCTTCTCACCAATACCTACTAATTAAAATGAAAAAGTTTAACACTCCTTAAAGAATTAAAAATAAATGAAAAGCGTGCTTTTCAAATTTTAAATTTCAAGTTTGTGGATTCGTTCATATTATTTTTTTAAATACATTACTTTAAATTAATATGCATAGTCACACTAATTCAGTTGGTAAGAGCGTATTATGTGACTAACGTACCCTTTGATTCGAATTCCATATCTGGTATGTGGCAATATTTATGAAGAATGTTTGCATCTTCAATTTTCTTTAGGTGTAGGTGCCTTGTGGACAGGCTTTGTTTTTTTAATTTTGTCATCTATTTTATGTGCTGGCTTTTATGTTTCTGTCATAATAATATTTTTTTAAATATCTTTCCAAAATTTACTACGAAATATTATACAATGTGTACCAGTAATATAATTCAACCTTGTAATCTTCTTTTTTTTATTCACAGCGAATAAATAAAACTTATTGGTTTACGATTTTCAGAAAACTATATTATATATTTTTCAACAAATATACAAGCAATGACAATTGCTTCGCCACACAGTTTCTTCTTCGGATGTGAGTATTAAACTAACATTACAATGTATAAAAGGGTTTATATAACCAATACGATAATTTAACAAAAGGTTACAGGTATAACTTATTACTAAGAAACTTATAATAATTTATTCATAAGAACTGATGTCCAATTAATAAGCCGGAAAATGTGGAAAAGTGGTGGAACAGCAACGATTTGAAAAATTCCTTTTTTCGCGTGTTCTCTAGACCACCAGCAACATTCATCAGCATTGACATCTGCATTAACTCCGAAGATGAGAAAGTTTGAGGGTTTGAAGTGCCCCAAAAAGTAGCTGTCTTAGAAAAAATTTATAAATTAACATTTCGCCTCAGAAATGGGCTCTAGGAGGTTTTTTGGCTCGCTGATCACGAATCCAAATTGAGGAATTCCATATTTCAGTATGGAATTCGTGCCATTATTTTAATGAAAATTCCACTTTTTCGGGCGAAAATTTAAATATCAATATTGTGCTGCGGAAGTGTGCTCTAGGGGTTTCTTTGGCTCGCTGATCACGAATTCGAAATCCAAATTGAGAAATTCCATATTTCAGTATGGAATTCGTGCCATATTTTGATGAAAATTCCACTTTTTCGGGCGGAAATTTAAATATGAATATTATGCCGCGAAAGTGTGCAATAGGGGGGGTTGTTGGGTCGCTGATCACGATTCCAAATTGAGCAATTCTATATTCCAGACTAGAATACGTGCCACTTTTCGTGTCGAATTTCACTTTGAAGAAAAAAATTATGCTTGAATATTACGAGTGTTTCAAAATAATTTTTCAAGTCAATTTTACTTTGAAAATAAAAGTTATATATGAATATTAAGAGCATTTCAAATTAATATACACGGCAATTTTATATTCTGTTGGTTCAAAAGGTGGTATTCTGTGTGATAAACTAGTTCTTAATTTATCATTATTTTTTTATATAATTTATACCATCTAAATCAATCATAATCTGAATCATATTCGATAACTGGTAATTCAGGTTTTGTTGGTTCTTCTATAATGTTACCTTCATCTTCCTGTTCATCCGATATTTCAGCCGGACAAATCGATTCATTTTATGGTACGTCTGCAGCTCCAGGTGCCTCCAGGGGCGGACTAAAGGGGGGGCTTTAGGGGCTTAAGCTCAGGGCCTCGGATACTGAAGGGGCCCCGAACGCTGAAAACGGACTTAAAAATCAAATACGATATGATTATGAGTATGCTCTGTATTGGTGATCTCATTGACGGTATAAATAATAAATATAAAAGTATATAACATTTTTTGCTCGTTTGCTTCCGCATCGCAATCCACAGTTTTTGCGCCACTGTATGCATCTGGATTTGATCAGTCGCAACCAAGGCTACTCGCTATTATTATTATAGTTTAGTTCAGTATTTAGCCAAAACCAAGTGAAACGTGTCTTGGTGGTGTGTGATCTGACCTGATCTTAAAAAAATGTTATCTGTAGTAATTATCGAAAATTCAGCATCAACACGTGTTGCTTAGAAACTGCTTGAGTTCATTTTGATGAGATTTGACAAAAAGAGATGCAGTCGAGAGTACTTTTTTAGTCAAATCTCATCAAATTGAACAAATGCGGTTTCTTAAAAGCAACACTCTTTGAATGTTGAATTTTCAGATTATTTTTAACATTGAGTTAGAAGTTTGACAGTTTGTTTTCCGTGCGATTTATTGTGATTTTTATTGATAGTTTTTTTAAATTTTGGACAATAAACATTAAAAGGACTATGGTGTCGTGTGTCAAAAGAAGCTCTTCTAGAGATCGTGTTGACAAAAAAAAATTAACGGGAATAACATTTCATAGGTAGTGTGAACAACAAACAGAGCCGCATTAGCAAAAAAACAGCTAATTAAATATAATAAAATTTTATTATTTAGAGGTCACTAAATATATATTAATTTGTTTATTTTGTGTTTTATTTGAATATGTTTGTTCTAATTCTTTATGCTAAAAATCTTGCATTTATTGAATTCAACATTTCTCTTGCGTTATTCAGATAGGCCGCCTCGTCGGGGTACAAAGTTCTTATAATTTTAAATAGTCCGGGTCTGGCAAAACCACCATCTTGTTCCAACGTTTAGCCACGCCTACCGGTGCCGTTTCTGTATAGGAAATTTATACAGCATGGCATCTCCTTATATTCTAACTCAATGTGTTTAATGCACGAAATATATATTTATTAGACTATTTCCAGAACAAAACATAGAACAAGAAATATTTTTTATTAATATTGACGTTTTGACGTTTTTGCTGTCAAGACTTGTGCAATTTTCGCTGGCTGTTATTGTATGTAAAATATTCACATGGAATGCAATTTTCTCTGTAAGTTTGTTCTTATTGGTCCAAATTTTCAAAATCTTGCTATTTCGTTGGTTCTTATAATGTAAGGGAAATAGTCTTATGAGATGGGAAGGGCCCCAAAGCATTAATAGCCCAGGGCCCCGCATCCGGTTAGTCCGCCCCTGGGTGCCTCGCAATTATTGCAGTTGTTTCCATGAAAAAATGTATAAGTTTGAGAGCAATATACGCCATTCTTGCGACAACCACAAGCTGCTCCGCATCCAGTTTGGCAGCCACACATTATAGCATCCATAATCTTTTTTGGTGCTGTCGGTTCGGTCATCCTTACGAGATACAAGACGCCATCGATCAATTTTCAACCCCAATCAGTTGGATTCAATGTTGTGGTTTTGTTATGATGAGAATCTGTTAAGAAGCCGATCCAAGATTGCATTTGGTAGTACACCTGTTTAAGATGTTTTCTGAAACCATCCACGGCGGGAGGCAACGTGGCTATTTTTGCCGTATTATTCTTCGCTGATTTCATATTTTGTGCATTTTTTTCAAAAAAGCATTATATCTGGCCCTGTGCAGTTTTTGCCTAGCAGGCTCCGGACCGGAATCCGGCTAGGCGCATATATATAGACATGTTATTATTATTATTATTATTATATACATGTAACTAAAATTTTAAATAAATTGTTATTGAATTGAATTGATATCTTCAGAGACAACGACAACTTTTTTATTTGGCTAGTAGTCGCTTATGATAGCTTCAGTAGCAATGGTCCGGTCAACATCGCCTTTGCACATAATGGACTTGTATTTTTCCTGCATTAAGGAGTCGTGCAATAGTTTGATGAAATTTTTTTTATTATCTTTGTTGGAAAGAAATCCTCCTTTATCAACAGCCAGTTTAGTATTTTTATCAAATCTATATTCGACGGAAATGTATTATGTTCTTAATCGTGTCCTGTATATATAATGTATTGAAAACAGAAATTTTTACCAATGTTCTCTTCCTTATATTCCATTTTAAGGAACATGAATTTCAAACCTTGCGAGGATAGATTCATTTTTGACGAGGATGTAAAATGAACAAATGGTGACTTTGAAACCACTCCCACTCAATATACAAATTAGAAAATTAAAAAAAAAACAAATTTTCCACTCCCTGGGGGGGGTTCTAACCCTCTCAGGATATCACAATTCACTCTTACCATTGCCTTGATCAGCATCCTCAAAAACGGGGGTAAACGTCTTTAACAATAAAAAATAGGAAACAATTTTATACCCCCTGACAGGATGATATCACCTTTCATTATCTGTTATGTCCCCGTGAAAAAACAAAGGATCCCTGCAAAAATAGTCGATGCCAAGTTGTCATATCAGAAACAAGCAAAAAAGGGTGGTTTTTGGCCGTTTCAGGGGGTGCGCATTGCTAAAAACTTTCTTCACTCTATTATTCTATTATTCGTGTTCAGCACCCTCGAAAACGAGGGGAGGAATAAGTTTCATAACTTTAAATTCAATTCTATATTATATACAGTGTGTCCCAGGATAGATGTAACAAGAGGTGTAATGGACCAAAAATTTTGGAATTTTGGAATGGTATTTGGGGATTGAGTCCTGCTTGTTATAAAACTAAAGTATACCAAAAATGACTTGATTTGGTGTTCTACAGGATGTTTTATAAGCATAGTTGTAAAAATCACCACTAATAAAGTACCGTTATTTTTCAAAATATGAAAAAATTCCACTAAGAAAAGTTATTTAGAATGCAATTTTTTACCTCTATACCAAATTTCAGGAATATAAAATTATTTTTTTGAAACTTCCCATTTTTTCAATATTTTAGTATTTTATTTTGAACCATTCAATTAAAACTGCATAGAAATTATTTTTTGTGAATTAATATTAAAGTTATGTAGAAGCTAAAAGTAGGCTATGAGAAAAGCAGTGGATACACATTTATCATTTATTATTGACATATCTGTCAAACGTAGTCAATATTATCCTTAATTTCTGTTTCAAATTAACGAACCGAGCATAAAAAATTAAGTGAAAATGGTACTCATAGTGCGTGAAAAAATTTATATCGTACAATGCTACGGAATTGGCGGTGAAAACTCGCTAAGAGAAGTGGTAAGCCAATTTAATTTGAAATTTCCAAACACTGCTTTGTCACGTACTCAGGCTATGAGAATAATTAAAAAGTTTCTGGCTACTAGTAGTGTTCTTAACATGAAAAGAAAAATAAAAGCATATAATGAAGACAATGTTGGGGCTATTATAGCTCATGCCTCTGTTATAGAAAATACTAGGATGCCACTAAGAGAGAGATCAGCTCTTATTAATATTAGCAAGTCTGAACTCCAAAGAATTTACAAGGCAAAGAAAATTAGGGCGTATAAAGCAAATTATAAACATATGCTTGAAGAGGAAGATGACGGCCGTAGGTTGGATTTTTGTTTGACCAATGGAGAAAACATCATGGAAGAGAGATTTTTTCATCATTTCATAATTTTCTCAGATGAATCCACATTCACAGCCAATGGTGTTTCATCTCAGAATTGTCGGTTTTGGGCTTCTGAAAATCCAAATTTTAGAATTCATTGTAGAAGACAATATTATAAAAAAAGTGAATGTGTGGTGTGCCGTTTCTTATCACGTTGGAGTTATTGGACCTTATTTCATTGAGGGAAGGTTAAACCAGCACACTTATTTACAGCTTCTTGAAAGATTTTCTGAAGAACATTTAAATATTTTAAGAGATATGCCTTTAGTTCATTTTCAACATGATGGTTGCCCTGGCCACTCCACAGAAATGGTTAATCGATGGTTGAATTTAAATTTTGGAGAAAATTGGATTGCCAGGAATGGACCGATCAAGTGGCCGGCGAGATCCCCAGACCTTTATGGGGTCGCCTTAAGCAGTTGGTTTACGCTGAACCACTTCCGATGTAGCAGTATTGAAGCAGAGAATTACAAATGCCGTAAACTCTATACCGTTAGATCATATTCGAAACAGTTTTAAGGACTTCAGGCGAAGGATCGAAATGTGTGTGGATGTGGGTGGTAGCTACGTCGAATAATAAAAAATTGTAAACATTGTTTTGTATTGGTCAATAATTAATTTGTTTGTGAATCTGTTATGTTTTTGACATTTATTACTTGTTATAATTTTTAAACCTCATTAATCTTCTGTTAGTAATTGTTTCTTATTTTACAATTAGTTCGATTAACATTATACCTTCTTACATTTCGTATTATTCAATTCTTTATTTACCAATAGCCTACTTTTCGATATGATTAACATTTGCTGCTACACAACTTTAAATATTAATTCAACTCTTAATTCGCAAAAAATGGGAAGTTTCAAAAAATAATTTTATATTCCTGAAATTTAGTATAAGTAAAGGTATAAAATTGCATTCTAAATAACTTTTCTTAGTGGAATTTTTTCATATTTTGAAAAATAAGGGTACTTTATTAGTTGTGGTTTTTACAACTTTGCTTATAAAACACCCTGTAGAACACCAAATCAAGTCATTTTTTGTATACGTTAGTTTTACAACAAGCAGGACTCAATCCCCAAATACCATTCCAAAATTCCAACATTTTTGGTCCATTACACCTCTTGTTACATCTATCCTGGGACACACTGTATACACACACACACATATAAATACGTGCACACATAAATAAAAAAACATAGACAAATCTAATCAATAGTACGTCTGATGAGATATTTGAAATTACTTTAGACCGCCAATTCGTATTCAGTGACCCAAACAATATCGCAGAGCACATTTTCGAGGAAAAACGTTAATATTCAAATTTTTTCTGAAAAAATAGAATTTTTCATGGCACGTATTCCATACTGGAATATGGAATTTCTCAATTTGGACCTAGGAATCGTGATCAGCGACCCAAAAAACTCCCTATAGCACACTTCCGCACCACAATATTTATATTTAAATTTCCGCCCGAAAAAGTAGAATTTTCATCAAAAAATGGCACGAATTCCATACTGGAATATGGAATTTGGACCTCAGAATCGTGATCAGCGAGCCAAAAACCTCATAGAGCACACTTCCGCAGCACAATATTCATATTTAAATTTCCGCCCAAAAAAGTGGAATTTTCATCAAAAAATGGCACGAATTCCATACTGGAATATGGAATTCCTCAATTTGGACCTCCGATTCGTGATCAGCGACCCAAAAACCCCCTAGGGCCCATTTCCGAGGCGAAATATTAATTTTATAAACTTTTTTTAAGACAGCTACTTTTTGGGGCACTTGAAACCCTCCTAACTTTCTCATCTTCGGAGTTAATGCAGGGATCAATGCTGATAAATGGTCCAGGGAACACGTGAAAAAAGGAATTTTTCAAATCGGTGCTGTTCCACCACTTTTCCACATTTTACTCTTTTTTTCGGCTTATTAATTGGACTATAATATGTATTCCTAAAACTTCTTAGTGTAGAAAAGAAATTCAATTTAAAAACAAATTTAACAAAGGTGAATTGTTCTTATCTTTTTGATCATTTAAAATTATTCCTGAGTTTTTTAGTTTATTAATTTCTAAATTCAATTTTGATCCTTTATTTTCTAAATATAATATTTCAAAATTATCATTAATCCTGTGATTTTCCCCTATAAGGTGATTAGCGTAAGTGGAATTAGTTTTTTTGTTTTAAAACTATATGTGTGTTCGCTGATTCGTTTCCTGAATTTTCTACCCGTTTGTCCTATTTATACTTTAGGGCAAGAGTCCCATGTTAACTTATAGACTCCTGATTGGGTATCCTTATTAGTTTTGTCCTTATGATTTTTTATTAATTTACCCAGCGAATTAGACGTTTTGTAAGCAATGTTAATGTCCGTTTTTTTTAATTTTTGGCTACTAACTCTGTCGATTTTTCGATATATGTGAGGCTGTTATATTTTGTCGTTTCTTTGGGAGTATGATGTACAGGTCTAATAGCCTGTTTTGAAAGATCAATCATTTTAGGGTTATAATCATTATGAAAAGCGATTTGTTTTATTATATTTAATTCTTTGTTAAAGTTTTCTTCAGACATAGAGAGACACTTATTAATTTATGTACCATACCGTTGTAGTCTGCTTGTTTGTGTTCAGCAGGAGGTGTAGACGTATTATGTATGGTAGTATCTGTATGTGACGGTTTGTGGCATATTGAAAATTCGTGTAAATTATTCTTCTTGGTGATTGTTACATTTAGAAAGTTTATACTGTTTTCTTTTTCTAATTCTAAAGTAAATTTAATATTAGGGTGCAAGCTATTAATTAAATTTAAGAAAATGTTTAATTGTCTATCTATTCCTGTAAAACAAGTTAGTATATCGTCTACGTATCGATGCCAATAAATGAAATTTCCAACAAATTTATTTTGAAGGATTTGTTTTTCTAGGTAATCCATAAATATTTCTGCTAAAATGGGACTCAAAGGGTTTCCCGTTATCCTTTCCCAAATATATATCATTATTAAATTGAAAATAATTTTGATTTAAACATATTGGTAATAAATTTAAGATCTCTGCTTTAATTATCGGATTTGTGTTTGTTTTATCTAATAAATCTTTAATTAAATCTGTCGTCTTTTCCAAATGAATACTAGGGAAAAGATTTTGAACGTCAAATGAAATGAGTTTAACATTTTTAGGTATTTTTTATTTTGGATTTTTTAAATTAATTCATAGGAATTTTTAATGTTTTTTCTTATTCGCAACATCTTGGACGTTTTGTGAGCCACGAATTATTTTAATTAGTCTCTCTTTGCTGTATGGCACGTCTGACAACGTCTGTCGCAGTCGCCTGTTAGACGCACGGCCTCGCTAAGACTCTTTCTCTAGTGGCATCAGTTCAACGTTTTGAAGAACGTCCTCTTCTCCTCTTGCAATCTGGCTTTCCCGTTGTATATTGTTCTCACTTCTGTTGGAATGGCCAAAAAATTAGAGGCATAACTTTTCTCCAAGATCGTATACTATGGTGGCAAAAAAATATAGAACAAATAGAGGAATTGTATGATTAACATTTTTTTCCATGATAAATTAATTTGTTGTTAATTTATTGGATAATGGCTGATTTCTTATACAAAATGGCTCCCGATTTGGTAGACACCAGTTCATTATTTGGAGACATTGTCGAAAAACACTAACAATTTGAAAATAAAAAATAATATTCCAAAGGATGGATACAAGTAGATTCTCTCTCCCGCTCTCTGCCTGCCAAAAGGCTAGATTGAAGATTAACACTTTTTTGAAATGTATTTTTAAGAACCAGTTGAGATATCCTCAGAAAGCATCTAAAAAGGTGTTTTCTGTAGATCAGAGATAAATAAAACCCAAACATCTACAATTTTTACAAGATTTTAAAATTTCCATGTGTAACTATTTGCGTACGTCAAATTGAATCAAGATCGGGGCGTTTTACATTTTCTCGGAAATAACAGATTTATAGAATATCTAACATACAACTAACTCTAATAAATATGTTTCAATTGAGTTTTGTTTGATCGATAGTGTATTTTCAATATGCTTAATATTCGTCAATATATGGTGAGTAGTATACTAGATTCGTAATAGGAGGATGGTAGTAAATACACATCCTATTGGCGTTTGAATTTGGAGGTGGTGCAATTTAAAATAAATTTTAAAAAGGCTTATTAAATCAACGTCATTCTATTATATGTGCCTGTTGCCACTCTTGACAGATCAATTCATCACTTTCCTCCTCTTACAGATTTAGTATAGAAGGAGCAAGGAAAAAGAATAATGATAAGAAAATGCATGAATTTGTTTAATATTGAACTCTTATTATGTCACCAATCATACATAATAATTAAATTAAAATCATTTACATTTTATATGTAAGAATTAAAAAAAAAATCAAATATTTCATGAATGTGTTTTTAAAACATTAGTTATTACTAAATAATTTTTTAAAAGGAGTAAATCAAATCTGCTGTTCTGAAAATTAACTAACATAAGTATAAAGTCATTCCATCTTGCAAGTACTTGCCTGTTCTCATTGATTCTTTAAAATAATGCCTTAACCAATTTTAAGTAGTTTAGTTGCCTTCATCCACTGGTATGGTGAAATTTATAATTTCTTCGAATTTTTTGGAAATATATTTTTGTTTAAACTGTACCTGCTAGAAGAGTAATTCTCAAGAACTGTTAGGAAAACGTCTCTGTGTTAATTTTAGACATTTTCTTTTAAGCATTGTTTCTAATCTAGATTTTCTCTTATTACATTTAGGCCTGTTACGTAAAATTAGAGTCATATCTAGATAAAATACGGCTATAGTTTTTTTTTTTTTTTCGGTAGATAGTAATATCTCACCATTTTTTTTTTTTGTTTATTTACTGTTGACCTATTCTTTCTACATTGAATTATAAAATATTCGAAAAGCAATCTTGTCTCCTCTGCGTTTTATTTTCTTAGGGCCTTTAGGTCTGGCGTAAATATGTATCTCCTTCAATCCTTCAATCTTCCCTCAATCAAAACAGTTCTCTTTTTTAAGTGCCTGCACTTATACCTGACAACCAAAAATGTCCACAGATTCAGAACTTATACAGAAATACAACTTTGGAAATGAAGTTTAAACCGGAAGTTTGAAATTTAAAAAAGTAATTAATTTTTTTGTTCAAAATATTGAAGGAAACTTTGGAAATATCACTTTTTTGTCCATTCTCTTTCTTTGTGTAACTAGTGTAACTAGTGTAACTACCTACCGGATGTCCACGGAATCATCAGACAAGCCATAGTTTCCATAATTTTCAAGGTATAAGGCTCAATCTTGAAACGGGTAATATATACCAGCTATGGACAATTTTTCATTTGGCACTTCTCCATCATTTCTGGTTTTCCCGAAATTTGAAATTTGAAATGGAACAATCTGTATATTTTGCATTTTTGGATTTCGCAGAACATTGTAATTCCGATTGGATATTTTTTTAAAAGTTTTGAGATTACTTGATTTTTTAGAGCCATTTATATTTTTACATCTAAAGTGCAGTTAATGCACTCAAATTAATCTAACGATTCAAGACAATAAAATAAAAATATGGACGTGAGATTTTTCGAATTGGTTCAGTACCTACTACCAACCAAAATTTCCGACATCATTAATTTGTAATTAAGTTGATATTCTGGTTAATATCAAACCGATTTTCGATTTAAAGTAATCAAAGGATTTGGTGTTAGCAATTGTGAAAGTTGACTTAATTATAAATTAGTGATTTCAGAAGTTTTGCTTGGTCCTAAACCAATATGTAAAATCTCACGTTTACACGTTTTTCTCTTACCGTTTCGCGTCAGTCAATTAGATTGATTGGAATGCATTCACTGCACTCTAGATGTAAAAATAAAAATGGCCCTAAAAATCAAGTAGTTTCAAATATTTCCTTAAAACTGTACAACCGTACTTAAAATCGACTCAAAAATGCAAAAATATACAGAGTGTCCGTTTAAAATTTCAAATTTGAGAAACCAGAAGTGATGAAAAGTATCAAATAACGAAAAATTTGCCATTATTGGTATATATTACCTCTGCCCAGTTTGACTCTTATACCTGGAAACGATGGCTTGTCTAATGATTCCGTTGCCACCCGGTGTATTAATAATCTCCTTCTACGACTGTTAAAAAACGGCGCTTTTTTCATAATTTTTTGTGCGTAAAACATATGTTTATGGTAATAGTGAAAGAAATAAAAAGGGTCAAGAAATAGCAAGATTTGTAGAGTATAAGGTTGCCTCGTAACTCACGATCCCCACCAAGAAATGTCATTAGCCAATGACCAGCTGGTGTGAAATCACACCAGATGCAGAGCCTGATTCAAAATATCGTAAGAATTTGTGTAATGTTAATAATTAAGTAAAGAACTCGTAACTGGAACGAGCTCGCAATGACCTGCCTAAGGTAGGTGATCACAGGGGTAGATGGAATCAGTCCAACCGGCCCTAGCAATTTTAAGGAAATGGCCCAATTAAGCATGAAACTATAATCTCAAATTTGAGCGAGCCAGGGAAGAGTATATATATTTTTTTGGTAGGTCCAGGCCTAATTGGGAAAAATGCGCCACAGTCGAAAATTTTGTATTTTTCAAGGTCAAACGTTCTAAAATGAAAAGTTAGAAATTCGAGTAGCAAAAACATTTTCTTCAAAATATAGGTTTCGTTAAACGAATTTTCCATTTTTTCATGTAGGTAATAGGAGGAATGCATAGGTTAAGTAAAATATTTCGCCGCCAGGCGGTTACCGATCGCCTTTGGGTACTCTATTCATTGTGTTCTGTGCTTTGTAGTTTTGATGTGTTGAAATAAGTCTGTTTATTTGAAACCTACGGAAAATGGATAGATTAGTTGAACTAAAAGAAAAGCTTGGCATTTTTAAAAAAGTAGTAAGCAAAGATGCACAGAAAATGAGGTTATGTTGCAGTACCCAAACGCTGACGCCGCCTACATGCATTCGGTCTGTGAAATGTTTTGAAGACACTAGATGGGCTTTTTTGTAATATGAGAGCAATTATCCACTTTCTTCTAAAACTGCTGCATACTGGAAGCTGGTGAAACTTTAAATTTTTATTTTTTCTATAATAGGAAGTGCATTGACGCACACAACTGCTTGGTATTTTTAAAGAAGTAGCAAACAAAGATGCACAGAAAATGAGGTTATGTTGCAGTACCCAAACGCGACTCTGACGCCGCCTACATGCATTCGGTCTATTGCAAAAGGTTCAAAGTACTAACACATAGTCTGACTCAACCACGGTCTAAAGTAGACTGTTACCGTCTTGGTAACATTTTTAAGAACGCCACTAAACATTCATACTCTTTATTACAATTTATTCACATTGAGAAACAAAGAACGAAATAAAAAATTTAAACATTTTAACAGTATAACAATAAATAATAATCAATAATAATTATGACTAATATTGTCTACATAAACATCTAAACATAAAAAAAGAAACAAAACAAAAATAATTCTAAAGTTTCAGAGGTCAAAAGAAAAAGAAAGAAGACCTCTTAATACATCAGAACTTTCTTAAGCAAACTTGCAGAATTTGAGACGAACATGCATAATTAGGTTATTGGGTTAATAATTTTTTATAAATGACCATCTGGTATTTTTGTCAGTGGCCGAATTTTTAAGATAGCAGCCTGAAAATCACATCTGAGACTTCTTTCATTCTAGTAAGGACTAAAGAGGGAAAAGAGCTGCCGTTTAAATTTTTTTGGCCGTCGGGTTTTTTATCCGCCGGAACAAATGCCTATTTACTTCGGACCGGCCTGCCTGGTCCCAATGCCACCGGCCCGACGGGCATTTGTCCGTTTGCCCCCTGTTCCCTCCACCCCTAGGGGGTAATTACCTCGTATTTTGAGTCACCGTTTCCCACCCCATTATAAAGGGGGTGAAAAAAAATAAAATTGTGATTTAGTGTGTGTACAAGAACCAAAAGCTTCAAAATGTTTTTCACTTCATCCACCCCCACAACCACCCCCCTTCCACCACCCCCACCCCCACTACCGATTGGGCATATCGTTTTATGAGTTTTTGGGGTAGGCGATCTCAAATATTATATTATTATAAAACATATTATTATATTATTATATTATTATAAGTTCTATAAACAATTATTTACACATAGTAGAGTCCAAATATAGTATCAAAATTTCTTTGGTTGTCAGAAACTTGGGTAGAACATCTGGATGTGGAAGTAGTGATTCCTTGGGCAGCGGCTTTAATATCTTAAAATGAAATAAAATTCACTTTATCACGTTGTGTACATTTGTGATGCACACGGTACATGGCAGTTTTATGCCATTAATCCTTAACTTTGTTTGTTATGTATGATTTAATATTATATACAAATTTTTATTTTACTGGGAAAAAAATGTTTTATGTTGCCAGCAGCTTATTGGGATTTTATATTTAATTATTCTGAAAATAAACATAATAAACCCGCCACACATATTAAACAGAACAGGAAGGTATATGTTGTATTCAAAATTGTTTTTTATTTGCTAGATATGCATTACATGTTTTTGTAAGAATCATTAGAGCTTTTAGGTTAAATTTATCACCAAAAATACATTGTAGCTTTCAATGATGAATATTTCACCATTTCGTCGTTTTTTTAAATGTTTTAGTAGGTATTTGCATTGTAACATTATGTCTATATGGGAGCCATCTCTGGCGCCGAGATAAATCTCCCGAGCCTTGAAAATAATGTAACTTTTTTATTTTATTTTATTTTTTAACGCTTTTTACTTATTACCATAAACATATGTCTTACGCACTAAAAATGATGTAAAAAGTAGTTTTTTAACAGCCGTATTTGTAAACGGATTCGATAAGGACAATTTTACTACACAAAGCTTTTTAATTCTTGCTCTAAGATAAACTCATAAAAGACGAACGTTATTCCTTGGACCTACAAGATAAAAATATAGTCTTAAACTAGCTATCAAACTGATCGTAAATTGTATTTGAATTTAGTCGTTATCGAGGTAATTAACTTGGGTGTCAAAATTATAAGTATTTCCACACATAAAACATTGATTTTAATTGTACAGGTGTGTCATACTTCAATTTTCTGAAAATCAAAAAACAGGATAAAATCCCATTGAAAATAATGATTTTTTGTGAAAAACTCCTCGCCATCACCGCAACGATAGCGCCTCGAAGCCTATAATATCGAGAATATCAGCTGACATATGGGTGACTGTCTATTTTGAAGTTATTTTAAGCTCTTTACGTTGACATAAATGTTTTGAAATTCGGATGACAATTTTACTGCAATTTCGGCGAAAGGACACCGCACGTTTTATAGGTAAATTGGTGGCCGCACAGTGATACGAATCGTGATTTTTTCGTTCAAAATTATCTAGAGCGCTTGTTTCGCAACCGATTGGATAATTTTTTTTAAATACTCGTTATTTAATTTCCAAAACACGTAAGAGAGCCGATTTTTGAATTATAATAACCAAAATTATTGAGCTTAGCCAGAATGGTCATTTTTAATTTAAATCTTAATAAAACTTGCCATTTAATTTTTTTTTTCTTATCCAATTTACATAAATCGTGTTACTCGGGGGTTTTTGAGATCGCTGATTACGAATCTGATATCTAAATTTTTATAAACCAACCTGCAAGCTGGCGGAATCAATGGCGGTTATAAAATGCTAAAAAAAGATGAAAAATGAAATATGTTTGTTAAAGCCTAAATCGGCTCTATTACGTTTTTTGGAAATTAAATAACGAGTATTTTAAGAAAAAATTTATCCCAATCGGTTGCGAAATAAGTGCTCTATATAATTTTGAACGAAAAAATCACGATTCGCGCCACTGTGGGCTGGTCAAATTTGATGAATTTTTGATATGTTATAGTTCAAATGATTCTAAGCAATGTTCCTTTCACAAAACTTCAAATTATGGACAGTTTCTTCAATAAATGGCTCCAAAGACTAGACTTCGATAATGTATCAACGATATCTTAAAACGTACTGCAGGTATTGAAATAATAACTACTGGAAATGAATAAATAGACTATTTACCATTATCTGGTCTTAGATTGATGTGCCTGAACATCCGGTTTTGTTAGAAGTGACGTCAAATCAGGCGCGGATTTAGAGGGGGGCGCAGGCGACGCCCCCCCCCCCCCCATTGAGCCAGTAATTTATAAGGCTATAAGTTTATAGATTTAGGTTTTTAGGTTTTTTTAATAATAAGTTCAAAATATATATTTACCTTGAATGTGCGCCCCCCCCCCTCGAGAATTTTCTAAATCAGCGCCTGCAGATCACGTTTTTCGAATGCACAACACCTGTTTACTTCAATATAATACATAATATTATATATGTAGCTTTATTAAAATTCACTAGCTTAGTAAATAAGTAAGTACGTGCATTGATTCATAGAATATTGATGCTAGCTTGATACCGAACACATCATAATCTTGGTACAAAAAAAAGTTTATCTACTCTTATTAGGTTATACACTAATTAATGAACTGCTTTTGATCAATGAATAGTATCCATAAACAAACAGCGTGAGTTATAATACGTGAGTTATTATAACTCACTAGGTACAGAACCAATCACCTTTATCTTCATGCCTCGTCTGTCCAATCAACGTAACGCGCAACACACGAAGATGGAGCCAGGGAGGTAGTGACAGATTATTCGCGTTAATATCTATAAAGATTTTCTGAAATGTCACAAAATGCTACTTTTGATTCGTTCGTGCCGAGCCGAATTTTCGAATTTCGCCGTGCAATTTACGATCAGGTTTATCTGGAAAACTTCCTCTTTACGTCGCGACATCGCACGGCCGTCCCAATGGTGTTTTTCGAAAAATATGAACGTGTCAAGATTGCATGTTTTTGCAATTTTTACAACTCCGAAATATAAGCTGTTTTTTGTTATTTTTGGCAGATATCTCCGAAACGGTGGGAGTTAGCTCGGAATAAAAAAAACAAGGTCAAACGAGTATTTTCCATTACGAATCTTTTGATATTATCAGAATTTTGATTTTTTTTTTTTTTTTCGTTTCGGAGATAATTACTGAAATGTTGGCCATGTACGGCAAAAAAATCGCAAATTTTGAGCTTCTACAGTTGGCAACTTTTTAATCTTAGCTCCTACGCCAAAAGACTACTCTAGTTAACTTAAATAGAATTGAATTTGCTAAAACATTTTTTTTATTTTTTGAATTTTTACAAAAATGAAGGAATTAGAGGGGGCGGGATTTTTGGGACTTTTTTTGCCGGTAAAATTTCTTCATTTTGTCACCGTAATTAATCGGTAATTAACAGAAATCGATCTCATATACGATGTTCACTTAATATTATGTAGCCCTTCGAAACGTAACGCGCGTAAAGGTTTCTGAGAAAAATTATTTTTTTACATACACTCTATAGGAAAACGTGTAATTTCTTACATTTCCTCGAATATTTCGATAATTATCGTTTTTTTCGAAAAATTTGTAGACAGCTTATGTAAAGAGAATTGATTGAGCTCTCAGACGATTTTTTAATTTTTTCTCTAACATAAAAAACAAGACTTTTGACCGATTATGCGCTTCGGGCTATTGCAGATCGCGGAGAAGTTTGGCATTTTCCACCGCGTAATACTAATCTGCAAAGCTGATTTTTTTGTCTACAAGCAGTTTATGCACTATTTCGATTGAAAATCACATTCTGCCTCCGCTTAAAGGTGGCTAAATCTTTGAAGACAACAAATATAAAAGGACGAACAAAAATTAAATTTTACAGTTAATTTTATTAATAAACAAACTGAGTAATTTAAACAAAATTTTCTCAATTTAATATTTATTGTTATAATCGTAGATAAAGAATAGTATTCAACTTGCGGTAATGGTAATAACTCACTTGATGAATTACATGTAAACTTTCATCTGCGTGAGTTATTACCTACATTACCGCTCGTTGAATAATATACTATTATTTTATTTTTCAAGATATAAAATTGCAGTTGTGTTTAGTCAACGAAAACTAATTATTTGTGAGACCTTTAAGTAGAATAGGCTGCTTTTGTTTACTTATAATACATTAAACTTTTAAACCTTATTCATGCAGACAATAAATTCTACGTGCGGCATGTTAAGTTTTATAATAAGAATGGCTTTCTTTGAAACTTATTAGAAAAGCAATCGGAACGCATATACAGGTAGCGGCAGGCAAGTACTTACAGCACGCGATACCGTCTCGATCGAGCCCGCGCCATTTAAATAACTTTGTGTCGTTGCGCATTCAATTTGCTATGTGTACATACTTGGCTGCCGTTATCTGTATATGTAATTCCTTAAAGCTAGAGTAGAAGTGGAAAGGCTGCGATTTAGACAAGGAAGGTGGATATTATTGCAGGAAAATCATTTCCCTGATTTTCACGTACTAGATTTAGATTTTTTACACTTAATTATTTTTATTTATTTGCTTTTATCATGATTAGAGAATATTATTTAGGTATTATGCAAATCACAACTTACACACTTTTTTATTTATTATGAAAATACCTACTTTCTGTATATTGTTGCCCTAATCTGGGCACGCTAATATACTAGTTAGGTAAATACTTTAAAACACTCATTATTGGAGAACCAATCAAAACAACTACTCTTCTAGCGAATACTGACGAAGTATTGAATTACATGATAGGATTATTAGCATTTTAAAGAAAAAATATATTGAAAATACTTAAATGATTTATTTACATTTAGTCACTCACACTTTTTTTAATTTAATATGAAATTATCTACTTTCTATATATTGGTACCTTAATCGGGTCACGCTAATATACTACTTAGGAAAACACTTTAAAACACTCATTATTGGAAAACCAATCAAAACAACTACTCTTCTAGCTAATACTGACGAAGTATAAGAATTACATGATATGATTCTTGGCATTTTAAGGCACAAAAATATATTAAAAATACTTAAATTATTTATTGAAATTCAGTCATTCATAACAATTATTGAACCTTACATTCTATTTCAACTCTAGAAAAGTTGTACAAGTTTTTTCGAACTCGTTAGTTCTCGTCAGTAGAGTATAGAAACACTGTATGTCTGTCTGTGGCTTCATATCTCTTCAATGGATGATTCGATTTTGATGCACTTTTTTTATTTGAAAGAGTATTTTGTCGAGAAGGTTTTAGGCCATATTAGATTTTGGTGATTGATCACCATCTTGAATTCGCCATGTTGAACTTCTCTAGAAATTGTCCGATTGAAGTAAAATTGAAAATGGGCAGACAATTATGGTAGCCGAATATGATTTCGGCCTCATTTTGATTAGGTCATATGAAACTGGTACGATTAGATACATTTATCGGGGGTTTTTAAAAAATTTCAATTTTTTAACCCTCGACCCGAAGAGGGATATTATAAGTTTGACTCGTATGTCTGTCTGTCTGTCGGTCTGTCTGTCTGTCTGTCTGTCTGTCTGTCTGTCTGTCTGTCTGTCTGTCTGTCTGTCTGTCTGTCTGTCTGTGGCTTTATATCTCTTCAACGGGAGATCCGATTTTGATGCAGTTTTTATTAAAATTAAATATAACACATAAATATATTTATAATAGAACCGGTCTTGTAGACTGTGTGCGCCTAGTAGAATACAAAATTGGACCGCGTCGGCTTAAAGGTTAAAAAGTTCTGTGTGGGACTCGTGATATAATAATACGCTATGTTGTATGTATATGTTTAGTTTAAAAAGTATAAAATTAAATTAAATCACAAATTTAAAAAACCCCCGACACAAAAATATCGACTAAATAACTAATATAGAAAAATTAAATTAACACAACTTTAAAAATTATGAAATAATTTTGATTCCATATACGAACTCTTATGATTTATTTAAATCCAGCTTACATTTTCTTTATGTCCTCGAGATTTGCTTTCTTATACGCATGAATATGTCGGGGGCTGCTGTAAAGACGAACTACTAAATAGTTATATTCAAAACAGCAGCTCCCGTATAAGAAAGCAAATCTCGAGGACATAAAGAAAATGTAAGCTGGATTTAAATAAATCATAAGAGTTCGTATATGGAATCAAAATTATTTCATAATTTTTAAAGTTGTGTTAATTTATTTTTTTTATATTAGTTATTTAGTCGATATTTTTGTGTCGGGTTTTTTTTAATTTGTAATTTAATTTTATAGTATGTTTGATAGTAGGCCTTAATGAACATATCTGCCAAGTTTCAAAACTTTATCTTAATTTGCCTTATTTGACTGGAGTATACCAGTGTTTTCAGCTGTTTTTCGTTTACAATTACACTTTTCTTTCTCGAAAATTCTATGCCAAAAAGTAGAAAATTACTTATATTTATAAGCACGTCCTATATTAGGATGTTTATTATTGTTGAAACTGAATCTGCTCTGTTCGAATTTTATTTTTTCATCTCGTATAAAGAATGCAATGTTTTCATGAGAAAATACGGACAAATTTCAATATATAAATATTACTTGTTAAATGAATTAATGAAAGTTTTTTACGACATTTAATTAATCTACTTGCAATTACAGTAACATAAGAACTTTTTGAAATATTTCCATGGTTGTTAAATATATCATTATTCAGATATGACAGGCTAATATTTTTGTCAAGCACTAGCGATATTAGTAAGTAGTAATGACAGAAGTAAAAATAACTCTTTGTCTTATTCTCTCTTTCTGTCTTTCGAAAATAGTCAACGTCTCCTTAGGAGGTCACCAGTATTGCAAACAACAGTTATTTTACAGCAGATATCGTTAAGAGTATTTTTTATTTCAGATCGGAATTAATGGTGAAGAAACTACGCTATTATGCCCGATTCATAGTAGTTTGTCTCCTGTTGCGGCGGATGAAACTAGTGAGAGAACTAATAGTAGAATTAGATAGACATATCTCTGATTATACGAGTACCTATGAGCCTGACGACCAAATTGAATGGAGTCTTGTCCTTGATGAAATTAAGGGGTTCATCCAATCCGATTCACTGGTACAAGTACTACATGCAGATACGAATCCTATTGTTTTGTCCCACAGGTAAGTAATGTTTTTGTATACTATGTCTATGTTTAAAAAAATAAGTTTTTGTTGGGAAAATTCACTTATTCTCTATTGAATATTGAATCTTGTAGTATCAATGAAGCAGATAGAAACAGTTGGATGTTGTACACAGTGTATGGAGACATAGCACAGGAATAAGCCAAAAATTACAGAAACCTTAAAAAATTCAGTACAAACAAGGAAGAGTAACCCTAAAAATAGCCCGTTTGCAAATTTTCGGCTGATTTGTGGTCTAAATGATATCTTATAATAAGACATTAATCACCCAGAAATATGAGGTTGAGCATAAGAAAGGTTTCAGAGACATAGAAGGTCAATAGATTAGATTTGGTTGTAATATTATTATTGTAAAACATAATAAGGATAATAATAACAAAGATAATAATATATAATAATAATACTTCAGCCCCTTTACCACGTCACGGTACTAATCTACAAAGAGGTTTTTAAATATTTTTGTTTTTAATTTTATTTTATTTTTTGTTTTTTCGATTTCCTGCTTTTTTGGTTTAATTAGTTTTTAATTTACATTTCATGAGTTATTGTTTCTATATGGTCAATGATATATTACATATATCGGAATTTGACGCATGTATTTCATGATACTGTGCATAGCCCAAGAGCCATACGATTGTCATAATATGACTGCAACAGCCAACAGTTCCAGATCCACTTTCACATATACAATAATACTCTTGAATTGAGTCTCTTCCGTTTTTAACTTGATCTTCAAGAATTAATATATGGTGATGCTTACTGCTGCGAAAACTAGACTTCATTGTAAGCTTTAATTAACAAGGGCTTTTTGATTGTGATGCCATATTTAGCATATAGCCCAGACGACAGAGAACATTTTATAGTTGCAAACTGAATTTTTTTTTATGAGTTCGTGAAAATGTATAGAATAATATCCTGAAAAGTTTACATTCCGCTCGAATGCAGAACATAAAAAAAAAGTGAAAAAAAAATTTTTTCTACCAATTTTTCCAAAATTTTAAAATTAAGTAAGAGCAAGAAAAAATAAAAAATTCAGTTGGATAGACCACGTGTTTCTGAACAAAAAATATTCTAATAAAATTTATCGCTAAAGCCACGGTATTCTTGGACAAAAATAGTGAAGTAACTTTGTCACTCTGTGCGGCTAGCGCACGGTTAAATGCATACTATGGAATCTCTTAAAATTCTTAGCTGTTCTATCGAGTAAAGTAAAGCTTTTTTCTCTTTCTGATTACACGTTTTAAACAATTTTCTTAGTGAATAGAAGGATAAATAGTGAGTATGGAGGGAAAATATATAATTATCAACGCATACGCAGACACCACACATAGCCGCTGAATCGCTCGCATGAATTTCTACGTGCCTTTACTGTATTGTATTTATTACAAGTACATCTATCCACATTTCAGCTATATCCAACGGATTCCTTATACATTTGTTAATGTATTGGAAAAGTTCCAGAATTTGTATTCAAAGCAATCAAAGATATTTTCATAATTATAAGGATAAGATCGTGAAAATCGCAATTTCTTATCATGATCTGATTGATCATATTTTCGAAAAAATGCATACAAGTAAACGATTTTGTGTTTGAACATTCGATAAATATACATTTTTTCCGAAATAGTGATATTTTAGTTTTTCCAATGGGTCAATTTCTCGACAAGTTACAGCTTCCAATACACACATTTATCAAAAAGAAATCATCAAGCAAGGAAATTAAAATTATTTGAGATGTACTTGTTTTTTTTAATCCTCGTTACTACAACGTAATAAACCAAAATAATCATGAAGTGTACATACTTTTCAACAGTTCTCAATGAAGAAAGAATTTTTTTGAAGGGCTTTTATTTTTTTCTATATTGTTTATTGCGACGATTGGGTTCGGGCGTGATAATATATATAAGTATATTTTCCCATCCATCCTTTGCTTGTATTGTTTAAAACAAAAAAGCATCAGAAAGCTACAATTTCCACTTTTAAATGAACCAACAGCCATATAGATTGAACAAATTCTGATTTAGTGACATGCAATTCAGTGCGTCGGTGTCACAGTCATGCGTATTCAAGCGCGTGCACGCATGGATCTCGCTCCGAGTTATAACGTTACACTTGACTATTTTTTTCCGGGAAAACCGCGGCTTTAACGATAAATTTTGTTAGGACATTTTTTGTTCGTAAATACGTGATCTATCTATCTGTATTTTTTATTTTTTTCTAGCTTGATTTAATTTCAAAATTTTGAAAAATGGATGGAAAAAAATTTTTTTTCACTTTTTTTTTTAATGTTCTGCACCTGCACCCGAGCGAAATGTAAACTTTTCAGGATATTATTCTACACACTTTCACGAACTCATTAAAAAAAAGTTTACACAGTTTGCAACTTTTTGTGGGTAAATACCTACGTCGACTGGGCTAATAATCTAAAACTGCAGATGCTTAGGTGATGGATTGAGTTTTTGCAAAAGAAAATTTCTTCCATGTTTATGCTCGGCGTAATATGATGCTGCGTTGTTTATTTGCTCCCACCTTGCCTGCAATCGTAGATAGAGTTAAAAAAAAAAGAAAATAAAAGAGAAAAAGATAGAGAAGAACAAAAGACTTTATAAAGAAATTGATATTTTTCATTGAATTATCGTCTTCACTCACTGTGCTATGTGAGTCGATTTTGATCACTTTGACCCTCTATATTTTTGAAACATTTCTTATGCTCAACTCCAAATTTTTTTACGATTAATGTCTCATCATAAGGTATCATTAAGACTACAAATCAATAAAAAATTTGCGGACCTCCAAACGGGCTAGAAAAACCTGTTTTTGGGGTCACTCTTTGCTGAGATATTGCATATGCCTAAAATTGAGTCTGCGCTTCGGCTACCAGATTGGAAAATGACGGCTTACTTTTTGTTTTTGTAACTGCTGCGGATAGAAAAAAGTTTCAAGTAAAAAATGTAGATCTTTCTTCAGTTAAATGTTAGTGGACAGTATTAGGCTAAGGAGGAAGGTAAAAACACGATATTTTTCACATGCTTTAAATAAAACAAGAACACTACCTCTTTAGAAATAATAGGTGTCATTTTCTCGATAACTAAAAGAGTAAAGGGTATTTACTAGAATATACCAATGACTTAATTTTTGAGTACAAATGGCCATTTTACAAACTCAGGGGCGGCTCAAGGTAAATTTTCCACCCGGGCGGGAGCACTTTTTGGCGCCCTTTCCTGAGGTCATCACGGACGTACTTCATACTAAAGTACAAGGATATCCCTTCGGACTCCGCGATCACTACTTTTTATCGCCTCATGGGGGTAGGGGGGTGCAAATAGAAATCCGAAAAAAAATTTTTTTCGCCTCATACAGGGAATAAAAATAGAAATCCAAAAAAATTTTTTTTCGCCTCATGGGGGAGTGCAATTAAAAATCTGAAAAAAAATTCTCGCCTCATGGGGAAGGGTGCTATTAGAAATCTAAACAAAAAAATTATCGCCTCATGGAGTGGGTACTATTAAAAACTCGAAAAAAGGTTTTACCCTCAATTTGGGGCCCCTCCAAGCCGCCCGGGTTGCCCGGCCCTTAAGCCGCCCCTGTACAAACTGACGTATAGATGACGTTGCGATGCATTGAAAATATTCTGTTCAATAAACCTTTAACAGAGGTGTAAGTGATAGGGCATTACATTTTTTAAACAACTTCAGCGTAATATTTTAAATGACAAAGTAAAGAAAATTTTAATACCTAAAGATCGATAACATTTCGCGTGCAATTAACACCACTGTCAAGGAAGAAAAATATAAAAAATATACAGGTGGTTACCCAAAAAAATTAATGAAAAAAATTGTGACGGAGGGCAATAATATTTTGCATGTAGTTAACGCGACTGTCAAGGAAATATGAAAAATATACAGGGTGGTCACTCTAGAAAATAAATAATAAAGAAACTATGGTGAAAATAATATTTGGTCTATGAGCAAATTTTACACACTTTCAGTGAAAAATATACAGGGTGGTCATTTTGAAGATATGAAACGACAGTGGAAAATGATATTTGAAATGTAGTTGTCGCTATTGCCAGAAAAAATCTGATATAACGTTAATTAAAAAAATATACAAGGTGTTCATCCAACAGAAGAAATAATTCATAAATAAAGGATACCAAGCAAAAAGAGAAGTTTTGTGTAATGTAGCATACCATTTGAAATAATATGCACTTTTAATTAAAACACACTAAACCCTTTCAATTACTTGAGTTTACTGTACAATATTTTACTATCTTTATAGATTGATCACCCGTACTATGAATGTTTTCATTTAATATTTTATTTCAGTTTAATTGTAAGCGGTGTGAAATTATATCTTTCTGTTAAATATGTATTTAATTTATGTTCTAGCCTCTTGCTACCATACCACACACACTCGTACCTCTTTACATTGTTTATATTGAAATACATTCAAATTAATTATTAAATACTAGTAGTAATTAAATAAGGTTTAAACTATATTATTTCTATTGTAGAATATTAGGTTGCCTACATCAATTAGCAAACGAGTTGAATACCGCGCAGTTTTCCTTTTAGAGTGGATATTAGTCTTCTTTATGGAGTTCGTACATTTATTAACTCATTGATTCTTTTGCAACGGTATAAATCAGTAACTCCGTTTGATAATCTAAATGGGCAGATGCCCAGTGTTAATTTAAAATTATCAATCTTCATTTAGTGTTATCCATACATTTTGAAGGTAATTTATTTTCTTAAATGATTTTAATTAACAATATATTGCAGCCTTCAGCTATATTTTCCAATTTGTGGAATTTATTTAGTTTTTTATCATTACCTTATTTTTACTACTACGTGCTAACGAAGTATTTCTCTTTCTTTTTACTTTACTAGGAGTTCTACCGTAATTTTGTTTGTACAATTTTGTAAATTGTGTTTGTATATTACTACATTATCAATCATTTGTTTATTACATCATTATATTAGACCATCTAGTCTATTATATTACACCATAAAGCCAATCACGTAATTTACAAATCAGAGACTGGTCATCTCATAATCAACCAAGAAATTTAAATTACGTGTTACGTAATAGTTAGTCAAGTAACTGTGGAGAGTGGTCATCTTTCAATCAACCAATATAAATTCAGTAGCTGATAATAAGAGAATTCATCTTATGTTGCAACTTACCTTTCGGGAAAACTTTGGCAAATAGAACTTCAGGCAAAATTTAGGCATAGCAGTATCGTAGCAGTACCATAGCAGTACCGAGAAACCTTACCATCAAATTGCAGTAAAGAGGGTAGAGCGTGGTATCCTAGCAGAGACTACTAGACCTCACCTAGGACTCGTCTCTTCAGTACCCATCTTCAGGTGGTGAGAAAGTGTACATTGTTATAATTATTTTTATTATGCTTCGCTCATTTCGTAATATATTGGTATAATTTTTGTGCAGTAGCATTAAGCCAGTTTGGCCATATTTCATTACCATTTATTGATTTTTGCTTTAACTTTCATGTACAAATTTCATCTCTGCTAAAGATTTAATAAATAGTGTATTTTTATCTTACTTCAATGTTTTATTAATTATGTTGTGCTGTCCGATTATTTTCCAGGCTGTTCCACAGCAGCTGGTTTCGCTATATTAAAGAAAGTTGTGTAATACTATTCACGCTGTGGATGGCGCCTGAATCTACATCTTTATTTTTATAGACTTTCTTTATATAGTGAAGTAATCTGCTTTGGTCAAGTTCTGCGAAATTGTTGAGTTTATCCTCTAGTTCAGTTAAAATAGGACCCACGGTTCCCCGCCCCGCACCAGATTGGCTAGTCGGTGCACGCCGTTCTTACTTGGACGGGAATTGTTTTTATTTGTATCAATCTAAAGATATAAATATTGATAATTCTCGTTTAACTAGGTTCGAGTGTTTCAGTAAATACCTTAACAGATTTTTTGTAAAAAAATAATATTTAAAGAGAACAGCCAGTGACTAAACTTCGCCTTAATAAAGACGTTTTATTATTATTGTTATTATATTTACTAACGCAGAGCCACGCCTATTTTTGCCACTTCATACGTTAAGCAGCAACATTTTTTTTTTTTTTTTCGTAAAGTATACGTTACTATCTATACACCAGCAAAATTTTAATCTTGTATTTTACGTAATAGAAGAAAATTATTTTTTCTATAACAAATGCAAATCTCTACCAAATTTTTTGCATGTGCAATATTTTATTTTTGAACACCCCAGTGATCATAATTTATAAACTGGTAGGTTTAGAAAAAAATGATAATAACAACAATTGTTTATATTATTATAATCTACATTTCTCGTTTCGAACTTTTTTCGATCTGCAAATATAAGAAATTATATACGAAAAACAAAAATGAACCGCCATATTGGCTGCCGCAGGACAGCTTCAATTTTAAGTAATTTTTAGCATATTGAGTAAAAAGGTTCTACCGAATTTCTTGTTTGTACTAATTACACAGAAAATTTTAATAAATATAAAACTTGTTTCTTCAAACTTCTCCTATTTGAGACATTTATTGCTTTATTTTATTTTATTACGTAAATGTATCTAAATCTTTATTCATTATTTGCAGACTGAGTCCACTGACTACACCTCCCGTTGAAAAATCACAGTATATGAATCTAACATTACAGGAAATATTAATCGTAGGTAGCGCATCAGAACAGGTAAAATTTTCCGAATTAACCATGGACATGTTCCGAATGATTCAAACTCTTGAAAGAGAACCTCAAGAAGACTTCAACCATATATACGATGCCTCACCAGCTCCAGGTCGTGTTCCTTATGGTGTTCCTGGACAAAAAGGGTAAGTAACTGTTAAATAAAGAAGTTATAGAACTACGAAAATAAACTGAAGGCGGAAACTTGATGAAGAAAGTCGAAACGGTATAAACTTTTCCGAATTTTGCCTGCAAAAAAATTTTTGGCATTAGCCACCTCCATTACCACACCCAACCCACTATTAAAAGTGGTGAAAAAAATAAAATTGTGATTTAGTGTCTACAAGAACCAAAGGCCTCAACATTTTTTAAATTTTATCCCCCACCCTACCACCACTACCGATGTGGCATATCGTTTTATGGGTTTTTGGGTAGACGGTTTCAAATATTCCGTAAACAAGTATTTCCATATACAATTTTTTTTTCGTCGTGAGAGACTTGGATAGAAAATGTGGAATGTGGAAATAGTGATTCCTTGGGCAGCGGTTTTTAAAGGCAACTGGAAAATAAAAACGAGAAGATATTTGTAAGAGGACTCTAGATATCGAGTTTAAACAAGATCAGTCAATGGGTTTAGGCGTTAGGCTAAGCGACGCGACGGTCACACAGGCACACACAGACATACATTTTTTCTAAACGTTTTATTTTTTCAGTACCTGAAAGTGATATAGACTTTGTCAAAACTCGAGATCTAATTTTTAGGCGATTACGATACTTTCGTCACTTTTAGTGTCACTCAAAAGTAAAATGTAATACTTAGGGAGATAAAAGTTGGTAGTTGCAATTAAAAGATTATTTTCGGTAGTTGTTTCTTGCATGATGTGAATTTCTTTATTCTCGTTTGCGCTTTCTTATCTATACAATACTTGCCTATAGGAAAAAGAAAAAAATCATTTGTCTGGAATTATAGTTATTTTATCATTTACTTGCATCTTTGATATCAATGGCCCGAATTTCCCTTCCTTTGTTTGGAGTGTAGCAAAAAATATTTTATAATTGATCCTATAATATTACCAAGAGCCCAAAGGATATTATAAAAACAGAGTAAGATAACTAAATTAAATACATTAAGTACAAATTAAATATAGATATTTATTTCATTTACTTGACAGTTAGATAGTGGGATGTTTATATTTATTCTTCGAAATTCTTTGTAAATTAAAATTTTCATGTTGAACCAACATCTATGAAAAGTTGAACCAATATTTTCTTCGGTAAATAAAATTGAAGGAAAAGCAACCGTATTTGAATTTCCTCAGAGTATTGAGTTAAATGCTATTTTTGAGGACATACTTCAGATACAAACTTAATTTTGTAGATAGTTTTCATTCATCCTAATAAAAACAATAAAAGATAATCCCCAGCTTTAACTGCTCCACTAGCTAATCGTGATATCATTTACTCTTCATTTATTACAATGAATACATGACATTTTCTGTTTCTACTGCTTGCTTGCGAACGTCGATTCAGCAGAGGAGAAATTGCCTTCAGAAACATTTTTAATATACAGTATGTCTCTAGATTAAGTTTATAAGAGGGAAACATTTTTATTTTTCATTTTACAAAAAAAGGCCAAAGGAATACAAATTTTGCTTTGATTTAAAATGGACAAATCTGTAATTATAAACTTCAATATTAATACAGTGTGTTCTTAAAATCGGAAATTATAGCAAAACACTTTTTTATTTTTTCTTTACAAAAAAATTGCCAAAGGGAATAAAAATATTGTTGCTCGATTTAAAACGCATAAGACATCAGTATTAATACAGTGATAATAATGATTTGTCCGTATTAAATCAAGCAAAAATTTTTAGTCCTTTTAGTACAGTAAACGAAGTAGTAAAAATGGTAAAATTCCCGGCCCGAAAACGATGAAAAGAATTTCCTTAATATTTTTTGCAATATGCTTTATAAAATACGTACATCAAGATCTATATTGTCGCAATACCTGCTTTTTATTTTTAAGAGTGGAAACCACACCTAAAAATTAATAACTCTTCTAATTTTACGAATGAATTAATGAACATTCATATATTTACGTTTTTGAGGTCGCTGAATATGACTGTGAGGTCAAAACTTATGAGACGAAAATATTAAGAGTTGAAATCACCCTTAAATACTGAAAAATTAAGATCTAATTTTACGAATATAATCACGAAAATCCATATAGTTATGTTTTTGAGGTCGCCGAATATGATTATGAGGTCAAAATATGGTAAAAACGAAAATATTAAGGGTTAAAACCACTCTTAAATACTGAAAAATTAATAATCCTTCTAATGTTACAAATTAATTCACGAAAATCCATATACTTATGTTTTCTAGGTCGCTGAATATGATTATGAGGTCTAAAGTTATAAAAAAAAATGGTGGATTAAAAATGGTCACAAAAGAATATGTCTAATATGTCTAATTTTATTGAAAATACAGATTATTATAAATAAATCAAATTAATACAATAAAGTAAACTAATTAAATAACGTTTTACTTTAAACATGCTAAAGTTCAATGCAACTACTATAGACATTTAAAATGCGCATACAAACTGAAAAGTTTCAACATTATTTCAAACTGTCATGGAACAGTTTGCCGTATGAAAAAAATAAAAACCCAAACTATTTGTTTTTTGATAAGCTTCATTTCATTCTTATATCATTTTCTTATCAATTTTATAGTTTTTGAGATATTTCAATTTCAAATACATAATTTTCTTGCGTATGTCATCTTTAAACCTTTATATCTCTGGAATAGTTTGTCGTAGGAAAATAAAAAAAACTAAACTATTCATTTTTTTATAAGCTTCATTTTTTGTACTCTTACAATTTTTTACAAAAAAATATTTTCTGAGCAATTGCCAAAAACCCGACTTTTTTCAAAAAATTATGAAAATTTTCATTATTGAAAATGGATACAGAATAAAAAATAATTATTTTAAAAATTGTAAAAAATTTGAGCATGTTAGTAATAATATGCATTAACAATATTTAGAAGGATTTTTTAAAATTTTGAATTAATAAGAAATTAGAACAATAATGCTAGAAAAAGATGGCGCCTAAATTTTCAAATGCGCTACTTTTCTGTTTGTAACTTTTACTTCCACGTCCAGTGGAAGTATAGTAACGACAAAAAAATTTTTAAAAATTTTTATTGTCCAAATAGGCTTAAAATGTCATGAAACGTCGAGATTTTAAGTTTGAGCGAAAAAAAAAATTCTGTCTGTCTGTCGGTCTGTCTGTCTGTCGGTCTGTCTGTAACTTTTTTTTTTGTGCGCACGTTTACTCTGGAACCGTTTAAGATATTGACTTGAAATTTGGTACACATATGTACTTTAACGAGATCTAGAACTAGATTATATTTTCATCTTGTTCCGTCGAAGAGTTGGGGGGTAAATTGGGGTAAATTTGGGGTAAATGGGTAAATCAAGCAGGTAAAAGTCCATGAAATTAGTATTTAGTATATACAAGAGAAGCTAAGGTCTCAAAAAAATTTTTGGCATTAGCCACCCCCATTACCACCCCCACCTCCTTATCAAAGGGGATGAAAAAAAATTGTGATTTAGTGTATGTACAGGAACCAGAAACCTCAAAATATTTTTTCACTTCATCCACCCCCACTACCACCCCCCCTATTACCACCCCCACCCCACTACCGATGTGGGATATCGTTTTATGGGTTTTTGGAGTAGAGGATTTCAAATATTATATTATTATAGTTCCATAAACAATTATTTTCACATACAAAGTTTTTTCGTTGTGAGTGACTTGGATAGAGAATCTGGCTGTGGAAGTAGTGATTCCTTGGGCAGCGGTTTTTTAGTTTTCATTATAAAAGGTAGTAATACATCTCAGTCGAAAGAAAATTTTAATACCAATTTTTACAAGAACAACAATTTCTCTTATAGTTGTAGATTTTGAGTAATTTTAGATTTTAACGTCGTATATTTATTCTGAACGTTTCGGCCCATTTTGAAAATACCATATTTCCAAAGGCAAACGTCGAAAAAAAGACCATTCGATTTGTTTTGGTAAAAGCTTTAATTTTGTATCCTTGCATTTTTTTTTATTAAAGTCCACATTATTCGGGTAATTTAAAAAAAAGAGTCTAGGAATACTGATTTTAGGGGGTGAAAATTGCAATTTTCAGTTCGCAATATCTCGAAAAATATAAATTTTAGCAAAAAAGTGTGTAAGACCTTTCTTTCCTATAATTTAATTCTCTATCAGATTATGTGTATTTTTTGTTTTTTTTTGTGACACCTCTAAGAAGGAGTGAGAACCACCCCTAACCAAAAAGCAGGAAAAATGACAATATAGATTCTTATGTACATACTTTATGAAGCATGTTGAAGAAAAAAAATTGGACATTCATTACATCGTTTTCGGGCTGGGATTTAAAAGCTTCACTTACTGTACTATTTGACATTTTTTTGTAAAATCTGTACATATAATAAATCTGTCAAGTTGGCGTGTCTGCACAATGAAAATATTTGCAAAAAGCTAATCTGCGGAGTGTAAGATGAGTAATAGAATACATTAAGACAGTTTTTGGAATTTTCGTCTGTTTGTCTGTTTGTTTGAACGCGCACCACGTAGAAGCTACTGAACCAATTTGAATAGGGTTTTCACAGGTAAATGTATCTAAGCTTGGAGTAACATTTAGTTTTTATTTCATCTACAATAAGCGTATTTGCACGGCACAAACTTTCATTATTAATCATCTGTAGTATTTCAGAAAATTCTAGAGTATTGTGGAACATTCCAGAAAATAAAGCCTTCTGAAATATTTCGGAATATTCTATAATATTCCGAAAATTCCAGAGCTTTCTGAAATAAATCAGAATTTTCTGTAATATTCCAGAAAATATGTGAGCCTTCTGAAATATTCCAGAATATTCTCTAATATTCCAGAAAATTTTTGAGCCTTCTGGAATATTCCAGAATGTTCTGTAATATTTCAGAAAATATGACCATTAACAAAACGCAGGGCCAGACGCTACACGTTGCGGGTGTGGACCTCAGTGTTAGTTGCTTTTCGCACGGCCAGATCTACGTGGCTGTCTCTCTTGTCAGTGACGCAAACAATCTCTTTGTACATGTCCCTGGTCATTCTACCTCAAACGTCGCGTCGTTTGCAAAGAAGCTTTATAGGTAATTTCAAAATCCACACTAACGTAGTCGCGGACACAGCTGGTTATAAGAAATTTTTCCCTCTAAAAATCAAACGGGGGATATAAAATAAAGTCTGTTCACTGATAGAGTCTCGGTGTGACGTCTCGAACGTCTCAACTAAGATGCCGTAGGTTCGTTGGTGTTTTCAAATGCACAGTAGCGTCGCACATTGGGGCTTTTCGTAGTTAGTAGTCCCAAAAACGCCTAGAGCTTATCAAATTTGACCAATACAAATATATATTTTTTTAATTTTCCTTAGAAAATTTCTAAACGATCACTCACGAGTTTTTTTGAAACAAAGTTAGTCTGCATTAATAGAAGTTGGTTTACATTTTGATTTTTGATGTAAAAAATTGCTTTTTTTCTTAAACCTCAGTGAAATCATTGACATGTAAAATTTACACTAAACTTTTTTTATTTTTTATAGCTTAATTTTGATTTCTTATTACTAATAATATTGATTTCATTGAGGTTTAAGAAAAGAAGCAATGTCTTACATCAATAATCAAAATGCAGAGTAACTTTTTTCAAAAAAGCTCGTGAGGGATCGTTTAGAAATTTTCTAAGGAAAATTAAAAAATATATATATTTGTATTGGTCAACTTTGATAGGCTCTAGGCGTTTTTGGGACTACTAACTACGAAAAGCCCCAATGTACGTCACTTTGTTTTATATTTTACTTGATGTATTTAATTAGAGCATATATCTATATATCTATTGTAAATTTATAGTAATTTAAGTTAAATAAATAAATTATAATATTGAATTGTTTTGGTTTAGCAAAAAATATGATAGAGCAAATATACAAAATAAATACACTTAAATAGTTGCAGCTAAATCTTTTTTATTCATTAATAGAATTTTGTCAAATAAGTATATGTAATCTTAAAATAAAAATATATACTCCATACTAATTATGCCGAACCCCATGTAAAACAAATATGGCAGTAAAATACAAATGCCTAGTATAAGATAAATAAATAAATTTAGTTTTCTTCATCAATGTCTAATTCTCCCGAGTCCTCACCGTCGCTTTCATTATTAACACTTATAATGAGTGGCATAGCTTCTTCAGTATGAACCTCTCGATCATATATCTCTAAAATCAATTTATTTGTGTGATTTGCATACTTGGACTAAATTGAGCTCGACACTTGAGATAAAGCCTCATTTCACATAGCAAGAACGGCTTCGTCACTAAAACGATGTGTTTGTCGTAGTATTTGGAGCAATTCGGCTTTAAATGCGGTATCACACATGCGCTTTAATCCTCTTCTGCTAAAGATCCAAGTTTCGTCTAAGAACACTCCATCTTTGGGGGTCATTACTTTTCAAATTTTTTACGTATTTGCGTAAAAACTCTAGCCGTTTTAGATAAATTTGTGGTCTTTCACACAGTACCTTTCTATTGTCATCTTTTTTTAAAGGAAAAGCCTAATTTTTTAATCACTTTAAATAAACTGTAGGGTGTCTAAAAAAAAATGTTATTTTGAAAACTGTTGCTCCCCAGGATTTTTCTGATTCCTTTTGGTTCCTAATGAAAAGATATGCAGTTTGAAGTCTGTAGGTTTAGGGGAAAGTTTGCCCCTAGGGACCTACAGTTTTAAATTTCTATGAAAAAAAGGCCGAAATTAAGAAAAGTAATTCTTTTTGAAAAATATGTTTTCTCTAATTAAATTAATGTAGTTGGTGTTCTTCAGGCTTCCAAAAATAGCAATATATATACTACTTACATCAGTATTAATTGAAAGTGTATTTAAAATTATTTAATAATAAATTAGGATTAATAGTTTTGTAACTATTCGAGCAGTGCCATAGTTTTATATCATTCATTGGGGCATCTGCTGCTTTAGAAGCGTTCATCCAGCATTTAATGTAAACCAGAGCATTGAAAAGGCAGATTTGCCGCAATTCATCAACCTTTTCTGGCTCGTAACCCAATTCGAGCCACTAAAATTTCAAGAAGCCACACACCTGATTAAAATCGCAGTTTACGTTTGTCACTGGAGTTCATAATACAAGAAATAGCAAAACTAATTATTAGTTTACAACATACAACACTTAATAAAATATTTGACACAATATGGACAGGGACGCACAGTAGTACATCATATATAAATTTGCTAAAAACACTGATTTTGTCAATTTTCTTGCGTTTTCACTATTCATTAAATAATTTTAAATACACTTTCAATTAATATTGATGTAAGTAGTATATATATTGCTATTTTTGCAAGCATGAAGAACCCCAACTGCATTAATTTAATTAGAGAAAATATGTTTTTCTTAATTTCGGCATTTTTTTATAGAAATTTAAAACTGTAGGCCCCTAGGGGCAAACTTTCCCCTAAACCTACAGGTTTCAAACTTCATATCTTTTCATTAGAAACCAACAGGAATCAGAAAAACCCTGGGGAGCAACAGTTTTCAAAAAAAAATTTTTTTGAGACACCCTAATGAACTGGTACGGCCAATTTCAACTATTGCTCTAGATTTTAGATCTTCTAAAAGGATAGCCAAGGAAGTATGTTTACGATCAGACGCCATATCGTAAATAATATTTTCTATTTCATATTTTACAGCATCTTCCCGCATATACATAGCACGGGACGTCCTATGTATATGCAAAAAATGTACATAATATGCAAAAGTATGTCTTTTGTACATCTTGAAGATACTAGGTATGTACACGTATGGATGTCCATGGTGTACATGTACCAGCGACATACATGTAATGAACATTCCAACGATATACATTCTTACGATATCCCTTGATGCATGTCGCAGGAATATCCTTGCATGGAGGTACCTACCACATACATAACTGTACATATACTAGTACACACCATATATGTTATATTAATGAAAAATACCTTCAAGTATGGAAAAAATGGAGTAACAAGGAAATACAAGTCAATTCTAGAAAGCTCCCAATATAGAAAACTCCCTTTGTATAACTATATTTACTTCCAACTTCCAAGGGCATCTGTGACTTCATATATATTGTCTTAGTTTACATGGCAAAAAGATGAATATAATCTTATTATTAGTTGTCTTTAAATTTAGCGAAGAAACAGAGGTTTTAAGACTTCTTTATGTAGGTAAAGTCTATAATCATATTTGTCATTAATTAACTCATAATACCTACATTATTTTAATATATATATATATATTATGTTATATTATTAAACGCTATACTTTTAATTCTTATAATTATAAATTATTCAAATATGGATTATAATTATAATAAATTATTTAAATTGTGGAATAATTGAACATGCTTTTGATACTACTCTACGAATTCGTTGAATTATCTATGGCACACCCTGTCACAGATAAAAAAAGATGCCATCATTCAATTCATTTTAGCTAAAGAGAAACAGACAAATCATGTTTTCGTTTTGACAGTTTTAACTTTTAAGGTTAGAGCATAGCGTTTCAGCTTTCAGCGTTGGAATTTTGCATTGGGGTTTCTCGATCAAGTTTGCTTTATTTTATGTTTTTGAGTGTTCTGTGTTTATTATGTCAATAAATAAAAACTATATTTCAGTATATTTAAATTAATCACATTAGATTATAGCGGTGATTGCAAAAAAATAGTGTACTTACCTACGTATCATGTGTCGAAAGTGTTTTCACTGGACTCGCATACTCGCAAGCTTCCAGGGGCTCAATTCTCGAAATTATTCCAATGGGAAATAGGTATTTTATTATTTTTTATTTTATTACGTTTCCTATTTACTTCTCTTTCCTTTCGCTTACAAGTCGAGAATCGAGCCCCAGGACTCGCTTGGCGGCTCGCCCTAGAATTTACTTACTTGTCCAGTAAAATACAATTCTCGAAACTTTACGTAAATAACTATTTCTTTCACAGATGCCCATTTTTTTGGTAGTATATTTTTTAAGCAAGATCACTCTTTAAGAATAAAAAAGAATAAAATAACAAGTGTTCGTTTTAATTTTATTGTTGTTCATTTATTCTCTAGTTATGAGCAGAGCTATTTATATTGTGAGCTTACAACTTGAAAATGCTGAATATATTATTAAACAAAGTATTCTAAGTACCAAATTCTTTGACACGATGCGAGGACAAAAGGTACAGAAATAAAAAATAAATAAATTTCAAATAGATTTTTTTGTTTTAATAATTTTTTTATCCATGTCGACAAGGAAGTTAGTAAGTAGAGTTTAATAACATTTTTCAGCAATTTCAATTTATTTTATTTTAGGTCACAGGGTATAACTAAATTATATTAACCTAGTTACATGACTAGAAAACAGATTAAACATCTTATAATATTAAGAAAAGTTGTTACTCTTAAGGCGGTCTTTCATAAATATGCTATAAGAAGTGGGTATGCGTGGGTAAAAATGTAAATGGCGTAGCGACGCTCAATGTCACTCTAAAGTGATAAATGAAATCTACCTGAAGTTTCGAATGTTTTCTTGAACGAATTTCATATGAAAAAAAAAAATTATAAGCGTATATACATAGGTAGTTCATACATATACATATGTACGTCCCACGGATATGTGTGGGACCTGTCAGAGCGGGACAAACGGATATACTATGTATTTACATACGACGTACACAATGCTATTTATGTACGTCCCTACGATATCCATGTGAGTACATCATTGGTATATACATAGGATGTCCTTATGCTATGTGGGAGGGATCGCGACGCTCAACGTCGCGATAAAGTGATAAGTGCAATTCATAGGAACCACATATGTATATGAAAATAATGTACATAACACATCCATAGTAAATACATAAACATGTGCATTAGAACGTATTATGGACATCAAATGAACCAATTATGAATATACATATAATGTACATGTGTACTTCATGCAGGCTACAAGCGTATATACATAGGTAGTTCATACGTATACATATGTACGTCCCACGGATATGTGTGGGACCTGTCAGAGCGGGACAAACGGATATGCTATGTACGTACATACGACGTACACAACGCTATTTATGTACGTCCCTATGATGTCCATTATCCATGTGTGTATATCATCGGTACATTCATGGGATGTCCTTGTGCTATGTGGGTTGTAACTCTGTTTTGGACTTTTTACGATTCCGTTCAACCGAAGCTTGAGGTTTCACATTTTCTTTGTCGTTTTTAGCTATTTTTCTTACAGTCTTTTCATCGATTTTTAAAGCCTCACCCACTCGCCTTTGAGCAGCTTCTATTGACAATAAAGGTCCACCATTTTCATTTTCCTTTTGAAAATGTTCCATCAAATTCACAACTAACTGCTGTGATTGCGGATTTAAAAATTCACCAGGATGCATGTTTACTATTTTAACAATAGAACAAGACTAAAATTGCCTTCTTAGGCACTAATTGAAATAATGCTATAGAAAATCGACCCGCCTCTGAAATCGCCAGCCGCATTCAACGACGACACGCGTTACGCAAATTGGTTTGCTGTCGAATAATAGAAATGCCGCACGTCGGTCATAACTTGACCACAAAGATTAAAACTTACGTTACAGATTAGGTTACAAACAATATTTCAATAAAGACAAGGACGGATAGAGCGCCGGACGATATTTCTTAAACTATACGACCGGGATTCTATCAGCGAACAGACTTTATATACACAAACCACAGAAGAACCTATAATCAAAAATCGAGTGAGATCACTCACATCTATTATTCTAAAACACTCTATATAAATTCGGTACATACGACTTTATTTTTGTTAGTAACACACTTTGATTATGAGTATCAATACTCACTTAAATTTAAAAAGGTTAAAATTAACTTTGAGTTGAATTGGGATCTACGATGTTGAAATTTACTGATTATTATTTTGATAAATATGTATATATTTTTATTTATTTTAATTTGTCTTCTATACATTCTTGAGTTATAATTATGTAATGAATAGATACTGAAAGCGCCAAATTAAAATTCCATTTACTCAATTAAAAGATTTCAACAAAAGCATATAGCTTTGACTTATTAAATTTACTTCTAGGTATATCGAAAATGGAGACAGGCCCTCAAGAAGAGAAAATCCTCACAAATATCTGTTATACAAACCAACGCTAAGCCAAGTGCTCGTATTTCTGGCTAGTGGATTTAAAGAACTGCCAGCTAATGGCGCACTTTTATTATATTTATCTGCGGATGGATGCTTTTCAACAACAAAACACCCCGAAGACAGTAAGTTTGTTACTTTAGAAATTATAATATAAACTAGTTTTAGTTCGAAACTCACATAATAGGGAAAGATGTACCAGAAGCTTTGTGAAAACAGTATATAAAATATTTATAACGCAACTCAATAGGTAATAGATGAATTCTCTTTTTGTTTGATATGCACTCTAACGTTCTTTTAATGTAGTAAAGAGGTGTGTAATAAGAATTTTATATAATATGTACTATACTCCAACCATGGTTCGTCTCTCCCGTTTTATGCGTAATATTACTTAGTCAGTTTTGATGCTCAGATTTTTTTTTTTTATCCAAGAATGACACGTTGTCCCTCTTTGAAATATATTGTCCCAGAGAAAATCACGCAAGAAATTTAATTGTCCCGCTTTTGGAAAACCTAAACCGAAATTTCCTCTTTTTGAAACTCGTGTCAAAGCACAGAGTAAAATCAAAGTATCATTGGTAAAACCAAAAGTGTTCAACCATTAATTAGATCATTGGTCATATTGAATTTGTGGTTAATTTTTTGTTACAAACAATTCACCAACACTGAAGGAGTGGCACTATTGCAGATGGAAGATGAAAAACTTGGTGATATTAAATAAAATCATGTAAAAAATAAATTATTGTATAAAACAAATTTAAACATGAATGATCTGCTATTACATTAATGTGCAAAACATATTTAAACATTAACGAATGATATTAAATCACTTTTGATTATAGTGCTGCTACCTATAAGTTGCCATCAAGATCGAGTTTCGATATCAAAGCGAGTTTAAGTTTACGCTCAACTTTATAACGTTCTCTGCGTCGTTTCATCTCCGAGGATGTTTCGTATTTTCACACGCGATTTTCTCTAAAACAAAGTTTCAGATAAAAAGTTGATATCATGTTTTATTATTTTTTTTTTAATCGTTTTATTTATATTAATGTTCTGGCGGAGTTTAGCCGTAGGCTATTCTACCGCTCAACCAGGATGGACACACACACATAGACAACATCACAATGCCCATTCCCTGCGACATTGCCATCTGCCGCAGCTGAGGCTCGAACTTCTCAATATACTTGGTATCTATTTCGAAAGATAAAAAGTTTCACGTTACTTACCCCTATAAATTCTAATATTTTATCGGAAACCTTAAGAAAATGTACATTTTCTATACGCATTAAAATTTGACCTTCAGATTGACATGTTTTGTTAACAAATATATTACTACGGGAGCCCACCTTAAGTGTCTATGCACCCCCCCCCCCCGGATCCTTTAGGACAATGTTTTTTCATAAAAATTAAAGCCTAAGGAACAAGACATGTCTTAAAAAAAAATTGGCTGCACTTTCAAAATGGCGTCCGTTCAAAAAAAAATTTGCAAATATGGTTTTGGTCATTTAACACAAAAACTAAAAAGATGGAGAAAAACTTTCTGCACAAGAAACAAAGTGCATACAATTTTCTACAATTTTGTTTCTATACAATATTTGCATAGGAGTTACCATTTTCCAGATAAATGATTCATCTCTTAAAGTAAAATATAAAATTCAACATAAAACGTAACACTACGGAAGCCCACCCTAACTGTCCGTGCACTCTCCCGATCCTTGGGGACAATGTTTTTCATAAAGACTAAAGCCTAGGGAACAATTTAAGACATGTCCTAAAAAAAAAAAAACTGGCTGTACCCTCAAAATGGCGTCCGTTTAAAAAAAAATGCAAATATTGTTTTTGTCATTTAACACAAAAACTAAAAAAGATGGATAAAAACTTTCTGCACAAAAAACAAAGTGCGTACAATTTTCTACAATTTCGTTCCTATACAATATTTGGATAGGAGTTACCGTTTTCCAGATACCACTGTTGCCGTTTTCGAAATAAATGTCTGCAAATTATATTATTATTATTATTATTAATTTTTTTCAGTTTATTTTATTTTATTTTTATGTTAATAATATAAAGTTATATTATACGCCTTACAATAATTGTCACAGTTATTTCCTCTAAGTGATTTACCGATATATGAATTTGCATGTTTTCTTAATTTTGGACTCATTTATCTAGAAAATGGCAACTCCTATCAAAATATTGTATAGGTACAAAATTGTAGAAAATTTTATGCACGTTGTTTTTTGTGAAAAAAATTTTTGTCCATCTTTTTTAGTTCTTGTGTTAAATGACAAGAACAACATTGGCAACAGTTTTTTTTTAACATATGGCCGCCATTTTGAAAGTACAGCCAATTTTTTTTTTTTTAGGACATGTCTTAAATTGTTCCTTAGGCTTTAATCTTTATGAAAAACATTGTCCCCAAGAATCGGGCGGGGGGTGCACGTACAGCTAGGGAGTGCTCCCCGACTATATGATAGCACGGTAAAAATTTGAAACCATTTCATTGTTTCGTTTTGAGTGGGAGCGAGTTAAATGAAAAAAATTGTTTAATTTATTATTTATTTATTTATCCAATAGACGCCGAGAATCAGTGGAATGGACCGCGAACACTCATGACGGGGTTAAATAATTATTTATGATAATTAAACTACGCAACGGAGCATTATGACGAACTTCAAGAATGTTCTATTCTGGTAGATGGAGTGATTAAAAAATTCAATTTGATTCGTTAAGGATTGTAGCGTTTAATGATACTGCAATTGTACGGGTGGGGTTTCCCTGGAGGAAACTATTTCTTTAAAATGCCCCCAACAAAATAATCAATAGGGTTTAAATAAAGAGATATAACCAAATAAATGGACCGGATCCGATGGTACAATCAAGTGGCCAGCGGGATCTCTTGTTCTAAACCCTATTGATGGCACTTTAAAGAAGTGACAGGAAACCCTTAACTGAAATAGATTTGCGAACAAAAATTGCAGTATTATATAAATCAAGTAAAGTAAAACTGAAAACACGAAGATGCAGATTATGTAATTATGGAAGGGGGGGAGAATATTTGAAAATGTATGTAATAAGTAATAAATAAACGTATTTTTGATTATTTGTTTAATTTTTTGCATCATATCCGTCGTTGAAGATTTATTTTTACAACACAACACATTAGAAAATTGATATTATTTTCTTATAAACAGAAATTTTAGCACAAAAATAAAAGAAAAGGTATTTACATTAGTCATAAATACAAATTTGATACTTTATCTCAAAATTGATGAGCGGGAGAGATAAAATCCAAAACAAAATTTTTTCGTCCTAATAAATTTTACTCGAAAAAAAAAGTATATTAAGCTCGTGGCGCCCCACGGTCGCCCCCCCCCCCCCCCCCCCCCTCTAGAGAATATAAATAAAAAAGTGTGTAAGTTGTGTTTTGCGTAATACCTAAATAATATTCGCTAATCTTAGAATATATAATACAATACAGATTTCCGCAAAAATAATTACCATTTTTTTGAGAAAACAAAAGTCAAAATAAGTGGCGCAAAAAGCGTTTTAAAATGGTGACGTATATAATCTGCCGATGACGTAGGTAGTCTCTGTTGATATGTTGATAGAATGGTTTTATACAAGACAGTGTGGTGTTGTCAAGTTGAAATTTCTTCTCTAGTTCTAGTAAAGATAATTGAAGAAAACAAAAATATAAAGCTTATTTATTAAATCAATTTTAATATATTTATCCACAAAATTTAATTTTGTGATGTAAAAAATAATAATAATAAACGTGAATTATTAAATATTTTAAATAATTTTTAATGACGATTAGATTTTTAAAAACATATTTAGCAATATATGTCAACAGTGTCAACGGCTAGTCAAATGACAGATGTGTTCTAACGCGTCGTGTTGATTTGAAGCATTTGAATTTCTTTTATCGAGGAATAGATAAGGTCATTTAAAAGATGCTTTATAAACATTTCTGGAAACACAAATATAAGTACTCCGGAAAAATCTTTTTAACTGTTTCGAAAAATATGGATATTCGTAGAACTTGGAAGCAATCTTCAAATATTTCTGATCCCATCCCTTAAAAAATCCAAATTTTGTTTATAGAAAGAATCTATCATGTCATAATCAGATTTGGGCAAATTGGATGAATCTCCTTTCACAAAATTCAACTCCATCTTAATAGTTTACTGATAAAATATAAAATAACAAAATCAAACGCCACATGAACAAACAAATAAATCTAACCAATATGTCTGTTTCATTTGTATTGTGACAAGAAGTGACAACTGACAGCATGCAAGCAAAGTTGAAAGAGGGGGAGAGCCGTTTTTAGACAATGTTGCTACATAATCCTCGCCGTGATTTTTGTTTACATTTTTAAGGTATTTTCTAAATGATAACAAACATAAATACCTTTTAATTCCTTCTAAATACATGTATATAATATTTATTGATTTTCAAGATATTGAGCAAAATAGAAGTGTTATAGGTAAAATAATGTAAAGTATATACACAATTTGGCATTCATATAAGATAGTTACAGTCTAAGCGAAAGTTGTGTATTATTGGTTAAATTATTTCCCTCCAAATAAAATCATTTGAAATCTGTGTCTAGACGGGCGTATTCTTATTACTAATTTTTATTTAAGAAATTGATTATGCAGCAATTTTTAAAATAATAACATTACTTGAGATATATATATATATATATATATATATATATATATATATATATATATATATATATAATATTATGATCCTTCGTAAAAAGAAATTATAAATTCGTCCTGTATATTTTTCTCTAAAAATACATCCCGGTTCTTCGTTGGCACTAGCGTCGTCTACCCACCAATTAGTTTTATAGATATAGCGCCAACAGACACACACCAAACCGACAGACAGACTGACGTAATTGAAGTGCCTTAATTTTCATAATCTACATAGCTTGAAACATGAGAACCCGAAGAAATCTCGGAGAGTACTTTTTTTACGATTACAATACTTCCCTTAGATAAGCGAGGGAAGTAAAAAACAAACTTCAAGAAACATAAAACTAACTTTGCTTACTAATGTCTTATTGCTAAATGAAGTTTCATATTAAAAACTCAAAATTAAAACATAATTATTAAATAAGTGTATGTATCACTACCGATTCCGAAGTAAATCTCGAGACTATTCAGATCTGATCCTGGTCCCAATTTACCTAAAATCAACCGGGATCTCCAAATTTTGAAATTGAGGTAATTGGGTTTCAGCATGTCCTTCGCAACCGCAAAGGATCGAAAATGAAAATGTTTGACGTACCGTAACACAGGGCGACTTGAAAATTCGGGGCGAGTTGAAAAATTCCGCTTCTAAAAATTGACACACTATCTCCCTATCTAACGATAAGAAGTGAAACTACGATATTATACGAAGAGCTAAGTGGATAAAGGTGTTATGTCACAAAAACACGTTATTGAGTAATTTAACTCGAAAGTTTTTAGGCGAGAACTTTTTTGATATAACGACTATATAGCTTGCATTTTGCGATGATATTGACATTTGATGTACTTTTCAGAGACAAATAACTAAAGTTGTCAGTTGTCATTGTTTTCGAAAATTTTAAAAAATTAATGTACATAACACCTTTATCCGTTCATAAGTTTCTCTGAAATGATTAAGGAATTAGTGAATAAAAGTGTTAAGAAATTAAACATATTTTATTATTATTAAAACATTGTACAATTTTTAGGTAGTCGGACAGTTCTATGGTTTTGAGCCACAGTTTGATCATTTCCAAGTATGTTGTGATAATACGGCCTTACCATTCATTTATGAATGGTAATTGTTCTTTAAGATTGGCCAGTTTTCCTACACTTAGGCTGCCCTTGTTTTCATTAAACACCGTTAGAGCAATACCGTTGGAATTTATCTTATGCATATTCCTTTTCTTTAAAATATCGACTTTGTAAAATGGAGTCATTTCATCTAGTGATGTAATAGTAGCACCCATAGGTGCCATTTTATACCGTCGCGAAAATAAACCTTTTCATTGTTCAAGTTTTTCTTCCTGTTGTACAAATTGAGTTTTGAGGCAATTCCATCAATATCCTTGAAATGATCTTAATATCTATGACAACGGCGTCTTTGAGAGTTCTTAAAATTTCTCGATACTGGTCCGGAACGTAGATGTTTTGATGTTTCCTTAAAATTTTCTCGACTCTGCCAAAGTCTCTGAATCTAAATATGAATGTTCCACCTCCGAAAATTTATGGTCGATAACTTGAAAATTCTCTCTTTAAAATCAACAACTGGTAAAGTGTAATGATATTGAAGTTTTTATTTTGTCCACCACAGGAGTCGGGCCATATTATAATGTGATCGATCTTTTCTTGGAAATATTCATTGTAAATTTGTGAAAAGGTATGTAAGCAACTAGCAATTTCTAGGCTTTCACGGCTGGCCATATCTTCAGTCCATGTGAAAAAGAACGTTTTTTTTTTTCAGTATTCCTCAATGTATGTATGCCAAGGTTGTAAAACCACATTTGACGAAGGTAAAATGCTTTCGATGTACTTAATTTTGGCAGCGGCATGGTTTGCTGAAGATCTAAAGTAAGAAAGCAAATCGTTCTATCTACTGTAACTTTTGCTCCGTCACGCTTTCGTTGTTCGAAAGTTAGTTTGTAATTTTCTCCGTATTCTTTAGTATTATTTCCAGCATCACATTTGGGAAAAAATGTGAGTCATGATCTCAATTAAACAATTTTGAATACCATGGACGTAATTTCAGTATTTTTATTGCGTAGGCAGGGATTTTTCACAGATAACCCAATAGATGTAAGCATAGCGAACCCTGTAATTCTTAAACAATAACCTTACAAACCCAAATGACCTTTGACTTGATTGGCGTAATTATCATACTTATTATTTTTTCCGCAAGAATTTCGGAATTCGCCAGATTTGCTTTCTTTCAAAATATTGGGTGGACAGAAGCCATACCAGATATCAGTTTTGCTCTTGTCATAAAAATTTCTACGGTCCAGCCCTCTTCTGCTTGTCAGCATAAGAATGTTTGTACAAAAATCAACACCGCAAAGCGTCACTTTCCAGTATTTCTGATTTACAGACTAATTTTCTAGAATACTTTGGTAAATTCGTATTTTATTATTGCATTTTATATTGATAATGTTTTGTTTTTAAAACATTATTAAAACTTGCCTGGGAAGAAATTTCCACTATGTGACTGATTTCTGCTGAATTGCCAAAAGGTATAAATGTGTTTACAGCAATTAGATACTCAAGTACCATCTCGACTCTTGTACCATCTCATACCATTTCGAAATTGAACGAAATGAATATATGGATTAAAACACTATAAGCACTATTTCCAAATATTAGTCAATTTATAAACATCTTACATGATTCATGAAATCGTTTATTCATTGCCATTTGTAATATCAGTTTACTACGACTGGCCATTTTCACTATAATAGTAAGAAACACTTAACACAACTTGTCACATTAATGTCAATATAACATAACTTTAAAAGCAAAGTGTTTTGGATTAAAACAATTTAATATCGCACAGTAATGGATAAAGGTGGTATGTGATCATGACACCTTTATCCATTAAATTATATAAAAACCATATGTACATAACACCTTTATCAAACATTAAAACGCATTTAGGAAAGGTTTATTATCCCAAAAACTTATTGAAATGATAGATTATAAGTTAAAATAGTTGTCTGTGTAGAAATCTCAAAATTTTGAAAAATGTCACATAACACCTTTATCCACTTAGCTCTTCATAGTACAAAATACCTATTGCACGCTCATTCTGTGACGGTTTTGTTTCAACTTAGTGGTTTGTTTTGTTGTGAAAAGTGTTCGAAAAACAGGTAAGAAAATGATGTTTTTTGTAACTCAAACACTTCCTGTTGTACATAACACCGTGTGAGTAATTGAGATACGTAGTATTTTTTTTCTGGCTGCTTGGTAACTGCCTATCACTAACCTAACCCAAAATCACAGTTGATGCGGTATTTCTTCCTGTGGCGTATCAATTTATTTTTTCGTGTTGTTTTAGGGGCGACTTGAAAATGGTGAGAAAGTTTGGGTGCAGCCTCCGATTAAAGAACTTATATCTAGATACATAACAGGCTATCTTTTCACCATATACCTTGTTTGCTCCTAACATAGTCACATTATATGTCCATTAAAATGGATAGATGAACATCACATCCCATAGGCAACAGTGGCGTTGTGTGTGTAGAAAATGTGTAGAATGGTAAATATTTTCATTAAAATGAATTATTGCAATTCCTGCATTACCGGCTCTTTATATAACGTGGTGTAGGCATACGATATTACAGTAAGATAAAACAGTAAGATAAATATGTATTGAAAGGATATTAAAATTTAATTGCTATTTACTTTATAACTGTAAACTGAACTTCATCATGTTACGACTGTGGAACGATCGATTTTCTTCTTTTCTAAACTGCTTTCTGCAAACAGCACAGCACTACACTATTTATTTGCACAAAATATATTGTCACTAAACTGTGTAAATATGAATAAAGAATATTATTTAGGTATTAAGCAAATCACAACTTAAAATAAAATTACTTTTTCACCAGTTTTTGGTCGGAGAACATGAAAAACATTTATTGACATTAATGGCCGAACTGTCAACTGAAATTATGATAATCGAACTGAAGCCGATCGTGCACGAGCGGCCGCGAATACGCCGATGGGCCAATCAGCAACTTATGGGAAAAAGTGCCTTAGATTGTGAGTCTTTCAGCGACAAATAAATCAATGCCATTATGTATCTAGATATAAGTTCTTTAATCGGAGGGTGCAGCAAATATCGCGATTTTGATGAAAATAAATTGCAAGAGGCTGTACAAAGACATGAAAGGGGAAATTTAGAGTGAAGAACATGAAATACCATATGTCACTTTATATAGGAAAATTAAAGGGCTGCATTTGAAGAAACCAGGGGAGCAACCGGTCCTTTCAGATGTAGAAGAGCTTGCATTAGTTAGAGCAATTAGCATTGCATGTGAATGGGGCTTTGCTATGGAACCAATTGATATTAAGGAATTAGTTAACAGTTATCTGCAGAAAATTGGTAGGCACGTACCAGCATTCAAAAATAATAAACCAGGTGAAAGTTGGATGGAGTTATTTTTAAAAAGACGTAAACAAAAACTTTCAAAAAGATAGTCTCAGTCTATAAAATAGAGTAGGGCTGAAGTTGACCATAGCATCAACAATAAATACTTCGACAATTTGTTTAAAAATCTGAAAGATATCCCCACATAAACTATAATGAGACCAATTTCACTGACGATCCTGGTCGAGTTAAAGTTCTAGTCCGAAGATCAGGCAAGAGAGCTGAAAAAGTGATTGACATTTCGAAGTCGGCCACCTCTGTTATGTTCGCATGTGCAGCATCTGGGCATAGGCTTCCCATTTATGTCGTATATAAAGCTGAACATCTGTGGTCAATCTGGACCGAAAATGGTCCACCTGGTACAAGGTATAATAGAAGCCACAGTGGATGGTTTGACTGAAATATCTTCGAGGACTGGTTTAACCATGTGATTCTTCCATATTGTAAAAACTTACCAGAGGGACCAAAAGTACTAATTGGGGATAACCTGGCTTCCCACATATCTTTGAATGTTATTACGAAATGCGAAGAAAATAATATCAATATTCTTTTGCGGCCAAATAACACCCATTTGACTCAGCCTTTATATGTCTATGTATTTCGATCTATAAAAGTAGCTTGGCGTAAAATACTTGGACAGTAGAAAAAACACAACAAGTGAGGAAAGATGCATTTTCTCGGTTGTTGAAACAAGTACTGACCACCATAAAAGACAATTGTAAAAAAAAATGTAATTTAGGGTTTTGAAGTGCCATTAAATCGGCAAAAAATTCTTGAAAAATTGTCTCGAATAGAACGGGATAAACTGCAGATGAACCTATAGCTAACTGTTTAAAAGATATGTTCGAAAAAGCTCGATTCAACAAGGGCGGTTCTACCAAAGGAAATTAATAAAATGTTACATATGGAAGCAGGAAAGAGTATTTTCCAGGAGGACCTTCAACGAGTACCTCCAAAAACAGCTGAGAAAAAAGGAAAAAAGTTTTATCAGAATCAGTAGAAACCAATCTGGAAGAAACTATGGTAGTAGATGACAATGACAATAATCCTAAAATATTTTCTGATTTAGATGATGAAAATAGTGTACAAAATGACCAAGGTGACAGTCTAAAAACTGATGATTACATTTTTAGCCAATACGAGCACAAACACTGGCGGGAAAAAAGATTTGTTGCTAAAATTATTAGCACCCACGAAGACGACATTTATATTATCTCATTTTTAAGGCCAAGTGCTAAAATACAACAGGCTTTTATTTATCTCGAAGTGGAGGATACCGGAATTGTCCATAAACAGGAAATTGATAGAAAATTATCAAATTATCAAGTGTTGAGACGTGGACAAATTCAATTTAACACGTTCGCTGTTCGCTGTCCAATGACCCACCTATGTGTCATGCCTTATGTTTTCCGTAAGTCCTGTGCTCAGTGCCCCATATTTGGCTCACGTTGGGATTCTATTTCATATTAGATTTTAGGACGGACTGTCGATGAATAGGCAGGTGTAACAAGGTTACTATACAAAACATACGTTTGAACCATATTTGTGGCATAGACTTCGATATTAAACCATTGGTTACCACATATCTCATTGGACTCTATGCATGTAATTTTTTAATTACAGAGTCCCATGACCCAAATATGGTACATCAGTTTTTTATACGGGAACTGGTGGCGTATGTTTATGGCTAACCATATGGACAGCGAACGTGTTAAAGGATATAATATCATTTTGTAAAATATTCACCTTATTTTGTTCTCTATCATTTATTTAAATAAAAATTCTATTGAAACAGACATATTACATCTTTTTTTTAACCTAGTTTGGCTTACAAATGTTTGTTGACTGATTGTTTTAATTTTATTTTAATTTCATCTCGCCCCTACTTGACCCCGACTTGCAATTCTCATAAGAAAATAGATTAAAAAAAATGTTTTTTGGAAAAATGTAGGAACCTACATTTTGCTAAATTCGCTAAAAGCTTCCACTGATTTCCAAAGTAATCTAAATTAACCTCGTTTGCGTGATAAAAAAATTTTTGTAGTAGATATACACCCAAATATTGTGAAAAAGTTATCACGGTAAAAAACAAAAATAATTATATAATTGCGTATATTCTACTCTTGATAATAACTAGTATATATTATTATATATTTAACATAACCAACATATACCTACTTTTGTCACATTCACTGGTTAGATATGTGCGTTGTTAACTATAAATCTGATTAAATACATTTTCACATCGTGGTGATCAGTCAACCTAAAAAATCAGTGAATATCGTTAATTAAATTTGTTAACCAGGCGATTCACCTACACATTCTATCAGTTACTGGAGCACTATATAATGTTTTATGAAGTTTTATGTTCGATTAAAGTTTTATTTTTAATTATTAGATTAAACATGGATCAAATGTTTTCAGCTAGGCGTTGTTTGAAATGAAAACTACCAAACAATTATTCATAGCCAATTACAAAGGAAATAGTATGTGGAAAAATCTGTTGCATTTGTTATATTTACTACTGACAAATCTGCAGTCCTACAATTACTACGGGAGCCCACCCTAACTGTACGTGCACTCCCCGATCCTTGGGGACAATGTTTTTCATAACGATTAAAGCCTAAGGAACAATTTTGGGCATGTTCCCAAAAAGAAAAATTGACTGTGCTTTCAAAATGACGTCCGTGTATAAAAAAATTTTGCAAATATTGTTTTTGTCATTTAACACAAAAAATAAAAAAAGGTGAAAAAAACTTTCTGCACAAAAACAAAGTGCATACAATTTTCTACAATTTTGTTCCTATGCAATATTTGGATAGGAATTACCATTTTCCAGATAAACGATGAATTTCTGTAAGAGATTGAGGCAGTATTTTATCTGCTGAGCACCGAGGTTCTCCATTTTCTTTGAATGCTTAATCACTCCAAGGCTTTGGAATATTGTGAATCGCTTCGTGGACTAATCGCCAAATACGCGTTTGGTAAACAATCCTTTTAATAATCTCGATAAGGCGAGTCTTGATGGTGGAATCGAAGAAAAATCAACTTTAGTGTCAATTGATAAAGACAAATCTTTGTCACCACATTTCTGTCTAATGGCAATTAGGCGAAGATCGTCCATGCTAACGCATTTCTTTGATCCATATATGGCACATGTAAACTCCTCTAATGATGCGACTAATTTATGATCAATATTCCAGCTGCTCCCCAAATCTTGAAATGTTCGGATATATTTGGTATATTTGGAAGAAAGTAACATTCTTAGGGGATTTATCTTTCCTTTTCCTTTAAAGACGCTGACAGAGTCGCATCCTGTAATGTAATTCCAAAAATTTTTGAGGCCCGTACTCTTGTGCTAATGAGGATATGTTAATAAGCCTTCTTTTATTGCCAAATCCGGTATCAAAGAGTAATTTACATTTAATTTTATTGGAGTAAGCCAGCAGAATCCAAAGGATGTCAATATCAACACTTTTAACCCTAATCTGTTCATGACCTTTTTCGAGATAAATGTCTGCAAATTATAATATTATTAGTAATTTTTTTCAGTTTATTTTATTTTTTGTTATGTTAATAATATAAAGTTATATTATACTCCTTACAATAATTGTCAAAGTTATTTCCTCTAAATGATTTACGATATATGAATTTCCATGTTTTCCTAATTTTGGCTCATTTATCTAGAAAATGAACTCCTATCAAAATACTGTATAGGAACAAAATTGTAGAAAATTTTATGTACATTGTTTTTTGCGAAAAAGTTTTTGTCCATCTTTTTTAGTTTTTGTGTTAAATGACAAAAACAACATTGGCAGCAGTTTTTTTTAATATGGCCGCCATTTTGAAAGTTCAGCCAGTTATTTTTTTTTGGGGGGGGGGGTCTAAAATTGTTCCTTATATTATGGGAACCATCGACCAACATTTATCGTCATCGCGACATGGACAAATCCTTAAAAACTGTTTAGTTTAAGGGAAAATAGGAAACTTTATTATGTAAAGCAAAGCTCTGGTGCGTTGCGGATGTGGTAGAAAAACATTTTCCGTCGGTAAAAAAAATTCGTGAAATTTTTTTATAGAACCTCGTCCGTTTTTAATGAAATCCCATTCAAAATATAAAAACAAACACCAATCTGTGAAGAACGGAAATTTTTAGCCTTGTAGAAACTTGATAAATGTAGTATTAGTTATTAAAAAAATGGCTTGATCGAGTTACAGCAACAAGGCTAAAACCTTGTTTAGATGGTTGACCAGGATCTATAAAAAGTCTAAACGGACATTTTCCGTGTTACACGGTTGTACAAAATGAAATGGAGTCGTCTCTTACTCTGCGCTATAGAGGTATAAAGATAACTGACCGCTGGAGAAAGATAAAAAAGATCCAAGCGACGTCCGACATCTTCGAGATCCGTAAATTTGTCTTCTTTCTTTCTCACTCCCATGGACTACCTGCACACTTGTTTTCCGCCCTCTTTATACCTCTATGTCTATGCCTGCTGTAACTATTCATATTTAATGCCTTGCACTCTATTTCAGTGTCATCTTTTATAACATTTTTTGAAAATATTATAACATTTTTTGAAATTTTGTATTTTTTGAAAATTTTGACATTTCGTCAGCTTAGTATTACAAGATTGCATGTTACATTTTTTGAGATTTTGCTTCTTCAGAATGAAAAGGTTGGATGTTATCGTAAGTACCTTCAGCTACTCTCCACTAGATGGTAGAGCACAGATAGTCATTTATAGGCAGGTAAACAAAAGTTTATGTCAAATTTTAATGCCCAGTTCATTAACAAAATGGATTAAAATGGATTTGTCAAATTTAAATTATATGCACATACAACCTTGTAATACCAAGCCGACGATTTCTTGAAAGTATATTTTTTGAAAATTTGACATTTTTCTGAAAATTTGACATTTTTAGAAAATTTTATATTTTTTTGAAACAAAATATTTTTATCCAAAAAAAACGTCCGGTCCCGTCTTATACAATTATTCTTGAGATCCTGGATGTGCCTCCACCAAATCGCAAAAAACCGTCCCACCCGATTCGCCCCTCCGGACCCTACAACTTTTGTCCGAAACTTTCCCCGCATCCTTCCCCGAAGAAATATACGGCTGGTTAGTTTTTCAATTGTCACCCTGTATACGAAAAAAGTTCACGGGGGAAAAGGTTGAAGTTTGAACCCGAGGGGTTGTAATGTTCCCTGCGTTAGGTAGATTTGCCTCTTTGCTTTCCTTCCCTATCGACCCTTTTCCCCGTAGAGTTTGGTACATTTGGGCCTTCAATTTCCTCTACCCTGCTAGTTAGATTTGCCTCTGTATTTTTCCTCCCTATCTACCATTCTACGTGTGAGTGTGATTATGTGCGTGTGTATATGAGTCTATTCACGCCCCGAGTTACATTTTTGCAAAATTCCGACAAATTACAGAACATGAAAACACGATACATCCATATTACGACTTTCTAACGCGACGGAAAATTGATTTTCTGGGAACAACAACGCAGAAAACGTTCGTTCCAATTTTTCTACGTATGTCTAAATCCTACCAATTATTTAATCAAGGAAACGGACGGGACGCGATACCTCGCGGGAACCACACAAAATTACATTTTACAAATTCATTCACTCCCACGAACAACGTTCAAATCGTCCGTTTTCATTTTTTCATGATTGTTTTGAGCGGAAATTCTCAAATTACACTGAAAACGAACGCGACGCGATAACAAAATTTTCTAATTTCAAATTTATTGGGAAATTTTCTAATTTTCTCTTCATTAGCCGCTTGCACAATGCGGAAAGTGTCCTTTCGAATTTTTATAGAGTTACAGACACCGTACTTTAACACAAAAACAGGAAACGGACGTGTCGCGATAACAATTTTTGCCCATTTTTTTTACATGTTCATTATTGGTTTTCGATCGTTTAGCAACATTGAAGACTTCCGTCATAAAAGACTTTTGAGAATAATCTGTTCGAAAAAGTTTAAAATTCTCATGCCGCGATGAGGCTGAAAAGCCTGATCGATGGCTCCCATACTGTTAGACTTTAATTTTTACGAAAAACATTGTCCCCGAGGCTCGGGGTGGGGGTGCATGTACAGCTAGGAGTTATGTAAAGTAAATCCAGGGAATGGTGAAGACTCAAATGCCTTATGGGAATCTTTGAAAGGAAGTATCACACAAGCAGCAATAGGAACACAAAGCAGCATACGTAGAAATACAAAACAACTTTGAATAACAGGCAAAATTTTAAATGAAGTACAAGATAGAAAAAAACTTGAAGGCCCAGGGGCTTATAGAGAATATAAGAATAATTATCTACAAGCCATCTGTAGAGAACTGACATTATACGTCTATTTATAACAAAAATAGCATTGATCTTTTACGAACGGTGAGAGTGATTAAAAGTAGATTCAAAGCCAATACGTGGCCTATTAAGGACTCCATAGAAACTCGAAAAACTGACAGTGATCGGATTATTATGGTTTGGCATCAATACAAGCAAAGGGTTTTCAAAATCAGAACAAGACTGTGAGAAGAACTACGAAGACAGCCCAGCAATACTGATGCTTAAGTTACTTGATGAAGAAGGAGTGAGAATCCTTTTTGGTTCGATGACTGGAGAACCTTAATAGATAGATAGTTGTTTATTTTCATCAGATACATATTTATACATCAAAAAGATTGTACAACTTATTTGATGAACTCTGTCACTACATAGAAAGGGAATGAGCGATATCTGGAGCAACTACAGACTGCTGCCATCGATATCATACGACAGTAAAATAATTCTGTGTATGCCGCATCATCTATCTTAGCAAATACCTTTTAAGTGAGCAGACAAGGCAATTACATTCCTAAGTTCCTTTGTTTCGTAGATCAAGTTGCGTAGATAACGTAAAATGGAACAAACTGTGGACCTCACTAGATGATAAAAAATGAAGATAACGTCGTCCAAAATGTTAGACTGATAATACCACGGAACTGATGAGAAAGGTAAAGCCGTACACTTAACAGGAAACCACGACAGAAGGAAAGATGCTGTTAGGTATGTCGTGCAGCCAAGAGGTCAACTAGATAATGCATTTGTCACAAAACATCTGCTAAGTGTGAATAAGAAGAAGTAAGCATTGTATTTAGATCATTACTCAGTATTACTCACTGGTGTAGGTTTTGAATTGAAATTTTCAACGGGGTGCAATCGGTAAACTGGTGTGAAGAAAAGTCCTCAATCTAAACCAAAGTTAAAGAAGCGGAACACCTTCGCAATGCCGAGGAGAGAACAGAACAATGAGAGGAAAGAAATATATATATTTTTTCGATTCTCTGGAGAGTTACATCGACGGTTTTGGTGTGACTGATTAATGGTTATCGAGAACAGGAATATTTTTGAAGGCAGAGTGTTCAGGAGGCTTTATTTGAAGGGATATTAAGTAAAAGCTACTATCTACATGGTGGTAACTGAGAAATAGGTGAAAAATAATGGAAAATAAAAAAATGTATACTTGCTCCCAAAGCTAGACCTTGATGTAGTCTTCCCTTCTAATACGAGTATAGAGATGTTTTAGAAGAACTTGTCAAGCATAAAGAAGTAAGTTTTGTCAAGCCAAGCAACCTAAAGCCGGAACCTACGGTGAGCATTACAAGATCATGATAATCTTCAATCTACGGGAATTGGAAATTAAAAATTAAATGTAAAAAAACTTTTTAAAAACAAGCTCTTATTATTATTTAGGTGTACTGAAACGAAAAAAACAAAAGAAAAAAAAATTAATTGTCTTAAAAGCTTGTCGAAGGCACGCTTTCGCCATTTCTTAAAATATCTTAAAATACAACTATGACTGAATTCACTATTCGATAAAAGAAACTAAAAATGGTAGTGTTAAAACTAAAAAACACACTTGTTGTTACCATGTTATTGTATTGTCAAAGGAGTTGTGCAAAGTGTGCAAAATTTCAGCTTGATAGGAAGTGCGATATAGTTCCATCACAAATTTTGAACCGGAAAGGCATAGTTACAAACATTGCAAGTTAAAAAAAAGCTTGCAAAAAGGAACTGCAGTTGAACTTTGGACTTTATTTAGAAAGTTAAAAAGCAAGATCGGTCAAGTTAAACTCAAAATACTAATAGTAGTTCTGACAAGATACCAATTTAAGCGATACTTATCATTGATAGTAACTGAGGAGACCCAGTTTCTCCAAGATGTGATACTGATGAAGAAACTACCTATTACTTAAAAAATCTCTTGGGACAGAGTGAAATAAGAGCAATTGAGACAGCCTCACGCTGGAGCGCTTCTAAAGAAAGAAACCGGCCTTCGAAATGAGAAGACATCGCAATTTTCATTACAAGATCGGGAAGGTTTGGATGTAGTAAATAGTTGAGAAGATGGCAAGGAGCCTGCTTGTGACCAAACACCAGTCTTCTCCAGCTACTATTCTTACATTCAATGAAATTCTCTCTGTAAATTTTCACCTACGAGAGTAGAATTCCAAACCAGAATACACCTGAGCTTCTATATCAATAAAAGTTGGAGTCAATCTCCCGTACATCCGATTTGACTATACTAGAAATATAATGCATGGTTCAAGAGAGGTTATAACACATTAGTCAATTCGAGTATATACAGAAAAACTTTATGGCCATCTTAGTCTGGTATGGCAATATCTGTTAAATTTTCTGACATTGTGATATTTTGTTTTGGTATACTGGACTAAACATAATTCTATAATATCGTGCAGATCTGAATCAGTGACTCTGGTCTCTGAACAGGGTGTCCATTAAAGAATGGGCCATTCCTCAACAGTAGGTTCCTTGAGTAAAAATAAGTCATTTTATCTAATCTTGCTTCCTTAAAAGTCATGGGGCGTCAAAAGCAATTTTTTTAATTTTTTTTTATGTTTTTTTTAATTTTAGCTGTTATTCCAAATTATATTTAGCCGTGTACCTACCAGATTAAAATAATTTAAATTTAACCTGAATGTGCCTCAAGAAACTGAAATGCATGTTTCTCGAAAACGGTGCATTTTATAGATATAAAACAAGTATCTTTTTTACGTAGAATTGAATACTGCATTAAAAAAATTAACTTTATTAGAAAGTTTATCTTCAAAAAAATTATGACCAAAACAAAAATTAGACGTTCCCAGCGCCCTTTACGTTATCCATCTAAATTATTAACATGGCTGTTCTTAGTATTCCAAAAAACTCATATATGTATAACAAATTTGGATCAAGTCGCGTAAGTAGTGATAGAGATTTAACAAAAAATAAATAAAAAAATTTTTAAGAAATATGTTACTAAGCTATGTTTAGCTAAAACGACTTACTTTTAGTCACAGAACCTACTGTTGAGGTATGGCCCATGATTTAGTGAACACCTTGCATATACCTCTTCAATTATAAAATTCAACTGTACCTTATCGGGAAAACAATTTTTTTCTTTAAAACTGGTCATTTTATTAAACACGCCTCTTTTAAGATTTCTACCTCTTGTGATATTTGCATTTACGCGAATCACCCCTAACTAGAACGGCGCGGAGTTTATTGTCGGCGTTAATACCAGATAACAGATAAACAGCGCCGTACTTTGAATTCATCTGTCAATATCGCGAAGGATGGGTAATTCGCCTACCAATGCATAAAATATTCCTATGTTGACGCAAAACAGTAAGATTTTTTTATTTACCAGAAACGTCATTAAGTCTCTACCGAAAACATGATTTTAAAATCTCTAGTATTATTTTGTTCATTCTAATACGCAAAAATTTGAAGTACAGCTCTGTAGTACTCTTGTCAACATCTAATAGCGCCGACTTTGATATTTTTATGGCCGATTTTTATGGCCTTTTTATATGCCCGATACAGTATACTATACATACTGTGTATATTGTTCAAATTTTACTATAATCGACATAATAATTATGAGAAAAATCTTCCTACAGGTACTTGATGTTATTTTGATCCGGAAGTATTGCTCTATTCTCCTCGGACATTCTGTGTAATTAATTAGTATGGTTTAAATTGTATTATTATCTGTAAATCATCACAATACAAGACTATTTTCATTTTTAGTGGGTTACGACCTTGGTGGTGTTTTGACAAGCAGCAAACGAGATGGGGAACACAAGAAACAAAAAGAAGCTCACTGCCTTTACCCTGGTGATTTATATCCGTTTACACGAAGACCGTTATTTGTTATAGTTGATTCGGATAATAGTTTCGTTTTTCAACATATTCCTAGGTATTTTGGGCAACCCCTAGTTACGTTAATGTCGCCGCAAGATACTCCACCCGCTTTTCAAGGTACGTATATAAAACCAGAAGTAGACATAGTCTTGACTTTTCTTTGTCTGGAACGGTTTCAATTTCGCTACCTTTGTATTTCTAATTCATCAAATGTTTTCTAGGCTCCTACAATTTAACAGACAGAAAATCTTTCAGGCCAAAATTACATCTAGCTAGTAGAGAGATGAGACACAACCCTCACAACATAGTTACAAAAATAATTATCACTGGTGCAACTAAAAGTTTTATGTATTAACTTTTTTTCAAGCTATGTTGCTCAAAGTACAATTCGTATAAATTGGACAGTTTATTATCAAAATACATTTGGTCTTTGATCGGATAATAAATTTTGATTTACATTCATTGTAGATGACATTTTTCTATTGCAGCAAAAAGAAGCAAGGGTAAAAAAACAGAAACGTTACAAGCATATTTTATATAAAATTATATAAAAAAAATATTCTTAAGAAAAAGCTTTTATTAGAAAAAACTACTAAAAAGTAAAAATATTTTTTTTTTAAATTCATACATCTGGAGACCAAAAGCTTTGGGAACGGTCATATAGCGCTATTGCATAGTTACTTTACTCAATTGACCACCCCCAAAGCTTTTGGTTTCCAGGTGTATGAATTTTAAAAAAATTATTTTTATTTTTTAATAGTTTTTCAAATAAAAGCTTTTTCTTAAAAATATTTTTTTATATAAATTTATTTTTTACTTTTTAGTCTACTTATTTTACAGACAGACAGACAAAACCCCTTATTTGTCACCACCATCCACCGCTTTCCTACCTCTTCCTGCCCATTCCCCTCCCCTTCCCCACCTCTTCCCACCTCTCCCACGTCCGCCATATTGAATTTTCCGCCATTTTGGGACGTCCGCCATATTGAATTTAGAATGATGTCACATAGTTTATCGTATTTTACTTGTCAAACCCTTTCATTTGATACTCATATCAAGGGGGTTGTGAAGAAAAAGGCGATCCGCCAGCTTGGGACGTTCTCCATATTGAATTTATAATGACGTCACATTATTTATCGTATTTTACTCGTCAAACCTTTTAATTTGATACCCATATCAAGGAGGTTGTGACTAAAAAGCCGATCCGCCATCTTGGGACATCCGCCATATTGGAGTTAGACCGATAATGGCTATACTATGTTGCATTGTCACCGGAATTATACACGTGTGCCAAATTTCAAAGCTCTAGCTTAATTATAACTAGTCGACATTTAGCTTGCAAGATTTGACCTAAACAAACATTCATACAAACAAACATTGCAAGTTAAATAAAAGCTTTTAAAAATTGATGTAATTTTATCCGAAGTATTGCCCATTTCTTGAGACAAAGCTTTGAAAGACAATACACATTTGAATTATGATTTAATATTCGACATTACGATAGCGTAATGTCGAACTTAATGTAATGTTTATAGAAAATTGAATTTAAAAAAATTCTGACGGCCTTTGAGCAGTTTATCTAGACGAAAAAAAAACAGCACTTTTCTTAATCTCCTATTAAATTCACTGCCTCTATCAATTATCATTTTCATAAGATTTATATATTATATAAATTTAACAGAATATTGAACATCCTACCAGACAGGTACAACACCCTTCGAGCTGATCACAGAACCAACCAAGAATACTTTGGTATTATTATTGATGAATATAAAGTAGGAAGACATTTGGCTGGGCCACACATTCTTCACAACGCTTTTAGTATTCAACATCTTAAGTGGAACCAACAAAAATTTTAAATATTGTCAGTATTGATCCTATCCGTAGATTTCAAAATTAGAATCTACCCAAGAACTTGGAAATTAACCAGTTTCCAATAACTTGCTATAATTAGAGTGAACATACAATTTTCAGTTTTAATTTATAGTCTAGGTGCCCGCGTACAAAAATGCAATTTATACATATCCTCGTATAACTTCTTGTACGGCATAATTGCCCCTAGTCTATCACTTTTTTCCTCCGAAAATTTTCGTAAACGCGGCGTTCCTCCTCGGCATGAAAAAGACGATTTCCACACGTCGTACTGGAAAATCTGCAAATATATTTTGTCGGACAATTTGAGAATTGGATTCTACATATATATTATTTATATTTCTACAAACTGTCCGACAAAAATTTTGGAACGTTAAGGGTGTCTACCACCGTAAACATAACATAACATAACTTTAAAACATTTATTGATAACTAGCTGATTTTTTCAAGATTGCTTAATAAAAATATGTAGAATCCAATTTTCGTATTGTCGGACAAAATATATTTGCCGATTTTCTAGTCCGACGTGTGGAAATCGTCTTTTTCATGCCGAGGAGGAACGCCGCGTTTACGAAAATTTTCGCAGAGGAAAAAAGTGATAGACTAGGCGCAATTATGCCGTACAAGAAGTTATACGAGGATATGTATAAATTGCATTTTTGTACACGGGCACCTAGACTATTAATTTTACAATTTTGATGTCAGCATGAAATTATATCAATTTTTTTCAGATCAACAGCACAATGGTTCTCTTTTCACCCTGTTCCTTCATTCACCATTAACAGCGTTCTGTTACTGTTGCAATTTGACCAGCATTCCCATTCACCATTGGGAACGCTGTCAAAGCTTTGTGGACCGTTTTGTCACCGAGGCGTCACGACTTTTTACCAGATCAAGAGTCGGTGAGTATGATGAAGGTATGTTCGTTTTAGTACTGTGAACGTTTTGATCTTTTGGTGTTTCTTCTTCAGTCCTTTCTGCTTCTACAATTGACACTCACATTTTCAAACAAAAGATCGCAGTACTATGCTAAATATGCTGGTAATCTTAACAGAGTTGATTGAGTTAAGTTATTTCCACTTTGCAGAAAAACTCGGGCTAATTTTAAAATAGATACTTTTGTTAGCTAGATCATTCGAAGGTTCAAGACTTTAGACCAAAACAGCAACTCCATTATTCTCCTTTGGACAAGCCAATTGTTTTAACTAAGTACAACGTGAACAGGGCGATTCGCAATTACAGGATACGGCCGAATAAAAAATGTGTAGTTTGTTACATAGACTATGGTCCGATGCAGATAATAAGGGTGAAACCGAAAAACATGTTCATGAAAGTCATTTTCTTGCCGTGAAGTAAGATTTTTAACTTTAGATTCGGAGATAATACCATCTTAGTTATAGCAAGTGAAAATGAGCTCATACACCTACCAGACAGTTAGTTGTCAAGCACGGAGATCTGAGCACGATTTAACTTTAAATTACAAAAAAAGGAAGATTATGTTTGCAGACTGATCCAATGAAAACCACCCAACCACATTAAGGATTAATGAGTATGAAGCCGCAAAGAAGATGGTATATCTTGGAGCTTTTGTTGATTATGCAAGTAACTAAATTTCAACTGAGAATACAGATAGCAAGAACGGCAACTTGCCAATTGTGAAAAAATTTTGTGTGACAGAAACAACACGAAACTCTCAAAGATTAACGCCCTAGTTTTCTACATCTTTGTTTATCAACTAAATTCAAGCCAAGTTCAGCTTAATCCAAGATAGAAATCCAAGGTCACGATTATTACAACAATCATAACCATGGATTTTGATCTGGATCAAGCTGGACTTTGGTTCCCAGCCAGCAAACTGACACCATTTTGACGTCATTGTTTGTAACATTGGTCGATGACATCAGATGGCGAAAAAATGACGTTTCAGTAACGAATATATGCATTACAACATAATTTGTTGAAGAAATTATTTCTAGATAGTGCCACATTTAAGCCATTGACAATAATCAGTTACTTTCTTATGCTCTGATGAATTTATAGAAAATAAATAATATAAATTGCAATGTTCAAATTAATTCAGGAAATATCGATTGATTTAAATGGATCTAATAAGGGTCAGGTTAAAGCTCATTGTTCTGTAGCTGAGCCGAGATAGCTTAAAAACCAGTGGGTACTTATTCTACTAATTGACCATTCATCTACACGGCGGCGCAACCTGTAGCCCATCATACATTGGAAAATGAAGAAACTCTAGAGCCCTTAAGATTCACATGTCATTTTGCATCTAATTGGTTTATTATAGGTTTGTTCCAACACAGCACCTAACCAGTTTGGGAATCGTCAAGTACAGGCGCAAAGCGAATGTAGCGTTCCTACGTTCACTTTGCACAGGCATTATATTTTTCTCAATTAATCAAAAATAGCTTACATATCGCCAAATAAGCGTCACAAAATGACGTCTCTAGGCTGTGACAATTACGTGATTTTTACGACATACATTTTTCAGCCAATCGCAATCAACCTAGAGCTGGAAAATCTGTAGAAAGAGTTACCAACCTCAGAATATTCAAAACTTTCCTAACCCACACCATAAAATGTGATGAATAAATGGATGCGTGTTTAACACTCACTTTGACCTGAGGTATAAATTATCCCTGGGTTAGTTAACACGCAAATTTGTATTTGTGTGTACCCTGTATTGTTAAACCAGCCCTCAAACATGCACTGTTAGGAAGGCAAACAGGTGAATTGGTCTGGAGACGTTTGTTAATTTTTCCTCGGGTAATCCATCGCACGAACAGCTCTATTTTCCAATAAGTACACCTTCAAATGATAACAATACAGAACGGTTAAATATTGAGGGAAAATCAGATGGCAACTGTCCTTCAAAACGTTGGGCCGATGCTGCCAAGAAACTGATAGCTTTAGTAGGCCGTACGCCTAACAGGCAACCGTTATAGGTGGTGTGATCCTGGCAAACGTACCATCGAACAAATAAAGGCCAATTAGAATCATGCTCGGATCGTACATGATTTTGCAAGAAGAAAATATCTTATGCACACCACCCATCTTAAAAGATTCAGGCGAATAAGACTTACATAAAATACGATTCGATAATTCATTCTATAACTTTATTAATCGTGAAGATTATACAAAGAAATGTCATTTTGTACGGTGACTGGTCATGGGTCATGAGTATTCAAATTATATTCACGTTGTTTAGAAAATTATTTAGATTCTCCAAAATCTTAATAATATTTAAGTAATTTTGTCATTTTAATGACAGAGTTACTGTTTTAACTGTTTTCCTTCAAATAATGTACTCACTCACTTATCCATTCCTGGAGGCAGGGCCCCCGCATGGGGGGGTCTATTAGGTACTGAGTTTAGAGGCCCGGGCTTCCAAGGGGCCCGTAGTGGGGGCAAGCCAAAGATTTTGGCAAAACACCTATAAATGCCCGAAAAATCCTAAACAAGTAAATAAAAAGCTTACTATACGTAATTTGGGGCACTGAAACCGAATCCAAGGTCAGAATTTATGTGTGATGATCGAATATCTTATAAAATCCATATTTAGGTCACATATTTAGGATGAAAGCGTACCCAAAAATGACTGAATCATAGCCTGAAATTGACTTTGCTCTACATAATATTTATTAATGTAATTTCCTATGTATTTTCACGAGCTGAACACAATACCGTAGTAAGAATTAAAGCGCAATCTGCAAACTTCATAGAGAAATATCATTTCAGCATATATTCTCATCAATCCTAGTAAGAGGAGATCGTAACTTTTAAATTTTTAAGTATCTAAAGGAAAATATTACTGAATAGTGACATTTTTAGGATAAATTTTTCGGACAAAGTTTACTCTGTTGAGAGAGGAATATCGTTTGGGCTTAACATTTACCTACACCCTCCCTTGATGATTTTTTACTTTTTTTCTTAGAGTTGTTTAGAATCGTTTTCTTTATTCTGTTTGATTGTCATCATATGCCATTTGTTCCTTTTTCTATTTTTGCGACTAGGACACCTCCACGTGGTGACGGCGGGCAACGATTTATTTCGGCTAAGTTCCTAAAAATGCCGTCATGGCAAAAGTAGAGAAAGAGTTTACGATGCAGGGGAGGGAAACCCCAGTATCGGCGACTGGTCAGGTTGGGAAAGCGGGATCGCGGGCGTCGTCATCATGCAACCGCAGCTCTAGTGAAGTGGGAAACTTGGCTTCCTGTGAGTATAGGGCTAAAAGAAATTTGCACAACTGTGTAAATAATGCGAATTCTGTTTTGTTTGTAGTAAATTAAATGGCATATGACAATCAAACAGAATAAAGAAAACTATACAATTCTAAACAGCTCTAAGAAAAAAAAGTAAAAAATCATCAATGGTGTAGGTAAATGTTAATTTCAACAGAGCAAACTTTGTCCGAAAAATTTTTCCTAAAAATGTCACTGTTCAGTAATATTTTCCTTTTAGATACTTGAAAATTTAAAAGTTACCCATCTCCGCTCATTAGGGTTGATGAAAATATATGCTGAAATGATATTTCTCTATGAAGTTTGCAGATTGCGCTTTAATTCTAACTACGGTATTGTGTTAAGCTCGTGAAAATACGTCGGAAATTATATGTTCAGATATTATGTAGAGCAAAGTCAATTTCGGGCTATAATTCAGTCATTTTTGGGTACGTTTTCATCCTAAATATGAATTTTACAAGACATTCGATCGTCGCACATAAATTCTGACCTTGGATTCGGTTTCAGTGCTCCAAATTACGTATAGATATAGTGATCATCAGTTCATGTAAGCTTTTTATTTACTTGTTTGGGATTTTTCGGGAATTTTTTAGGTGTTTTTTGAGATTATGTCAAAATTCCTAACCGATCGGCTAATTCTGACCTCATATTCAGTTTCAGCGCCCCAAATTACGTATAGATATAGTGACCACCTCATTTAATCTCTTTATTTACTTGTTTAGGATTTTCGGGCATTTTTAAGGTGTTTTTTGAAGTTAGCAAAAATGCAAGAGCCAATCGGGCAAAACGGACATCGGATTCGTGTTCAGCGAGTCAACATGCATGGGAGTACATAGGTCTGCCCTCTAGCACTCGACATTTTTTTTGTGTGTGCCTGTGTTATTAAGCACGGGGGCCCGTTGGCTTTGGAAGAGCTCATAGCGAGGGTCCGCCCAAAATTTTGACAAAAAAAATTTTCCCGCTCATCAATTAGGCGCGGGGGGGGGGGGCGCCAGTGAATTTAGTACCGAGGCCCATGATTTCATGCGGGGGGGCCTGCCTGGGGGAACTGGAACCATCGGAGCGGCGCTGCTTCTGAAGTAATTTTCACCAAAACACCTGACCACTACATTCATATACCAGTTTTCTTTCTTCAAGAAATCACAAACTAGTCAGGTCAATAAGCTCTGTCTAACGTGGTCAACTGACCAATCTCGAATTGTTTTCAACCAATCGTGTTATGTCTGACTAGTCCATGATTGCTGCAGAAATACACCTAATATTACTCGATGCGCGTTTTACCTACCAAGTTGACATCATCTAGAGAAAATTAAAACTTTTTTGGTGTTTGTAGAAACTACTTCAGAGGTAAGTTATCTATACCTATAATACGGTATATATAACTAATATAGATAAAACTTTCGAAAAAACTCATAAATCCTGCTTAAGAAAGCCAGTAATGAATAGTACGCATTGAAATATTTGACAAACGTTTTAAATATTTATCAAAGGATGACACTGAAGATGATTAGTGTTTAAAACTATTTGAAATATATAAAAAAAGTAACAAAACTAATCCATCCAATTGCATTATACTCCAGGCATTAGAGGATTTTATCTGGAAAAATTCATGATAGTTCTGGAAATAGGTTTACCATATGTTTTTTAGCTCGCTGAATCTAAATTTTTAACTTCCCACCAAAAATTCCCCCCGCAACCACCTCAAATTTAGAGAAGAAAATCCAAAAAACTGGTTTTTGATTTTCTTTTATCGTTTTTTTTTTTCGTTTTAGAGAAAAAATACCTAGACATTCAAAAAGTAAACAAAACTTACAACAAAAAAAGTCCTTTGACATTTTCACGTACGACGATCGGGAGGGGAGAGTGGATCCTGAAACATGCACCGCGCGTGCATTTAGGTATCACGGCAACTCTACAGTTACTCTCTCGTCTTTCGATTTTCTTGGGGTACCCCCTCCCCTGCCACGTCCCTCGAGCTAGCATACTGTTGTCAAGAGGCTCGTCCCTTTTCCTCCCGACCCATGCCATTTGTATGCTGCTCGAGAATTGATAGCAACCCGTTGATCGCTATCGAAGTTTCTTAGGCGTTTTATCCTCACTTTATATCGTTTATTATTTTAATTGCTTTAAAAAACGTCTTGGTTCGCATGAGAACTGTTTTCTCATGATATTTTAAATATAGTTGATGGACTTTAAATTGTTTCAATTGATCAAAGTCCTCATCCAAAACCCAGATTTGCATTCCCTCGCTCAGCTGTTCCGGACTCCAAATACAGATCCTTAAGCTATCGCAAAAGCTGGCAATCATTTTGTATGGCTGCAAGGATGAAAACACATGACTCTGAACGATTTTAGACATCAGCGTTTTATCAAGACCACGTACAGCAGTAAACACAACATTACCTCTTTGGCCCCAACTGAAGCTGATGCTGCGCAGCACTCACTGAGACCATACCACCAAGTCCAACTTTGGCAAGGAAATTTTATCGAGCCAGAAAAATTGGGATGGAAAAAAACCAGTTACGGACTTTCTCCTGTCACTACTTTGAATCCTCCTGCTGTACCAAAACTTCTAAGATTATCTCCGCCAAGTGTAAAAAAGGCTGCCGCGGCGCGACTAGCTGTAAGGAAACCGGGTTGAAATGTTCCATCATGAGCCTCGAGTGCAACAATTCATGCGAGAATATTCCTGACCGAAAGAACGTAACCGACGTGTAACTTAGCGCATGCAGCCTCGCGGTGGCGCCGAGGCTCATGTTTCGAGGCGTATTAGCGCTTCTCCGTTCGTTCAACGTCTAAATGTCAAAGGGCCTTTTTTTGTTGCAAATTTTGTCTACCTTCCGAATTTCTAGATATCTTTTCCTAAAACAAAACAAAAAAAGATTTCAAAAACCGTTTTTTTTGTTATATTTTCAAATTTTTGAGGAGGTTGCGGAGGGAATTTTTGGTGGGAAGTTAAAAATTCGGATTCAGCGCTCTAAAGAACGTAAAGCAAGCCTATTTACAGAACTACCATGAATTTTTCCAGGTAAGGGCCCTATATGGTTTCTAATGCCTGGGGTATTAAGGATAGTACCAAAATAAATTAATCTATTAGTGTATTACACAAGCTTTTTTTCTTGTGACTTTTGTTGCTCATTTGATTTATATTTTTATGACAATATTGCAGGAATTATTAAATGAAATAATTTAAATCATTTACAGAATCATCGTACTTACAATTCTTTGGAGATGACTTTCTTCGGTTACTGTTGCTCCGTTACGTATTCTGTGATGTGGTCTTGCACCTACATAGGGCCTTCAGAGGTCGCCAATACCGTCCCCGATGCCAGCCTTTCCTTCCCGAGGCAGAACTTCTGGAGCATCCTTCGTTGCAGCACCTCGTGTTGGACCTTGCAGCACACCTGGAGGTCCGAACTCACTTTATGGAAAGCCACGAAATCGAATGATCCAGGGCTTCCTCCTCATGGCCATGTGTGGGGTTTAGTGACATTTGGGGAACGTCTTCACGGCAGACCCATGAGGATGGACTCGAAGCCAGAGGAAGACCTCTCAGACAAACACTCATAATGATCGCCTTCGCTATAGTGTTTCTGCTTACAAACGCGCGTTTTTTGTGGATAATTGTAAAAGCTTTACAATTTTTTTGGACTCTTTATACATTTCCGGTCAGATTGAATTACGAATTTTGCCCAGTATTAGCGCTAGTAATTCGATCTGCAAAAGTCAAATCTGTTTTCGATGAGACACTTTACACGTTTTTGTGTAAGGTCGCTGCGTCATTGTTTAAAATGTCTTATTTTTGGACACATTTTATGGACTTGAGTAATTTAGGTACGGTGATATTAACATAGCTCAAAACGAGCACATCGTCTTTCAAAAATTCCGTTCACTTGTCGAATTATCGTTACAAATGTCGACGTTTGGACGTTACCTACAAAATAAGTACGTTTTTAACATTGCCATAATCCTTCTCTCGCCATCCTCTGTATTATAAATCTTTTCCTCTTTCTGAATCCGTGACCAACAGTGATCAATAAGCCTTTTCGTGCCGATTACGATAATACGTATTACTTAATAATATTAAAAGTATTGAATGCATGAAACTAGACTAGGATATAGCCTACCAAATATTAATTCACTCCTCCACTTATGGGCACTTCAAAAATCTTATGTAATTATAACAATAGGATACGTTAATTTAACAATGCACAAGACATCAATATCGCTTTTTTATAATGTATAATAAATACCCCCATGCAAATGGGGTACTCAACTTGCTAGGACTACACCACTAACTCATGTTGTTGGGCGTGAACAGCTCAACGTTCGTTTTACTTGCTCAGTTTATAGTATTTAATTAACTAAACTTTTATTATCAAAAAAAATACTTGTTTATAATCCTCAGTCGAGGATCTTGTCCTGCATGATCTCGCTAAGTGAACTTTCTTTTAGTACAGACATCAAAATTTCCAACATTATGGATTATTCTCTGATTGGAAGCCATGCTTTAATTTTTGGCGTTTGGTGGGATTTTTGGATTTGCACATTATTTACAAATACATTTTCAGTAGCTAAACACGTCTGAAACTTTTTGCGACACGTTTAGATGTAAAAAAGTCAAAGTTCACCCATTAAAAGACTTTTTTTAAGAGTTTTCAGAAACTTCAAGAAAAGTACTTTTTTAGATGTTTCGAATAGAATACAAGTAATTTTGTCGCGAAAATTCATACTCGGGGGATTTTTGAGCTTGCTGAATACAGAATACTGAATACAGATTTGGCAAATGTTTTATATATGGGCCCTGAGATAAGCGAATGCAAGAAAGAAAACAGATAAATTAGGAAAGGAAAGGCGTATCTATAAGTACAATGCATAGGCGGTTAGAAGCGATAGGTACTGATGCCCTACGTTGACATACGACAAGATGATAAAAATAAGATTTCACGAAGTGTGGAACGTGTTGGGAGCAGTACATCTGTCTTTCTTTTCCTAATTTCTGTGTTTTCTTTCTTGCTCTCGTTTATCACAGGATATATATATAAAACTACATTTGCCGAATCTGTATGCATCCTGAGTTTAACGAGGTGTAAGAAGGTGAGGTTATATGTTTCTGAAGTCATTGACACTAATATAATATCCAAAATGCAAAATGGCGCATTCAACATTGTCGACTTAAAATAAAGAAAGTTTAAAAGTGGGTTAATCATTTTAGTTATATAGTTCCGGGACGAATTTCATATATAGAATTCTAGGAGGTGGATTTGATATAAATAGCTGAATATTATATAAGAGTGAAAGATTTCTGATAATTGTTTTTTAAATCGAACATGAATAAATAAAATAAACATATAAACAAAAACTTCCTTGGAGGTCGTGTTCCATCATGGAAATTTTTAGGATGAAATCATGCATTACCACGCAGTTAGTTGTAGGAATTATTTCTAGAAGGCGCTACATATAAACCATTGACCATAGGTAGTCACAGTTTATCTTATATTCTAATGAAATTATAAACACTAAATAATTTGAGCTGCAAAGTTCAACATGGCGGCTCATTCTGTAATCCATCATTCATTGGAATGGCGATTGCTCAAAAAGATTAACCAGCTTTTAACATGATGTAGGAAATTTCGAAAATTATTTTTTTGTATTTGAAATTATTATTATTTTATCTCCAAAATGTAATACCACAAAACCACAGAAGACCTATACCAGAAACGACTCTCTGGCCTTCCCGCCAATATTGAATTTTATGCGCATATATCATATGTCGGTGGTATTATTGTCAACCTATAAATCCGCAGGTTTCTAAATTCACCGGTGGAGCGTACCGGTAAGCAATAACATTATATGATTGGCTGTTTTGAAAACCAATGCCAAAATCAGCTTCGAATTTTATCTACCAATGCGTCCAGCGGTGAATTTAGAAAATTGCGGATTTATAGGTTGACAATACCACTGACAAGATGGCCGAATTTACCAATGAAAAGGTGCGTTTGCACGCACTCAGTAATTTAGTCGAGTCGCTTAGTAATTTAGTACTCGACCAATGCGGACAGCGTGTTTTAGTCAAGTAATTTAGTGGAAAGCAATTACTAAATTACTGGACCGTCTCTCTACTCGACTAAATTACTGGATGCGTGCAAACGCACCCAAACATCGAACATGCCTTCGACAGTGACGCTTCTGGTATAGGTCTTCTGTGGTAATACTTTATCGTAAAACTTTAAGAAGCTCTTATTTCATGTAGAAGCATCGCATAGAGATGAAACAAGAAAAGTGAATTTTTAGCTCTTTCTGTAAAATTAACAGTTTCCTAGATATTCTTAAATGAAGTAAACAAAGTAAACATTTTCTGTTTTCCTCGAAAATTATTTAAAACACGCCGTTTTCAAAAACAAAAGACTAAAACCGACCCTTTCAGCAGAAGTATTGTATAGGCAAAATATTTTCAAAGAAATAGAACATCATTTTTTACACTAGTTATAATATAAAAAAAAAATCAAAATTTACGTATGCCTAGCTCCATAACTTAAATTGCTATAAAAGCCATGAATGTGTAGATAAATGGACTAACTTGGGTCAACTTAATGTTTAAAAACCGCTGCCCAAGGAATCACTACTTCCTCATCTAGATTTTCTATTCAAGTCACTCAGAACGAAAAAAAATTGTATGTGGAAATAATTGTTTATGGAACTTTAATAATATAATATTTGAAATCCTCTACTCCAAAACCCCATAAAACGATACCCCACATCGGTAGTGGGGTGGGGGTGGTGATAGGGGGGTGGTAGTGGAGGTGGATGAAGTAAAAAAAATATTTTGAGGTTTCTGGTTCTTGTACACACACTAAATCACATTTTTTTTTTCATCCCCTTTAATAATGGGATGAAAAAAGCTTCTCTTGCATATACTAAATGCCAATTATATGGACTCTTACCTGCTTGATTTACGTATTTACCCCAAATTTGCCCCATTTTACCCTTCGACGGAACAAGATGAAAATATAATCTAGGTCCAGATTTCATTAAAGTACATATGTGTACCAAATTTCAAGTCAATATCTTAAACGGTTCCAGAGTAAACGTGCGCACAAAAAAAAGTTACAGACAGACCGACAGACAGACAGATTTTTTTTTTTTTCGCTCAAATTTAAAATCTCGACATTCTAACTTATTGAACAATAAAAATTTTAAAAATTTTTTTGTCGTTACTTTTACTTCCACTGGATGTAGAAGTAAAATTAAATATAATTTCTGGCACCTCATTTATTTTAGAATTTTTGTTAATAGCGAATTCTGCAAAAACATTCTGGGTCATAAAACAAATTCTTTTGATTAAAAATAATTTAGAAATCTATAAAGGTCAATTTTTATTGTACAGGGACAGAAAGAAAATTAACATAATTTTAAAAAAGATCTGTTAATGTTTGTCGTTAAAAGCAATATTTTTGAGGTATTTTGAAAAACATTTTTTAAGTTTATTTGCCAAATAAACAAATAGGCAAATGGATCAAAAAGGTTAACTTTTTAAATAGTTTTCTTTACTTTTAAAAACATTCTCTGAAAAATTCTGTGGCTTTGGATTTTTCCAAAGTAAACTTATTTTATGTTCATCTACATCTTCAACGCTTTTGTTATTTGTGGAGTATCCTATTAAATATTGTCGATGACTTTAACCCTTTAGATCCCTCAATTTTTATGAAAAACTAAATAATACAATGTGCATTAAATGTGATACCTATTAAATTGTACTATAACGCCAAATATAATAATGGCTCCAAAAATAAAGTGTCTGCTAAAAAACAAGTTCATTCGTCAGGGCATGACTTGAAATCTCGACCAATCTAGTAATATAAAGTGCATTCTTCTACACTGTACAATTCAAAAGTTTATATGATTACGATGAGATACAGTTCACGTCACAGAGAAAAGGTTTAGAATTAAGCGGCAATAAACGTTATTTAAACTATTTCCTCCTCGTTTTTACTTTAATCACCAAAACTGAGTATTTTATATTTAAAGATAATCATGCTCCAGCTGGTGTAGGTTCTAGAAAGAATGCAAACGTTTTCTATATATAAAATATATTCAATATATATTTCTTCTCACTCGACTTAGTTGACTTAGTTTGAACCTTATAGATACCATGATCAACTTACAAATAATATATAACATTTTTTATTATCGTCTTGCTCATTTTAAACATGTCTTAGTTGAGGGAATTTTTGTTTCCAAACTGTTCATATTGTCTCTCATAGTGTCTTTAACTGCCTCAATGAGCACTAGAGAAAGAGACGTCGTGAAACTTTTACTTTTATAAACTTATTAGGTCACAATATACTCCAGGTGTTTTAGACTTTTGCTGCCAAATTCGTGCCCTACGAAAAAAAAATTTTTATTGTGTTTGGACGTCTTGAATAACATCAGGTAGTTACGCCACGATACACCTGGAGGAGTTCGTGAAAACCGCGTCGGAAGGTCGCGAAAACCGCGGATTCGCGATTAACTCAGTTTTTATGGCCCAAACGGGAACAACACCTATTATAAAAGTTGTACATCTGTAAATTCTCTACCTTAAAGGCCCTATACATTTTTTTCGTACGCCTAACCGTTTTGGAGATACGACGCGGACTAAGTGAAAAATGCATTTAGTTCCGCTAAACCTCTTTCGCACCACATATTTCGCAATTATCTTGCTTTCTATGTCTCAGAATGAAAATTAAATATTGCTGTTATAGAGCTCGGTGATCTTTATTCTCTACCAGAATCACTCACTGCTCAAGATCAATGTCTTTTCCCAACCAGGTTTAAACTTGATAATACACTCTACATAAATGCAGTTGAGCTGCTGAATATGTTGGAGGAAGTGATGATAATTTTACAGCTGTGGAAAGTTTTGTAGATTTGGCAAATGTTAAATATCGGTAATTGTCTATGTAAGTTTCCGTTTTGGGAGCCCCATATATTGCAAGAATAATCTTCATAGAATCAATAGCACATCTCAACAATTCTGCGCTGTCCAATATAAAAAAAAATATATTAAAAAAATATTAAAAAAAACAAACGGAACAATGCATTTTTCTCCAAAACGGTTAGGCGCACGAAAAAAATTTATAGGATCTTTAAGGAGGAGAATTTACAGATGACAACTTTTATAATGGGTGTTGTTCCCGTTTGGGCCATAACAACTGAGTTAATCGCGAATACGCGGTTTCCGCGACCTTCTGAAGTGTTATTCAAGACGTCCAAATAAACGCAATAAAAAAAATGTTTCGTAGTTCACGAATATAGCACAGGTCAATTTTACAACTAAAACGCCTGGATTATAATTCATTCATAATATTGACATTTAATGGCTTTCAAGATGAATTAAAATTTTTGAAGTTTGCCTGTTATAAAATTAAGCAGTACACACATTTATGTAACAGAAAGTATTATTATACTTTTAACATGTTTGACGTTATTATTGATTACGATTTATAGAATGAATTTTGTTCAAAATATTGTACATACTCTATCATGGTTAATTAATTAATAATTAAACTAATATATCATATGCAATTGCTTACCTTGAAAAAATCATTAGTGAAAACAACTAGCCAATTTTTAATTTGCATGGTATTTAGATAAATGTGCGATCTCGATGACCTTATTTATTAACAAAATATCTAGATATCATGCAAGATGATCTAACTTATTTAACAAATTAAATGAATTACTTATTTACCTACCTTATAGCACAAAACTGTGCAAACGTTCAAACGGATTATGTTTAAATAAATTATATATAGATAGTTTTGCTAATCCATATCATTTTCGTTTTTATTAGAAGACTTTCACCTGACACATGGTAGGAACAAATACTGCAAATTTAGCTGCTTTACAAAATACCATACTAACGAAAGAACAGAAAATACAAAAAAAATATTGTATAGTTGTCTAATAAAATAATAAAACTACAAAAAATCAAAGCAATCAATTTTATGTTTTTTTAAACACTACATTTTTACGTACAGTGGAATAACACTGAAATTTTTAGGAAACTGTTTTGCAATTTTTTGTTGAAACTTGTAAATAACACAAAAAATGTAGCAAAACGTTTTAGAATATATTAGGAAAAGCTTCTGAAGACATTTGTTTAAACAAAATAGTTTTGAGAATACGTTTTTTTCTCATTTTTCTTAAATGTCTCATGTCTCTCAATAAAAAAAACAGATGATTCTCTATGAAATTTCGAAGAAAATTAAAAATAATAATTTATTGGTCAATAATACCCAGTGGGTTTACATAAGTAAATAAATATACATATTGTAAATTAGATCACATGTTATTCATTGCGTAAAAACAAACTAATAATAAAAACACTAAAACGTGATTAATGTAAAATATCAGACAAAAACTCGTCAAATGAGTAGTAAGCTCCATGCAGCAGATTTTTTTGTTTCATATTTTTTTTTTCCAGTAACTGCTTGATGTCTGCTGGAAACTTATTAAAAAAAATTAAGCCTTAATAGTTTATTGCATTCTGGTTTTTAACTAATCTAGTGTAGTTTAAACAAACTTGATCTCTGTGTCTAGTATCATGTTAGTGTTTTTTTCTGTGCGAAACATATTAGTCTATATTTTGTTTAACATACATGAGCGCGTTAAAAATATAATAACTAGGAACTGTTAGAATATTCTGCTCTATATATTTTTGCTTTACATCTTGCCTAAACGTCAATCTTGTCATTATTCTCATAATACGTCTCTGTAGTGGGAATATTCTGTATAAATGAGGGGAGTGTCCCCAGGCATAAGAGAATACGCTTTGAAACAGAGAAATAAACTGTTTTAATAATTTTTTCTGGCAATTCTGTCATTAAATTTCTTATTAAATATACAGCTTTAGAAATTTTAACACATAAGTAACCAACATGTTAATCCCAACTTAGATGGGGATTACTCCTAAAGATTTTACATTTCGGGATTATCAAAATGATCTAAGCAGCACGTGGAAAAAACATAGTTTGTGTCTTTGAGTTTTTAAGATATAATTTATTTGCTCTGAACCATTGAGAGGCCCCTTCAACTGTAAGAGCTGCATATCCTGAAATAAATTATTTGCGTTACTGTTTATGTTATTCATGGTCGTGTCATCAGTGAACAATACTAGTGAATTGTTATTTATATGATTAATTATAACAATATCGTATTAACATATTATAAATAATAGGGGCCCAAGTACGGAACCTTAAGGAACTCCGAATTTTTCTTCCTCTGATGACGATGTTACTCCATTATATACATTTACTTGATCTCTGTCTGTAAGATATGATTTCATAAAATTTACTGCTGAAGTGTTTAGCTCATATTTTTTAAGTTTATTAATCAGTAGAAAAATCGCAGAAGATACTTCCAGCAAAGTTTTTATTTTCAAATGTCACAATTATGCTTTCCACCATTTTGTTAAGTGCATCGGTGATAGATTTTCCAGAGCGAAAACCAAATTGACAATTTAACAGAATATTATTTGATTAAAAAAAAAGTAACGAGTTCTTGAAACACGGTTTTCTCTATTATTTTCCCCAGCATAGGTATGATTGAAATAGGTCGATAAATTCTCATGTCATTTAGATCGCCTTTCTTGAAAAGTGGTATTACTTTTGAAATTTTTAAGCACTGCGGGAAAGTTTATTTATACGTAAATTAACTAACTTTGTAAGAGGAATAATAATATCTTGCACATATTTTATAATGTTAATATATACATACATTTTTACTGGGGTTATTTTTTATGTTTTTTAAAAGATCGATAACAGAAATCTCTGAGAAACTTAAATAATTTTTTTGTCATACTTTTGACTAGGCTGATTGGATCAATAGTATCTGATATGTTTTTTGTAGTCTCGAAAACCATATTTGCAAAAAAAATTATTAGCCATTAGAATTTAAATTACAATAATTATTAATGACACTCTTTATTTACACGTTTAGAATTTACTATATCCCAATAAGCTTTTGCCATATCACGAGAAATGTTAGATTCGTTGGCATTTTTTTTGTAATATTCGATATTCCTCCTATAAAGCCTTCTATATTAATTCACACGATCACCTATACCTGTTAGATTTGGATATTGTTTTTTTAAATAGTGAAGAAAATTTAGATTTTCACGCATCTCTCGTAGCTTCTCATTATACCATCCTATCTTTGGTTTTTTAGAAATCACAATATTTATTTTAATTGGAAAAGCAACATCAATTTGTTCAACAAGAATATTCAGAAAAATTTGAAATTATTCATCAATATTCAGCTTTTCGTCATTATCAAAATTCCAATCTATAGTATTTAAATTATTATATAAAACCTTAAGACCTACCTGAGTTACCTAAAATAAGTTTTTCTCTGATTTGATGCATTTAAACATTCAACAATTCAATTTTTGACTTTATTATTGTTTTTATGGTATATTTCGACTTGAACTTTGGCATGATGATTTATGTTCAGTAGATGTATATTTTCCTAAAATAATGTTAAGTTATGCATTAATAATGTTATCAACAATTTTTTTTAAATAGCAAATTGCTTTTATTTTTTACAACTTAACTTGTGTTCTTTGGAATTTCATAACTAACAATCTGCTTTGAACTGTAGAACCAGAGACATTCAATAAGAATGCAGAAATACCCCGGTCTCAAGTTTTTCTTTTTAAAACAAATATCCTTCGGGACTTGGATACAATCCAAAACTTTTTGCTACATTTGTAATATTCACAAGATTTAGCAAGAAAATTGCTGTAGCAAAACATTTTCTTTTTAGGTGACTAGTACAATTGATTTTTTATACTATTGAGCAAGTTGTAACTGAAATATTGTTGCAGTAGTTCTATACTATACTTCAAAATATATAATATTATTTTGAGAAATGGTTATGCAAACTATAATTTTGATAATTCCATGACTTCTGCATTGAGTGATACTAATCTATAAATCTACTTTTAAATATTGTCGAAGACTAACACTACACTACAAAGAACTGCCGAGTTAAAAATTTAGTTTTACAAAAATTATACAATAAATGTATCGTTTTAATATTTCAATAATTTTGGAAAGCGGCTAAAATTTCAAAATAACTTTTTTATATACTCAATTTCCTGTTTGACATTTACAGAGCTATCAAAGGTTTGGAAAGAATAGATACATGTTTGATAGCACTGGATTTGATTATTTAATCTTCAGTGATTGTATATTATGTTCCTGAAATATTGTTATAAAGTATGTATTTATTTATAGCATCGAATATTATAAGCAAATTATAAGATTATCATTTTTATGTTATATGTGAGTGAGAGTAGTTAGACAACTATCAGTGTAAACTGAAACGAAATATTTTAATATTGTTTCACTCATTAACATGAAGCACCGTTTTTTTAGACATTGCATCAATCAAATGTGGTAAAACAGCTATATCAGCTTTTGCTAGCACCAGTAGAACACAAGCAAGAAGTTTTATCGCTTTAAGACTCTATATGTAGATTTATTGCTGTAAAATGTTGTGCCCAATGATGTATTATATAATCTCCGCAAATGCCACTTCAGCTATATTACCTAAAGTAATATAACCCGTGCAAATAGTACAGTTTATTTTCAAAGGTTAAATCCCTCGAGCCAGAGCGCTTTCGATTTAGTCAGATAACAAACTGTCAATTTACACTATTTATGTTATTAGGCAACCACAATCTTGAAAACATTTTACCGATTAAATCCTAAAGGATAGTGATATTATGATAAAAGTACAAAAAAAAACTATTTTTTTCACAGCTCAATTTTTATGTACTCTCATGCGAAGTAGGGCATACAATGCCATGAACCTGAAACCGGAAATACCGGAATCCTTGTTAACTTCAATACGAAAAATATCAGTACTAGATGAGGCAAATGAGGAAAAGTACTCTTAACGAAGCTTTTTTCTTTATCCTATCACATCTCACATTCTTACTTAATCCCGCGTGCGCCTAACTCGCCGTTATGAAAAAATTGTGGAAATCGGGTTCATAGATAACGTGCTATATCACTCCTTTTATCCTTTAAAAAGGGCAAAAAACAGGTTCTGATCTAACTTTTCTGAAATATTTTGACGCGCTGAAGCCAATTTTGAATAAAAAAAACAATCCTATCGTGTCAGTTTCCCTTATCTCCTAGGGGTGGCAAAGGGAAACTTACACAATAGAAAAAAAATTTTGTCCAAAATTGGCTTCAGCTCATCACAATACTTCATAAAAGTTAGATCAAAACCTTAAGACAAGACCCTTTGTTTTGCCCTTTTTAGGAGATAAAAGGAGTGGTAGAAAAAAAACTGATGGAACCTGTTTTTATCCAAATTTAGTTTCAACGCGTCAAAATATTTCAGAAAAGTTAGATCAGAATCTTAGAACAAACAAGATGTTTTTGTCCAAAATTAGCTTCAGGACAACACTTTTTTTGTAGACTTATTAGTCTAGGTGTCCGCCTATATAAATTGCAATTTATACATTCTAACTTCTTGTATGGCTTAATTGCGCCTAGTCTACCACTTTTTTCCTCTGCGAAAATTTTCGTGAACGCGACTTTCCACCTCCAATGTTTCCGAAAGACGTGCGTTTCTGGTTTTATGAAAAATTTATAGATACTGTACTTTTACAAAATATAATCGCAAGAAAAATTAATGAAACGCGCGAGAAAAAAATTGTCCGACAAAAATTTTGGAACGTTAAGGGTGTCTACCACCCTAAACAAGCCGAAATAACGACTTTAAAACATTTTGTGATAACCAGCTGATTTTTTCAAGATTTCTTAATAAAGATATGTATAATTTAATTTTCGAATTGCCAGACAAAATATATTTTCCAATTGTCCAGTCCGAAGCGTGGAAATCGTCGGCTTCATGATGACCAAAAATTTATTAATAACTGTCGGACAAAAAAAATATGTGTGTCTAAGACCTGTACCTAATGTGTGGTACAAATGGCGGACGGTGAACAAATATATCGCGGCAAATTTACAGTCTGACAAAAAAAAAAACAACAATTTTTCACAAGATATATACAGTGTGTCCCAGAATAGATTTAACAAGAGGTGTAATGGACCAAAAATTTTGGAATTTTGGAATGGTATTTGGGGATTGAGTCCTGCTTGTTGTAAAACTAAAGTATACCAAAAATGACTTGATTTGGTGTTCTACAGGGTGTTTATAAGCAAGGTTGTAAAAATCACCACTAATAAAGTACCTTTATTTTTCAAAATATGAAAAAATTCCACCAAGAAAAGTTATTTAGAATGCAATTTTATACCTCTATACTAAATTTCAGGAATATAAAATTATTTTTTTGAAACCTCATTAATCTTCTGTTAGTAATTGTTTCTTGTTTTACAATTAGTTCGATTAACATTATACCTTCTTACATCTCGTATATTCAATTTTTTATTTACCAATAGCCTAATTTTTGAGATGATTAACATTTGCTCCTACACAACTTTAAATATGAATTCAACTCTTAATTCGCAAAAAATGGGAAGTTTCAAAAAAATAATTTTATATTCCTGAAATTTGGTATGGAAGTATAAAATTACATTCTAAATAACTTTCCTTAGTGGCATTTTTTCATATTTTGAAAAATAAGGGTACTTTATTAGTGGTGATTTTTACAACTTTGCTTATAAAACACCCTGTAGAACACCAAATCAAGTCATTTTTGGTATACTTTAGTTTTATAACAAGCAAGACTCAATCCCCAAATACCATTCCAAAATTCCAAAATTTTTGGTCCATTACACCTCTTGTTACATCTATCCTGGGACACACTGTATCTAGCCCGGGTAGTTTCGGCGCCTCTGCTATGAAAAATATTCTGGTTCCGTTTTTTTTGCATAATCTTACTTCAAATAGTACCCTTATAAAAAATCTGCATGTTGTCGTTCACAGTCATAAATTGTTTAAACAATTTTTATTAAACAAATTGTAAAATTATTTTTTAGGTTTTTTGGACCATTTTAAACAAAAAATGGTAAATAATTTTAATTATTTTTTATTAAAAATGTTACAAAATTCAGGTTAAAATTTTTTTAAAATAATTGAAATTTTTTCACTCTTTATCGGCCTCCTCATCATTCAAACTTTCTTCATCCGTATCACTTAAAAAATCATCTGCCGCGTCCTCCTCCTGATCGTTTTCATCATCAGAATCTGAAAAATTATTGAATTTTGATTTCTTGAAAGCTATTGTAAATGTAACGTTAAATTCTACAATTTGATTCAAATAACGAAAATTATTGATATAATACCTGTAATATGTGAAGATATGTCTTAAATGAAGGACTTTGCGGTCCATCAAACCAGTAATGATAATAGTCATTATCTATTAATGTCCACCCACAATTTTCAGGCTTCATATGGGCGTTACACCACACACTACATATATATATATATATATATTGCTCTTTTGATGTGTAAAAGGCAATATTTTACTGTTGGCCAATTTATTTATTGTGTTCTATACTTCATTCAGAAACAAAAAAAATTTAAAAAGAAAATGGTATTAATAAATTTTTGGTCGTCATGAAACCGACGATTTCCACGCGTAGGACTGGACAATTGGAAAATATATTTTGTCGGACAATTCGAAAATTGGATTATACATATTTTTATTAAGCAATCTTGAAAAAATCGGCTGGTTATTTAAAAGTGGGATGTACATACATTTACAAACGCACACACTCCAAGCATTCCTAGAAAACTAAATTCAAAAAATTTGATTTTTATTTTTCATATAAAAGCAATATTTTACTGTCGGCCAACTTATTTATTGTATTCTATACTTCATTCAAAAACAAAAAAATTGAAAAAGAAAATGTTAATAAATTTTTGGTCGTCATGAAATCGACGATTTCCACGCGTCGGACTGGACAATCATAAAATATATTTTTTCTGAAATCGATAGGCAATGTCTACATTTTCGGCGCGATTTCAGATCGAAAAATGCACAATTCCAGTATTTTAGTCCGTTGCTAAGAAACTATCACAAAACAGACCGGAAGAGATCCGTTGCCAAGCAACGATCAGCAAAACCGTACGGGAATGTTACTTTCCCGGCCTAGGCCGGGAAAGTAACATTCCCGTACGGTTTTTTTATGTATATTTTAGATAGTAAATAAATACACGCAGACAAACCAACTCACATTAAAATTGCATTTATTAGTAAGCAGTTAGAGTGTAATGAAGAAATGTTATGCATTAATACAAATTCCTTAATTTATCATAATATTTATTGTGATTTCAGAAAAAATAGTATGTGTACTTCGGTGTGAAAGCACATTCCCGGACTTCGATGCTTGTTGGTATCGTCGTCCGGGAATGTATTGCTTTCACACCTAAATACACAATATACTATTGTCGGACAACTCGAAAATTGGATTATACATATTTTTATTAAGCAATTTTGAAAAAATCAGCTGGTTATCACAAATTTTTTTAAAGTTGTTAATTCGGCATTTTGGGTGGTAGACACCCTAAACGTTCCAAAATTTTTGTCGGACAATATTTTTCTCTCGCGTTTCATCAATTTTTCTTGCGACTACATTTTATGAAAGTACAGTATCTATAAATTTTTCATACAACGGGAAACGCACGTCTTTCGGAAAAATTGGAGGTGGAAAGCCGCGTTTACGAAAATTTTTGCAGAGGAAAAAGGTGGTAGATTAGGCGCAATTAAGCCATACAAGAAGTTATAGGAGGATATGTATAAATTGCAATTTATATAGGCGGGAACCTAGACTATATGTTTTATATTTTTTTGCCTATATCATAATTTTATTGTTTGTTGTTTGACAATAACCTTGTCAGTTAATTTATTTGTATAAAAGAACGTCTTTTGTTAGCTCTTTATAATTAAATGTATTAATATTAATTAGAAATATTTTTTTCTTCTGTTGCACTATAAATTTCAAAATCGGTGTACTAAAATTTTCTATACCTCAATACCAGTCTTAAAATTTCTTTTCCGTATTGCATGTCCTAACGGCGACCGTAATAATGCTATTGTTCTTTACAAGGAAGTCAATAATTACAAGGAATTATCATGCCAAAATAACTTAATCTTGGTTGTCATTTCGAAAATAGCATAATCTTTGTATGCAAATATGAGATAAAATAAATGTTCTGCATATTTTTCAACAAGCAAGGAATTCTTATTTACAGAGAATTGCAAAGCTTTTTTGAAAATACGAAAAACAATAAATTAGTTTAAATTAATTACTAACTTAATAACTTATCTGAAGAAGTTGCCGCGGAAATACTATTTGGTTGATGGTTTTGCAATTATGTCTAAAATCATTTCAAACATGAATTCTTGCAATCGACAGAAGCGTAAACGCGATATAAATTTTATAACTGCCTTATCTTATGGACTTCTCAATCCCATAGGAAATTATTTTCAGCGGCGGTAGTGATAATAAAACTCAATCACACCATTGCATCATAGTAAAAGTTTCAAAACATAAAAGATTTTTGAGATTAAGAATTGCTGAGCATGTAGGTTTCCTTTCTACTTTAGAAAAGTTTGTGGATTTCTTTTAGTCCTTACAAAGACAACAAATGACTATAACATAAAGGCAGGAAATAACAACTTGTCATTTTGTTTTATTGTGTTTGATTGATATTGTGCACCTCCTAATGTTCCTATAATCCACGTGGGATAAATTGTATAAAATGGGATCCAGTCATATAGGGTAAAAAAAGGGTAAACCTCGGAATGAAATATAATAAGCTGTAAACTTGTATAAATCTTTTTTTTGACATTTTATGTTGGCTCAAAAGTTTCATAGAATCTCGTGTACGCGAGTCAAGATTTCAAGGTCAAAAATCGCAAGAATCGGTTTTTTGTAAATATCTCTTTGTCTATACTCTAAATGACATTTTGATTTATTATAAAAGTTGTAGAGCATAAAATTCTCTACAAATTTTGTTTGAAGCAATATTTTATACATTCAACCGTTCTTGAGATAGAGTGCCAAGGGTGGGGAGCGCTTAGCCGTATATATCATAACGCAAGGTCAACTGTGGAATCCAATAAATAATACGATTTATAAAGTTCATTATTTATTAAAAATATTAAAAAACCATCTGGTGCTGGTGGTAATAATGTTGTTATCGGTTCCAGGATTTCATTTTGCAGTACCCAGCCCCATTGCTGGCGTTCTAAATCATTCCCTAACCAAATTTGGATCTGGTAGTAGACACAATTGATATGCTGTCGAGCTGCTGCTGCACCTGTAGGTGGAAGAGTTGATAACTGCACCGGTTTGTTAAGTCTTGTTGATTTGATGAATTGCGTATATCGAAAATTGTCAATATTATGTTCTGATTTTGGAGTATTATATATTGCTAAAGAGATACGTACTCCATTTTCAAACAATGTTTCCAGTGAGCAGTTCTCTTGCTGAAATACTTGAGCTAATTGATCCAAATTAGGAAGTTTCTCTAACGTTTTAAGAAATCATTTTTTTCCTTTTTTAAAAGCGCAGAAGTCGTGTCACAGCCACTGAAGGCGTGCAAAAATAAAATGTGTTGTTTCGAAAGAGGATATTTGTCGAAGCTTTCAGAGGAATATATTTGTGTCTTCACATTGCCTTTACCAATTTTTTTAAAGAAAATTTCTTGTTGATGTGATTGAGTACGTCCTATTAAAAGAACTAGCAGATCAATATCTTCTCCTATGATGACGGCAGTGCTTTCATGGTTCAGATTCTGCAATGGCTGTTTCGACGATAAGAACATGGATTTCACAGTTGACCTTGCGTTATGATATATATGGCTAAGCGCTCCCCACTCTTCACGTTCTATCTCAAGAACGGTTGAATGTATAAAATATTGCTTGAAACAAAATTTGTAGAGAGTTTTATGCTCTACAACTTTTATAATAAATCAAAATGTCATTTAGAGCATATAAAAACGAGATATTTACAAAAAATCGATTCTTGCGACCTTTGACCTTGAATATCTTGACTCGCGTACACGAGATTCTATGAGATTTTTGAGCCAACTTATAAAATGCCAAAACAAAGATTTATACAAATTTATAGCTTGTTATCTTTCATACCGAGGTGAAATCCCTATATGACTGGATTAGGATAATTTGTCACTTTAATCAAACTTTCAAACATCGCTATTATAAACATGATTATTGCAACGGGCACGTGACGAATCAAACCAAAACGGCTGCAGCTTTGTCGTCTTCTGGATGGTACTCTTTCCTGTCACTATGTAGTTGTAGTTCAATTTAACAACGTGAAATGTTCCTTACCGATGCGAATATTTGGAATAGGATTGTGGGATCCTTAACAGGAACTAAAAAAGAAGTGCTTACTTAGTCTCAAATATCTTCTTGGTTACAATTGAAGGCTCTGGAAGTCTGGAGTAATTCCATGGTCGCCAACACAACCTGAACACTATACTCGAGTAGTATCATTCGATGCTCGTTTCGCCAGCCATATTGGCATCATGTGGAAGTGATTAAAGCTAAAGTACAATTAAAAATATTCCTATATTTATAGTAAAATAATGTCATGATTAACGTATACAACCTGTCCTGCCATCGTTCGACCATAACATTGTTTTAGTATAACCATGGGAATATTTTTGGTTGCACTTTAGTTCTAATTATTTCCTGATGATCCCAGCATGGTTGGAGCAACGTGCGTCGAGTGACATTATTAGGTATGGAAAACTTTGCTAATGTCGATGTAACGCTGAAACTTTTTTACAGCTTGTTCTTTTTATTCTGTACAAATGAGTTACTTATTTTCCTCACGTAAATACCACCCAGAAAGTATAGCATCATAAATGTTGTAAATGTTAACTTTAAAAATATTTACTTATAACATTCGATGCTTATAAGATTATTGTACTTATTCATATGATATTATTTAAATAATAAATGTTGCATTTATAAAAATTTCTATGGTTTTTAATATTCTAAATATGAATTTGTTTTCTATGTTGTATATATTTTCATGTAACGAGTTAAGTATTACAACTTGTAATAAATTATAAATACACCTTATCGATTCAATTAAAATATTACAAGTTTCCAGAATTTGATCGTTTTGTTTTATTTATATCATATAGTCTACCGACAAAGCTACGTTCTGTCACCGCTATGAAATCCATAGCGAACACGTGATGCTACGTGTGGTGGTGGACTGGCAGAGTCGAGTAGCTAAGATTTATAACTTGAGATTTACAGATGACCCTACCGTAGTTAAAGCAAGCAAGGATGAGCTCATACTCTAGATGGACAGGCTTCAGATAACAAACTCTGAGTATAATTTGAGAGTAAATTAGAACAAAATAAAAATTACATTTGTAAACCGAGCAAATAGTAACCACCCAGACACTTTAAAAATGTTTTTTTTTTGTAATTTCGGACCTATTAAAAGGGTATAATTTAGAGATCTACCATTCGAGGATTTACAAGAGGCATCGAAAATGACGCGAAGATTTGTAGTAACGCTTTCGGGTTTAATCACACTATGGTGTGGAATATAATGTTATCAAAATTATTTGTAGTAATGGAATGAGAAGAAAGGACCCCGCACGTTTCTTATGGAAAAGTGGTTTAGGTCAAGTTTGCTGAATTTTTAATATTTTGTAGATTTCGACTTTCTGATCAAAAGCTCTCATGGGCCCAACTTGATCCTATATCTAGTTTCCGAGATACAACTCGAGAAATGTATAAAAATGACATCTTGTATACTTAAAAAAATTTTCGAATTCATGATTTTTTTATATATTTTATATTGTGATACTTTCTAATAGCCTTTTATAATATTTTGCAGTAAAAAGATTTGTTGTTTTAATAAAAATAGCGTAGAAAAAATTAAAGTTCGAAAAGTATTCGCGAAGGCGCCGGGAATCTATAAAAATAACAAGTCAAAAAAATATTCCGTCAAATTTGATAAAACATTTTTTACATAAAGTATGTGTCTTTCTGATCAAAAAACTTTGATTAAAAAACTTTCGGAAATTGCTCCTTTGGCCTCTAATACCCCATCAATAAATTAAAAGTTCGGCAAGATACAGAATTTTGCAAGAATTTATAGTTGTATCTCGGAAACTAGACATAGGATCAAGTTGGGTCCATGAGAACTTTTGATCAGAAAGACGAAATCTACAATATATTAAAATTAAAAATTCAGCCAATTTGACCTAAACCACTTTTCCATAAGAAATGTGCGGAATCCTTTCTTCCATGTGATCACTCTTTAAATAATCTGTCATGAACGTAGATTACAAAATTCATATAGATGTCGATCCTGAAGCAAGCGTATTTCTAGTGAATAAAGACACCGAAAGGCAATAGCACGAGAACCAGAAAATGTAAGGTTCCGTATTTTTAAAAGGAAGTGTAATGATATAGGTAGTGACCGGATGGTTTGTTGAATGACTTTCAATAAAATATTGTGTGCAAAGAAGATCTTCTGGAGGAGATGTATAAGCCTGAGGTACCTCTTCGTTCGAGTTCCCAAAATGTTTTAATCGATTTATCCAACGAACACTCAAGAGTATTATGAAATGAATTAAGACTTAAGAATTATAATTATTTTACATTCACTTTGACATATGACCACCATTGTCACTTCAAAGTGAAAATTGATAATTCATCACTTTGAAGTCGTTGGCCCATACACGCCTTCGTATCATCTCTACTTTTTCTTATCCACAACGTGTTGTGGTGTGATGGGCTGTCCCAAGATTTGGGTTGTCTAGCGAATTAGTAGCAAACGTCTCCAAATTCACATTTCGAATGCATCAATACGCCATCTAACGGCTTCCCGAATAGCCCACATTTCACAGGCGTAAAGAAAGATTGAGAAAACTAGAGCGAGTAATTCTGATCTGTTTAGTTATAGTAATATTTCTGCCGTGCCAAATTCTGCTCAGCTGGCAATTTTCCGATCTTGCTACCTTGCATCAGATGTTTGGGTGTCCCCTTCTACAATAATACAGTCCACAGTTTGTCCCATTCCACATTGTCAAAAGCCTTGTGGTAGTATTAGTCTATGTAATATGTAATAAAGCATTATTTGACGAGTTTCTTGTAAATATTTCGTGCAAAGACCCCCCCCCCCCATTTTAGAGGGTTCTGAATACGATGGAAGTGGTGGGAGAAGTTTTTAACTGCCGCAACCCCCTGATACGGCCAAAAACCACCCCTTTTATGTTTTCATATATAAGCGGGTCTGGGGAGTAATTTATCGACGAGTTATACTTGAAGTAACATGGAAGGGGGTTATAGAGTAAGTGGAATCCAGACAGCAGGCCTAGTGAGTTGATTAAACCCTCCCAAGGGGTGGAAAATCATTTTTTTTCAAATGATTCGGTTCAAACGCGTATTCTCCAGGGGTCGCTGATCACGGGAAAAAAATTCATATTCAGCTCCAATCCCTCTTCATCCCTCAAACGGGCAGCAACCAGAAAGCATGCTATCCAGGTTTTTCGACACATGATCGTTATTCCTGTGCATTTTTCACGGAAGAGAAGGTGGTAGCGACCTCGGGGGTTGCTTCAACCCTTCCAAGAGGTGTAAAGTTCATTAATTACACGTTGGATCGTCAATATGCCCTCCTCCGTTTTCGCAGGCGCTGATGACGGTAAAAATATTCACCTTCATTTTTGACTCTCCTCAACCCCTATAATGAACGAAAACTTGCCCTCATCCACCAGTTATCGCTCGGGCGATGATTGTGTAGGTTGCTGAGTAGGGCATAATGATTTCTTCATCGGGGAGTAATGAATAATAAATTTTGTCGTCAATGGCAATGTTGTTTATTCAAAGAATTACCTGAAAATATTTTTATGACAAAATAAATTATTTGCTTACAATTAATTAAAAAAACCTAGGTCGTTTATTTACAAATAGAATAACAATCCTCATATTCCTCAAAATGCACATCGCACGCGATCTCTTTTCCTTCTTCATCCGCCGTTTCAGTGAACGAATCTGAATCGGAATCGCTTAAACCAATTTCAAGGATTAAATTAAAATAAAAATCATCATCATTATCGTCATCATCATCTGCTCTCTCTTCTCTACATACATCTTTATCATTATAGGGGTTAAGGAGTGTCGGAGATGAAGGTGAATATTTTTATCGTGATCAGCGCCTGCGAAAACGGGGGAGGGCGTATTGACGATGTGTAATTAATGAATTTTACACCCCTTGGAAGGGTTAAAGTAACCCCTGATGTTGCTACCACCTTCTCTTCCATGAAAAATGAAGGGATATGCACAGGAATAATGAGCACGTGCCGAAAAACCTGTAATTTCTGGATAGCATGCTTTCTGGTGGGTGAGGGGTGGTTGCTGCCCGTTTGAGGGACGAGGAGGTGCTGGGGCTAAAATTGAATATTTTTCCCGTAATCAGCGACTCCGAAAACCGGAGAGACGCCTTTGAACCAAATCATTTGAAAAATTATTTTCCACCCCTAGAGAGGGTTTAATCAACCCCCTAGGCTTGCTGTCTGGATTCCACTTACTGTATAACCCCCTTTCATGTTATTATAAATATATATATATATAACCCGTCGATAAACCACTCCCCAGACCTGTTTATATATGAAAACATAAAGGGATCTCCATAAAAGGGATGGTTTTTGGCCGTTTTAGGGGATTGTGGCGGTCAAAAACTTCTCCCACCCCTTCCATCGTGTTCAGCACCCTCGAAAAAAGGGGAGAAGGTAATCTCGCCTTTGCACGAAATATTTACACTATTTTTTCCTTCATTACATAGACTATACAGGGTGATTCTTTTAAGGCGGCCATTTGAATATTTCCCACTTGCAGATGAGGTAGACATTTGAGATTTGGTACCCTACCATAGTCGGCCATTGCGAGTCCGAAAATAATAATTTCAAAATGGCGGCACTTCCGGAAATACGGGAAGTCGATACCAACTTCCTTATTTTAAACGGAACACCCTATATATTTTCGACTTTTCGAAATTACCATAAAATTCTGAGTCAAAACATGTAGCACACCCTATACCTAAACTGAGCAGTTTCGGAGATATTTGACATTTTATAAAAAATTTGACAGGTGCAACGGTTTACAAGAACCGTTATAACTCTCTTCGTGTCGGAGATCCTTATTTGCTCTTTGGCACGTAGAAAGTATATAAGATGAGCTACTCTCTACAATAAAAATAAATTCCATAATTGTATACCAAGTATTTTATTTTTCACGTTACATTTTGTCAAATTCAAACCTAAAAAACTTTTTTATTTGAAATAGATATTTTTTTACATCAAATTATGTTAAATTAAATTCCCTTTTTTCTAGTATCAGCATTATAGGGGTTAAAGTTACAACTTTTTGAAATATTGGCGATTTTCTTAAATGTCCAAGAATTTTTAGTAAAAATTGCCATCAACATACCCACGATTAAAAACAATCGTTAATGTCAGTCATTCTCTTATGTTAAAAAATGCCAGCACATTTCAATTACACCCACGAAGACTTTTAGATTTGTTTATTATTGCCGTCCATTCATGGTATCAAATAGATAGAGCACCAGCACATTCAACAAATGCTGTAGACTTAAGACTAAAAGAATTGTTTTAAGACAGATGGTGGAGCAATGGAGGTCCATTTCTTTGGCCCCCAAGATCACCGGATCTGACGCCATTAGATTTTTATTTATGAGGGCAAGTTAAGGATCTGGTTTATCAAACTGCACCCGCGACTAGAGAAGACTTGAGATTAAAAATAACACAAGCCATGAATGAGATTGATGGAAATGAAATCAGAAATGCTACCACAGCTGTCCAGTGTCAGATTATTGAGTGTTTGAACCAAAACGGTGCACATATCAAACATCTTCTGTATCATACATAGTTAGTAGTCATTTTACGCTAGATCAAGTATTTCCAATATATTAGCAAATTGAATTAGGTAGGTAGATATCTAAGTTTAGTTGTTATTTTGTGTTCTTTTGCTTCAATTGTCTCATAAGCTACTATGCTTTTTTTGGATAAATTATAATTTTCAACAAAAACCTGCGAGTAATTAAATAAGTACATGTGTTAGGTATAGGACATGCTGATATAAGTCCACCTCAAATTTAATTCTACATCGATTGCCATAATAAAATTTGGCACGTGCCATTTGACAATATGCGTTTTACAGTTTATAGTGAGTGGATGGTTTCTGTTCTTGTGGGTATCGAGTAGGAAATGTGTTACATGTTCTTGGTATTACTTTATCACATTCTCCATAAATAATAAACAAATCTAAAAGTCTTTGTGGGTGCAATTTAAATGTGCTGACATTTTTTAGCATAAGAGAATGACTGACATTAATGATTGTTCCTAATCATGGGTAAGTTAATGGCAATTTTTACTAAAAATTCTTGGACATTTAAGAAAATCGCCAATATTTCAAAAAGTTGTAACTTTAACCCCACCAATGCTTATACTAGAAAAAAGGGAATTTAATTTAACAAAATTTGATGTAAAAAAATACAGGGTGTTCCGTTTAAAATAAAAAAGTTTTTGATGTTTGAATTTGACAAAATGTAACGTGAAAAATAAAATACTTGGTATACTATTATGGAATTTATTTTTATTGTTGTAGAGAGTAGCTCATCTTATGTACTTTCTACGTGCCAAAGAGCAAATAAGGATCTCCTACACGAAGAAAGTTATAACGGTTCTTGCAAACCGTTGCACCTGTCAAATTTCTTATAAAATGTCAAATATCTCCGAAACTGCTCGGTTTAGGTATAGGGTGTGCTACATGTTTTGACTCAGAATTTTATGATCATTTCGAAAAGTCGAAAATATATAGGGTGTTCCGTTTAAAATAAGCAAGTTGGTATCGACTTCCGGTATTTCCGGAAGTGCCGCCATTTTGAAATTATTATTTTCGGACTCGCAATGGGATACCAAATCTCAAATGTCTATCTCATCTGCAAGTGGGAAATATTCTAATGGCCGCCCTGTATACGAAACGAAGGTACATGGGCATGTAAATTATTTTGATAAGTGGTCGCAAATTACGACAAATTACGTACGGCGTCCTTTGATAAAGCCTGCTGACTCAGGAGGTATTTGCCACTACAAATAATACTGAAGTTTGGATTGAAGAATATTCAACATTATTTTATTGGCGTATGATTTTGTAAAATTTGTTGGCATATTCTGCGATCAGAATTAAAGTACACGTATATTAGATCACTCTTCAAAGATATTATTTTTATGTAGTAAATAGTGGCGTTTTAAAGTTGAAAATTATATGTATCCAAAGAGAAGTTGAAGTGCAACTACTGGATAAAAAATCAAATACATAAATTATCAATTTCACATTATAAAGAAGTAAAATTAATGAAAAATTTTAAAGGACTCCTGTAAATAAGGTGAAAACTAACTTAACAAGTGCAAGTTTGAGGTTGTAAATTGGCATACACCCTTATAAAGTTCTATTATACTGGTGAGTAGTGTACGCCCTATTATAATCAACTAAATAAACAAAAATTCAAATACAAAAATTGGTGAACAATTCCATGCAATTTTGTCTGTGAGTCGGTAACAAAATTCATAATCTTTATAAATCTATACAGTGGACCAGAAAATGATTAATAAACACACCACAGATAGTAGACAACCCCCAAATCAAAGCCAAGGCTGTCCGGAGGGGGTTACACATTCGGAAAAACGCAGACATACATCCACACCCACCGGTGTTGTCAATACCGGGGCTGGGGGTCGAACCCAGAGCGCGGTAGCGAGTCGATCAGCGTATTCGCCACTCAATACGCCTTAACCGATTGAGCTACCGTGCTGGTAATGATGAGTTCCAAGCGCGGATCTAGAAATTTCAATAATTTTTTTAACTGGTTGAACTGGTTGCAAGGTTAGAATTCAACTATCAACTTATCAATTTATAGAGAAGAGGAAAATGTGTATGAGGAAATTTGCAAAGTTATTAAATCTAAAATGAAAATATCCGTTACTTTGAATGATATCGATTATTGTTATCGATTAGGGAAAAAAGATGCCCAACAAAAAAGGCCCCGACCGATAGCGGTGATGTTTATAAATCGCTGGAAACGTGACAACATATTTTTTGCAAAGAAGAACCTGAAAGGCAGTGGTGTAGTGATATGTGAATTGCTTATGAATGCAAAATTGCAACTTTTTAAAAAAGTGCGCCTTGTTGTGGGTGCCAGTAACGGCTGGACCATGGGAGGAAGAATATTTGTCTCGATTAACAATACAAGATCGCGAGGATGATCTTAATAATCTACCAAAGTGAGTACATATGTTCACTATCTGACTATTAAAAATTGTTCTGAGAGAGTATTTCTTAAAACGTTATTTGTATAATATTTGCTTATTTATTTTGTGTGAATATTTGTGTCGTATTTATATTATAAACCTTATTTTTGCTTACAGATTTTTCTGTTAATTTGTTTTTGTTATTATTATTAAGTATTTTGTGTTAAACTTTAAATATTTAATTTTTTTTCATTGAATTCAGTAGATAATAATCGTTGTTATATTTTGTATACATTAAAAAATGAATTATATTAAATGTGCACATCTAAATGTGAGATCACTGACTGCACATTTTAATGATTTTAAAAGTATTGTCTTAGAACATAATAATGATATAATAGGCATAAGTGAAACGTGGTTTCTGACAATTTGATAAAAATTCCTGGTTATAATCTGATTCGCTTAGATAGGAATGGAAGAGGGGGTGGAGTGGGGATGTACCTTAAATCATTTTTTAAGTTCAAGATAATACAATGTGGTATAGATATTGAGCAACTATGGGTCGAAATTCACATGCAGGGTATAAATATATCATTTGGGGTTGCATACAGACCTCCAAATTATAATTATATTAATTTTTTTAATGCCTTTGAAACAACTCTCTCAACTATTGTCCCTAAAGCTGATGTAATATTTTGTGTTGGCGATTTTAATATTGATTTATTTAAATTTGATTCTACTGAGGTTAACTTTGTTAATAATATTTTGGATGGTTTTGGTGTTAAACAAATATTAAATCAACCGACTAGAATCACGAGCACTACAGCCACATTGATAGATTATATTTTAACCACAACCGTGGAGAAGGTTCGAGGGGTGGGAACGCAACCTGTGCCTGAAATTAGTGATCATGAGCTAGTATTTTGCTTAATAAATATAAAAATTATTTTACCTAAAACTATTTATAAAACATACCGAGATTTTAAAAACATTAACCATGACCAATTTGCCTCTGATCTTAGATCTATACCATGGCGTAGTATTTACGACATTGATGACGTCAATAATAAAGTAAAATTTCTTAATGACACTCTCACTATGTTATTGGATATTCATGCTCCAGTGAAGTCAATAAGAATTACTAAACCATATGCTCCTTGGCTAACTGATACTATACGCGCCATGATTAATGACAGGGATAGGATGTTACGCAAATACAAAAAATCTAAAAATATTTCCGATTGGAATAATTATAAACAACTTAGAAATACAGTTACCACTGCCATCAAGAAGGAGAAAAAATCATATTATGCTACAAAACTTGCCAGCAAAAATCCAAAAGAAAAATGGTTTATACTAAAAGAAATAAATTCACAGTCAAAAAATACCGAAATTGATTTGCCTAACAACTTGTCCAATGTTAACCAGATAAACAATCATTTTGTCAATTCCATACCACAAATTACGCCGGATGAATCCCTAATATTACATTACAAAAATAATATAAAAAAACACTGTAAATTCCTCATTTAGTTTTCACACAGTTACAGAAATTGATGTTCTAAAGATGATTTCAAATATAAAGAGCAAATCTTGTGGTCTAGATGGTATAAATATTTTAACTATACAGCTTTGCTTACCTTTCTTGCTCCCATATATTACACACCTAATAAACTATTGTTTAATTAACTCTACCTTCCCCACTGCATGGAAACAAGCCCGAGTAATACCTATACCAAAAATTACAAATCCTACATGTTTAAATAATTTAAGACCAATTAGTATTTTACCAACATTTTCAAAATTATTAGAAAAAATTATGGAAATACAAATACGTGGGCACCTAAAAAATAATCAGATATTACCATTACATCAATCTGGATTTAGGCAAGGCCACAGCTGCAGTACTGCATTGTTGCACATCACCGATATCATAGAAGCATGTGATAAAAATAAACTGACAGTTTTAATTCTATTAGATTACACCAAAGCATTCGATACCATCAATCACAAAATGTTGATATCTACTTTGCATTTCATAGGTTTCACTGAAGGTGCGACTAAATTATTAGAGAATTATTTAAAAAATAGATCTCAGTTGGTAATGTACCGAGGAGAATCATCAGATATGTTAACCGTTAGAACAGGCGTGGCGCAGGGGTCTATTTTGGGTCCGTTACGCAGTTGTATGTGTAAAATTAGTACACAACATTGTGGAAGAACACACTTGCGCTCAATTAAGGCGCTGGCTCAAGTATCCTGATCGTAAAATGACTGGAAGTAAGAATACAGAACTGGTTGCAAGGTTAGAATTCAACTACAACTTATCAATTTATATACAAGTGCATTAAAAGAAAACAAATGTGTTTAGTCAACAATATGCTTAATAACATTCTTCGTGTAGTAATTGATAATGCAGTAAAAATATATTCTGTTTTTTTACGAAAATGTAGGGTCAACAATACAATTGAAAATGAGGTTTTTTGTCGATCCTTCTGTGGATAAAGCTGGCTTCTTTTTTTCTAATTCTTTCAAATAGATAAACTATACGATATGGCACTACCTATTTTCAAAAAATTGGTAACAGATTCATCATTTTTTGTCTAAAAACGTCGAGTTCCATGTTTGTTCGGACAGTTTTCGCATGTCAATATTGGATTTGATATAAACATTACGTTTTTTAACCAAATAATGATGAATTTGTTACCAATTTTCTCAAAATATATAGTATCATATAGTTTACTTATTTGAAAAAAAATAGAAAAAAAGGAGCCAGCTTTATCCACAGAAAGATTGACAAAAAACCTCATTTTCAATTGCATTTTTGACCCTATATTTTCGTAAAAAAACAGAAAATATTTTTACTGCATTATCAATTACTACACGAAGAATGTTATTAAGCATATTGTAGAATAAACACATTTGTTTTCTTTTACTGCACTTGTATATAAATTGATAAGTTGTAGTTGAATTCTAACCTTGCAACCAGTTCTGTATTCTTACTTCCAGTCATTTTACGATCAGGATACTTGAGCCAGCGCCTTAATTGAGCGCAAGTGTGTTCTTCCACAATGTTGTGTACTAATTTTACACCGTCAATCACACTTTCGTCTAAATTAATGTGAAAAAATGATACCGGTCCAACCATTTTGACAATCCAAGTGTCCGAACATTTCATAGTTCCCGCAAACAAACGTAGAGGCAGCCCATGCGCGCTTCTATGATGAAAAGGTCTATTACTTAGCATAAACTTTTCTGGAACAATATTGTCTTTTGCCGACGACACCGTTGTGGTGTACGTAGCTGATACCTGGAATGAGGTCTTCACTGTAGCAAAAGATGACCTGAAAAGAATTTTCAATTATTTTAAATCAAATGTACTAACTGTGAATATAGCAAAAACCAAAATTGTGCCTTTTACAACGTATGAGAAATACTTACCTGATGAGGATAATATAAAAATTGATAATGATATAACGATAAATCTGTCCTTGTCGGTGAAATATCTAGGTATCTATGTTGATTCTTTTTTGAGGTGGAATGTACGTTCGGTAGCTAATAAACTTGGAGGTCTAATATTCAGATTTAATCAATTTAAAAACTTTCTTTCTAGTTCTCAATAACTTTATATCGAGCACATGTCGAATCGATACTACAGTATGGGATTATTGGATGGGGTGGTATAAGAAAAACACATTTAATGCTATTGGATATTTTGCAGAAGAGATTCCTAAAAATTATTTTTAAAAGACCATTCAGATACCCGTCTGATTTGTTATATGCCGAATGTAATATATTCTATTTACGGCTACTTTTCTTTAAAACTGCCATGGTTTTTATGTATTCAAATCGACACTATACGCAAGCAGTCAGTCATAGATATGAATCGCGCAATAGAACAGCAACTAATTTAATTCTACCAAGAGCTCAAAAATCGATAGGACAAAGAAGTTTCATGCACATTGGTCCCAGAATGCGAAATAGACTACCTGATTTCTTGAGAAATGCAAATTCAATTAATCTGTTTAAGAACAAATTAAGTAAATGGATCCTTACCAGAAACAGATATGAAATTCATTCAATTATAGATTAGTAATACTTTTTTAACTCTCTTATTAACATTGCCCTTATTTAACTTTCCCATAGAAAAACAATATATATGTGTATATATGTGTATGTGTATATATCTATATATGTGTGTGTGTGTGTACAATGTGTGTCGGTTACGTGCACATATCGTATTGTGCTGATAGTGATGTTTATTGTTATTTTGATTTTAATTTTTATAAATATTGTTTGTATACAGGTGTCTCCAGCCCATGGGCAGGTCCTTAAATGGACCTATTTGGGCTTTTTCGGAGATTTTACATCTCCGGATCTTTATTTATGTACATGCAAGTATTTTTTATGTACCATTTTATATTTACTGTATCTAGTATGTAAATAAAGTTTATTATTATTATACTCACTTCATCTTTACCAACTTAGCAGTTTCGGTAGTGAAAATCTTTTCACAGTATTGACGCCAAACCTCAGTAATGTAATCCCTGTTAGTTTTTAAAGTATCGGTATTTGCTTGTACGTTTTGGATTTGAATTTACGCATAATCATGCACATCAGCCAATTTTCAATTTTTCAATTCAAAAAGTATTTATTTTTATTTGGGATACAAATATGCGCTTTTCTACAGATGTCTTGTAGATAAAAAAATTTATAAAAGGTTGTTTCATATTTCTACGTATTTTACTTTGTGTTGCCTTTGCGTCTATTTTAATAATAAATATTTAATTTCTATTCCTACTACTTAATGTATTATTAATAATATATAAGTGTTGAGAGAAATCATCAAATCGTGAGATTGATCGTTTATGGTGCCGCCATCAAGAAATGTTTCGTTATAATGTACGAATCAAAGTTTCTTGGGGATAAAATCCATAATTGCCGCCAAAATGTTTTTTATTTTATTTTATTTGCCCAAGTCCGATCCAGTTCACGCAGTTGAAAACACTTGAACCGCACAAACGCTAAAGTAAATACAACGTAGATTATTCCGTCGTGTAACCCAGACTTTGTCAATAAATGCACACGGCTTTATTTTAAACCTTTTATATTTATTTTTAAAATGTCGATTCCCAAACACAGTGGGAGTTTTACTAGAAAATTCGTCTACTTTAGCAATATATTCCTTAGAAATACAATTTTGGTGTAGTTTCCTTAATTTAACTTAATTCTAAATTTAAAATTCCTTTAAGATACCCTGATGAAAGTGAGTTTTACCGTCAAATAAATTTAAAAGTAATTTTAAAAAACATTAAATTTTCAGTCAATATGGTCTTAAAATGGATGTGTCAAATTTATTGGGGCACTTTTTGGTAAATCCTGCCTCGTTCTGTGTTAGACAAAATTTAGAAGTTTCGCAAGTTTACCTTCCTTCCCTAGTGTCGTTTTCGAATGGTGCTAATTCAACTGTTACTCTAGTTTTACCACCCCAACAGAATAAGGACGAAGAGAAAAGTGATACAGAGGATAACTCGGATGAATGTGAGGACGACGAATCGTCAAACGATGTTGATTATACCTCTGAGGGGGACAATATTCAGAAGGGAAACGAGACAGAAGATCATAAATGTGGAAAAAGAAAAAAGAAACAAAAATGTATTCACAGAACAAGGTAAAATGTATATACTCCTACAGATGTACCTTGATGTCAGTGTATGTTTTTAGACAAATATGCATACAAATTAATTTAAATTCATGTCATTAATTCAAATTCCCAGTACATATCTCCATTTACTTAACAGGAAAAGCATTAGTCAAACAGTGTTTATATCCGATAAAACAAGCTGGAAAAGCAATATATTTTTTTCCGGCATTTTAAATTGGAAGAATATTATTTTAAATCAATCAGAGATTTTTAGATATATCAAAGTACATTTATTTTCATTCAAGTAACTATAATGTATAACTGGCACCCGACACCGAGCCAAACGGACATCCACGACTCATAGCGCCATGGCAATTGATAAACTGGGCGGGAAGGGGCCAGGTTAACTTAACGAAATTTACAAATAAAAACAAGCTAAGAACGTACTCTTCGCCAATTTACTGAGCTTTTTATATAATTGTTACGCATTCTATAGGATACTCTTCGCAGTTTTCTTGTAAATAATGTTAGTTTTTGGACATCCTAAATTTTGTGATACCTACTTTGTTGTGAAAAAAATATATGAAAAAAAAATGAAAAAAAACATCCAACTTATGTGGGATTCGAACACACGATCTTTGGATATGCACAATTAAATCAAATCAAACAATACTTTATTTATATTAAAAAATATAAATATGTCTCCCCGGAAACTGGCCCGGAGCCAGGCAGACAACCACTGCGCGCCAAAGCAAAACTTTGGCCACTGGACCATCACATATTGCTACGAAAATTGAATGTCTGTGGTATATATCTTTCAAGAATCATATTTCAACTCAGTAGATATATATCATTATGAAATATATGTACAGTGTGTCCCACTTTTCACGATAACACTTTTGTAGCTCAGTTATTAGTCACCCAATTTTAAGTTTGGATGGGTATCAAAGACCTTTATTATACCTTTTATAAGTAAAGCAAAACTTGGCGTCATTGGCGTGCATTTTTATTAAGAAAAAAAAGGTCGATTTTTCGAGAAATCATATTAGGCATTTTTTTTTTAAAACTAATGCAATATTATTGATTCAGAATTTAACAACATTTAGATTTTTGGTTTTCGAATTACGGTCCCCTTAAAATATATCAAACCTGATCTGAGATTTTACGTTCTCACACTACATATTTAAAAATCTTTGCAGTACTCTCGTGAGCTCGGTGTAAAACAACCAACCAAATGCACAAAAATGGTTTTAACATATTTTAGATCTTTATCGATGGCAAAAATTTGAACTAAGTAAAATGCATAGTGTTCGTAGTATCTTCAAATGTTGAAGTTTGAAAAAATAGTAATCTTTTATCTTGCCTCGTATTTTTTTTAAAAAGTGTTGTTGTCGGGACCAAAAAAGGGCATTATCGATACCTCCCCTATATGATAAATTAGGTTTCTTCCTTTCAATATCTTTACCAAATTTCCATGCCTACGCCGGCTGCGACTATACGGCTGCTTTTTTTCGAAACGGTAAATCACGACCATTTAAGATTTTAGAAAAAAATTTAAACTTTCAAAAATCCTTTGTAAACCACAAAAAAAGAAATCCATAAAAGGTGTAGATGGACTAAGCTTTCCACCTTCAGAGCAGTTATATATCAAAAAGTAAAACGAACCAACTACATCTGCGAGCTTTGGTATAATGCCACTAATCCTTTAGAGAATAACCATTTGGGATCACCATTAGATTCAGGATGGATACTCGAAGAGGATAAATATATACCACACTGGTTCGATGGTCCTGAATTTCCCGAATCGCATGACATTGGCGATTTACAAACCATTGATTATGACTGCGAAGACAGCAATAATGGATCTGATAGAAAATAAATTTGTTTATAACTATTATTTAGTAATACCTACATCAATATTTAAAACTTACTTATACCTATAATAGTATATTATTCAACGAGCGGTAATGTAGGTAATAACTCACGCAGATGAAAGTTAGTTATGAATTACCATTACCGCAAGTTGAATACTATACTTTATCTACGATTATAACAATAAATATTAAATTGAGAAAATTGTGTTTAAATTACTGAGTTTGTTTATTAATAAAATTAACTGTAAAGTTTAATTTTTGTTCATCCTTTTATATTTGTTGTCTTCAAAGATTTAGCCACCTTTAAGCGGAGGTAGAATGTGATTTTTAATCGAAATAGTGCACAAACTGCTTGTAGACAAAAATCAGCTTTGTAGATTAATATTACGCGGCGGAAAATGCAAAACTTCTCCGCGAACTGCAATAGCCCGGAGCGGATATTCGGCCAAAAGTCTTGTTTTTTATGTTAGAGAAAAAATTTAAAAAGCGTCGGAAAGCTCAATCAGTTCTCTTTACATAAGCTGTCTACAAATTTTTCGAAAAAAACAATAGTTATCGAGATATTCGAGGAAATGAAAGAAATTACACGTTTTCCTGTAGAGCGTACGCAAATCTTAAAAAAATAATTTTTCTCAGAAACCTTTGTTTCGAAGGGCTAAGATTAACGGAGCGTCAAAGTAGTACATGATATTAAGTGAATATCGTATTTGAGATCGATTTCAGTTAATTACCGATTAATTACGCTGACAAAATGAAGAAAATTTATCGAAAAAAAAAGTCCCAAATCCCGCCCCCTCTAATTCCTTCATTTTTGTCAGAATTCAAAAAATAAAAAAATGAGTTTTAGCAAATTTAATTCTATTTCAGTTAACTAGAGTAGTCTTTTGGCGTAGGAGCCAAGATTAAAAAGTTGCCAACTGTAGAAGCTCAGAATTTGCGATTTTTTGCCGAAATGAAAAAAAAAATCAAAATTCTTATGGAAGCAAAAGATTCGTAGTGGAAAATACTCGTTTGATCTTATTTTTTATTTCGAGCTAACTCCCACCGTTTCGGAGATATCTGCGAAAAATAGCAAAAAACAGCTTACATTTCGGAGCCGAAAAAATTGCAAAAACATGCATAACACGTTCATATTTTTCGAAAAACACCATTGGGACGGCCGTACGATGTCGCGACGTAAAGAGGAAGTCTTCCAGATAAACCTGATCGTAAATTGCACGGCGAAATTCGAAAATTCGGCTCGGCACGAACGAATCAAAAATAGCATCTTGTGACATTTCAGAAAATCTTTATAGATATTAACGCGAATAATCTGTCACTACCTCCCTGGCTCCACCTTCGTGTGTCGCGCGTTACGTCGATGAAGATCAAGGTGATTGGCTCTGTACCTAGCGTGAGTTATATTAACTCACGCATTATAACTCACGCTGTTTGTTTATGGACACTATTAATTGCTCAAAAGCAGTTCATTAATTAGGATATAACCTAATACGAGTAGATAAATATATTTTTAACTAGATTAAATAAAGATTTTATTATTATAACGCAATAACTTGATCCCTTTCGCACATTACGTATATAAATCCAAATTCAAAAATAGATTTTGTTCATCCCCACAAATAACTCGACTCGTGATATGTACAAATGCATAAAATTTGATTGAGACTTTATTAATAAAGTTGACTTCACATTCCTTAAAAAAAAATTTACAATTAATCCAAATGAAGCTTATAGAAATGATAAAAGCTCCCTCAGTGAAATGTCTCGTTTTCATTTGTGGCTAAAATTTTTTTTTATAAAAACTTAGAGCTAAGATAATTGTGTTCGATGGTTCATAAACAAACATCTAATTTAATATATTCATGTTTGGCTAACCTAAACCTAACAAAATATGAAGGGTTCACTCATTTTGCTGATGAGGTGATTAAATACAATTTTTTCAAATTATGTCTGATGAACCTGAAACAAGAGTCTTATCAGTCAGATTTGGCTAACCTAAAGCTAACGAAATACGAAGGGTTTATTAATTTTGCCGATGAGGTAAATTTTTTTCTTTTTTTTTTTTTTAATTGTGTGGGCCTTAAACAAGAGCTTTATCAGCCAGATGATATATTCATGTTTGGCTAACCTAAGGTTAACGAAATATGAAGAGTTCATTCATTTTGCTATGAGGTAAAAATAGTATATTATATTACTAGGAGTAGAACGCACTCTTTTTTTGTGTTGAGCCCAGGATTTGCGGCTGAGGCGAAGCCGAAGCCGCAAACTGGGCGAAACACAAAAAAAGGCGTTCTACTCCGTGTAATATATACTATTTTTTCTTCAAGCGTATTTAAATGCAAAAATTCATTTATTTATCATAAATGTACAAATATTCAAACTACAGTCTTACATGTTGACACAATATGACAAGTGGCTAGTGGATAGCGCGCCACCGGTGGCTTTCGGTATTAACATTATGTTACTAGTAAAACAATACCCACTGCGGTGGCGCTTTCGGAACTAACATTATGTTACTAGTAAAACAATGTCCACTATGGTGGCGTTCGGTACTAACATTTTGTTACTAGTAAAACAATGTCCTACTTCTACTTCTGTTTTTGGTGACATAATTTAAACATTTTAATACGCTTGAAGAAAAAATATATTTTTTTAAAATTGTGTCTGATGGACCTTAAACAAGAGCTTTATCAGTCATATTTGATTTATTCATGTTTGGCTAACCTAAAGTTAAAGAAATATGAAGGTTTCATCCATTTTCCAAAAATTTCATCATATTCAGGCCAGTCTGGTTTAATGAAAGCAAGGGATTTTTCAGTCAGATTTCGTGAATCTATGTCTCTGGGTATAATAGCTTTACAACAGAGTTGATTTTACCCATTTTCCTCATGACGGAATTAACTGCAAAATTTTATGTTTTTTTACCCCCGGCTTGTGATAACACAAGATGTGCGGCCATCAGACAAAACCGATTATTATATTGTGAGACAGCCTCTCCCTATTCCTAGGGTCAAACCGTATTTTGCTTATGAGATAAATAAATCGTCGGTAGCTCTTGGTCTATTAAGAAACAAAGAAATGGCAGCCGGAAAGTGATCTCGTTGACACCCGGTACGTATAACATACAGTTATACGTAAATAAATGTTAATAATATTATTAGTTTTATTTTGCGACTTTGTGCTGACACAAACCTATTGATTCACCGGTTCACATGAAATTTTGTACAGTAAAGAAAGAGAAGATGGAAAAAATAAATAAAATATTTATTAATTCAAAGATGCCTACATGGAAAACAACGAAATCTTACGCTTATTGTCTTTACAAATTATTAATGTACTTATATGTTAAAAATTTCTACTTACTAGGTAGTTTTAAAAAAATTATTTCCACAGATATTCGAGAGAAGAATACCGCTGCGAGTCGTGTCCATATACTTGTACCACTGAAAAAGCCTTTTTGAGACATGTACGTCAATGCGACGTAAAAGATTCTGACGTGCAACATTCATTATTATCATGTCCTGTTTGTGGGAAGGACCGCCGCAACGAATTATCCCTTTCTACGCACATGGTCAAACATAAGTCGGGAAAATATTTCTGTTGTGATATCTGTAAATTTAAAAGCGTACAGTTGAAGAAGGTAAGATTATTTTAATTCATGCAATTTAGTTGTTGACGAATTTTCAAAAATTGTAAAATACAGCAGTGGAGGCGGTAATATTTATATATTTAATTTCAAAGAAATATTCGAAGCGTAACATATTAAAATAAATTGGCGAACTAAGACTATTTGAATATGCCGCGAAAATGGCAGTGATGCCATAATTGTAGTTATCTGTGAATTGATATGCAAAATTTTAAGAGGAACAAGTAAATATTTTAATAGAATCTGTATATGACAATATTTTCTTTAATCATTAAAAGCCTGTAAGATTTAAAAATAAACCTATTCATATTACAATATATCAATTCACGAAATACGTGCTTTCAAACGCCGATGACATCACAATGACTGAGAAATTAATCGTAAAATCATGAAGAATAGAAAAAAGAATAAGTACACTGAAATTTAACTATTACCGTTAAAGTGAAAGTCCATCTTTCACTTCTACGGATATACAGATCCGACAGCTTTATATATCCTGAGATAAACGGGTACAAGAAAGAGAACAGAGAAATTAGGAAAAGAGTTACGGATGTACTGCCCCCAGCACATTCCAGACTTCGTGAAATCTTATACTTTTCACCTTTTCGTGAATCAACCCAGGGCATGGGTGGTACCTATCGCTTCTAACCTAACTGGGCAACGCGAGATGGTGAAACTTTATTTCACAATTTTTAGCGATCTTTTTTAAGGCGGTTCAGTGCATTTTAAAAACATTTTTTGGCATAAATCGAAAAACAAATTCTACGATAGATTATAAAAATAAGTTATAAAAATAGTTTGGTTTGTGATCCTCTTCTTAATTGGGATTGTGCTAGACTATATTTGTAACGATTACACATGAGAGAGTGTGAAGACATACCTAGAGTACTATGACAATGTAGAAGAACCTAGCATACAGCGCCAATTTATTTCTTAAGGGTGTCAGTCGTGTTCTCTCTCTGTTGTGTGTGGTTAATTCCACTCCCAGTTGTTTGATAGATGAGAAAGGTAAAAGCTGTACTTACCGTAGATTGCTGCCTGCTCTCCAAATTTTGGCTTCTTTTTCGATGCACTTAGTAAAATGCAACAGTTCAAATAATACCATTTATTGGTTAAATCCAAAATAAATACAAATAATGTTATGCAATATCCCACCTAAATAAATATGAAAATTTTAATTGAATCGCCTCCCCAAGTAGGGCAAGGACGAGAGCGTTTAATGTCACCATATAATGAAGAGCGTACAATAGCAATCGATTTGGCATAAAAGCTTCACAAAACTTCCTCAGAAGAGTATGAGGGCACTTTGGTTTTGGGACTGACGAACAATAATATAAAAATATTTTACTAAAATTTAGGGTTAGCTTTAAAATTCTTTATACTGATTATATTATTCACAAGAACGAAGTTCAACGATATATGAATTTTGCTTTCCTGCCTCCTTTATGGCGACGAATTGGCCTCATTTATGCACAATTCGGGTTTCTCTATAATTTTGCCATCTTTAAAAACCTGCATTTGGTTTTAGCGCCTTCTGCGGATTCTCCAACGGTCTCGTCCAAGTGACAAATCGCTGGCGCTGGATGAATTCAGATTTGTTTTATTCGAGAAACTGGCCTTCACTATTTTTACTAATTACTTCCACATCCAGTGGAAGTATAGTAACGACAAAAAATTTTTTTAAAATTTTTATTGTTCAAATAGGCTTAGAATGTCATGAAACGTCGAGATTTCAAGTTTGAGCGAAAAAAAATTCTGTCTGTCGGTCTGTCTGTCGGTCTGTAACTTTTTTTGTGCTCACGTTTACTCTGGAACCGTTTGAGATATTGACTTGAAATTTGGTACACATATGTACTTTAACGAGATCTAGAACTAGATTATATTTTCATCTTGTTCCGTCGAAGGGTCGGGCGGTAAATTGGGGTAAATTTGGAGTAAATAGGTAAATCAAGCAGGTAAGAGTTCATAAAATTGATATTTAGTATAGACAAGAGAAGCTAAGGTCTCAAAAAAAAAAAAATTGGCATTAGCTACCCCCATTACCACCCCCACCCTATTATTAAAGGGGATGGAAAAAAAATGTGATTTAGTGTGTGTACAAGAACCAGAAACCTCAAAATATTTTTTTACTTTATCCAAACCCCCCCCCTTCCACCCCCTTCCACCCCCTGTCACCACCCCCACCCCTCTACCGATGTGGGGTATCGTTTTATGGGTTTTTGGGGTAGAGGATTTCAAATATTATATTATTAAAGTTCTATAAACAATTATTTTCAGATACAAAATTTTTTCGTTGTGTGACTTAGATAGAAAATCCGTATGTGGAAGTAGTGATTCCTTGGGCAGCGGTTTTTTTGCCTAATAATTGCATATAGATGCTACGCGCCTTTGCCACATTTTTCGTTTCTCGTCTTTCAGTACGTGGCCTCGTCAAAATTTTATTGTCATTCCTTTGAATTACATCCACAATGACTATGTCCCAATTTTCATTTTGTTTCGTTCAGCAATAAAAAATTAAAAATAGTAAAAGTAAAATTTTGTCTTTTGATTTTTTCACTTTCGGTGCCAGTCTTCGGCGCTAATGCCTTTAGTTATGGTTAGTTATGTTTTAATTGTCTTTTTAATAAAATTTTCATAAGTCAAACTTTTTATATATTCCTCGACTTAGGTGGATTTTTGGGAGATTCTACAACAATAACACCAGCATATAAAAAACAAAAATTTTCAATCCCAGACATGTGAACACTTGTTTCTCAGTATTTTTGGTCACTGAAACCGAATTTAATGCCGGAATCTGCTGATTGGTTCTATCTTCCTTCAAAAGCAGGACTGTGATGTATTACAAAATGATTATAATCATTTCAAAATTATTAATATCATTTTACAATGTACTATAATAATCTTTACTTTAAATAAGTACAACCTAATCAAATACAGTTACATCTCATTATATAGACAAATGTACATAAACAGCTACAAAAATAGACATACAAACAAAACAACAATACACATACTTAAATCTTATGCTAAATATTTTCTTAGCTTAGTTTTAAACATGTTTAATGTTTCACAGCCTTTTATTTCAATTGGTAAATTATTATACCGATTTAGTCCTTTAAAAAACAGACAATTCATTGATTTTTTATTATTAGTTCTAATGATATGCATATTATCTCTGCCTCTAGTTAGATGATTATAAATTTCATCGTTGAAAGTAATATTTGTATAGAGATATGAAGGTAAAAGCTTGTTTAAAATTTTGTAGATAAATATCATAGTCAAATATTTAAGTCGGATATCAACTGATTGCCACTCAAGACATACCAGCATCATATTTATTGGTGTATATCTGTTGCAGTGTAATATGATTCTCATACCTCTGTTTTGTAATTTTTAAAGAGAAGCTTTACTGTCGTAAGAGTAATTGACGTGCAACTCTCTGAATGTCTACTAAGACAAAACCTTACTAAAAACGTCCTCGACGAGATACTCTTTCAAATAAATCGAAAACTAAGTTTTATTTGAATGACTGGCGCATTCGCCAAAAGTTCGAAAATAGGTAATTTACATCGCCCAAAAAAAAAATTTGAAGAAAATAGAGCCAATCAGCCGATTCCGACATTAAATTCGGTTGCAGCAACCAAAAGTACATGAGAAATAAGTGTTCCGATGTTTGGGACTGACAAAAATTCGGAAATACTGGTAAAGGGATTCCAAGCAGACGTATACAGGGTGATTCTCTTAAGGCGGCCATTAGAATATTTCCCACTTGCAGATGAGATAGACATTTGAGATTTGGCACCCTACCATAGTCGACCATTGCGAGTCCGAAAATAATAATTTCAAAATGGACGGAAATACAGAAGTCGATACCAACTTGCTTATTTTAAATATATTTTCGACTTTTCAAGAACCGTTATAGCTTTCTTCGTGTAGGAGACCCTCATTTGCTCTTTGACACGTAGAAAGAACACAGAATAAGCTACTCTTTGCATAAAAAATAAGTCCCATAATAGTATACCAAGTGTTTTATTTTTCACGTTACATTTTGTCAAATTCAAACCTCAAAAACTTTTTTATTTCAAATGGAACATCCTATATTTTTGTACATCAAATTATGTTAAATTAAATTCCCTTTTTTCTAATATAAGCATTGTAGGGGTTAAAGTTACAACTTTTTGAAATATTGGCGATTTTCTTAAATGTTCAAGAATTTTTAGTAAAAATTGCCATCAACTTACCCATGATTAGAAACAATCATTAATGCCAGTCATTCTCTTATGTTAAAAAATGCTGGCCCATTTAAATTACACCCACGAAGACCTTTAGATTTGTTTATTATTTATGGAGAATGATAAAGTAATACCAAGAACATGTAACACATTTGTTGCTCGATACCCACAAGAACAGAAATCGTCCACCATACACTGTAAAACGCATATTGGATAATTTTAGAATATTTGACTCTGTCAAATGGCACGTGCCAAATTTTATTGTGGCAATAGATGTAGAATTAAATTTGAGGTGAACTTATATCAGCATGTCCTATACCTAACACATGTACTTTTTGAATTATTCGCTGATACCCTGTTCTTGGTATTACTTGATCACATTCTCCATAAATAATAAAAAATCTAAATGTCTTCGTGGGTGTAATTTAAACGGGCTAGCATTTTTTAACATAAAAGAATGACTGACATTAATGATTGTTTCTAATCATAGGTAAGTTGATGGCAATTTTTACTAAAAATCCTTGGACATTTAAGAAAATCGCCAATATTTAAAAAAGTTGTAACTTTAACCTCTGGCTTATTCTAGAGAAAAGGGAATTTAATTTAACATAATTTGATGTAAAAAAATACAGGCTGCTCCATTTGAAATAAAAAAGTTTTTGAGGTTTGAGTTTGACAAAATGTAACTTGAAAAATAAAACACTTGGTATACTATTATGGGACTTATTTTTTTTTTGCAGAGAGTAGTTCATCTTGTGTTCTTTCTACATGCCAAAGAGCAAATAAAGATCACCTACAGAAGAAAGTTATAGCGGTTCTTGCAACCCGTTGCAAATTTTTTATAAAATGTCAAATATCTCCGAAACTGGTCGGTTTAGGTATAGGTTATGCTACATGTTTGGACTGAGAATTTTATGACCATTTCGAGAAGTCGAAAATATATAGAGTGTTCCATTTAAAATAAGCAAGTTGGTATCGATTTTTAAAATCCTACTTCTCAAATAGAATCCATCATGTGGTGTATCGTGATCATAATTCGTGCGCATTGTAGTAGAAGTTTCCGTCTTTCTTTCACTAGTTCTCTGTTTTCTTTCTTGCGCTTGTTTACCTCAGAACTCATATAAAAAAACTACATTTGCCAAATCTGTATAGACTAATGTACAGCGTGCTTACTCTTTTTCTCTATTCTCCATGCACTACTTAACTTTTGACACAAAAGGTTACTTTGTTTGTTGCTCTCTCTTCTTCTGTTCCACATATAAGTTTACAGCTAACTGTTCCTATGACGTCACAGTCGTTTCCGGGACACATTCAAATTTCACCATTTTTGAAAATTCGTCAACAACCGAATTGTATATGAAAAATCACATAGTAATTTTACATCCCCTGTGCAATTGAAATTCTGCATCCATCCTGAAAGAACGTCCCGAAAGAAATAACGATTTCTAGAAATGTCAACTTAAGAGAAAAACATTAGTTTTGGGTAAATTCTTTGAAAAAATGTTAAATGCATTTGTATACGGGGAAGCTACGTAATTTCAGACGAGGATTACGTAGTGGATATACCATCATTCGGAGAGGATGTAAAGCAGGCGGCCCCTTGTCTATTAAATGTTAGGCAAGTAAAAGATCCCTACTCTTCTTACAAGAAGAGGTTCGGCAAAATTTCCAGGTTGGGAGTAGCTCGTCTCCTGGCGTCGATGATAGGCCCTGGTAGCGGAAATAGGCCGACGTTAAATAAATAGATAAAAAAAATGTAGAGTCAAATGAATGAATCATTGACTTCAAAACGCTTGTCTAAGCTTAGTCGACTGGGCTTCCACCTGGAGTAATCACATAGAAAAACTAACCGAATGCTCTTCTCAAGATGGTGTGGAAACGGAATATACGAAACGAAATGTATTTTATTTCATACTGGCTGGTAAATAACTATTTCCCGAACTTATTTGCGGTTCGATAAATCGAACTTTACAGTATCTGATACCGTTTTGTGTAACCTGCGAACATTACAGTATCTGATACTGTAATGTGTTACCTAGCATAATACAAAACAATGCAAAAATTATGGTTTTACTTATTTGACTAACAAGCTAAAGACAATCATAATTAGCTATTGAAAACAAAATGGCTAGAACATCGTTAAGGTGATGCGATTAATTACTAATATCTTTTAAATTTCAAGAATTGTGACTTTTTATTCATTTTAAAAAGGATTATAAAGACAGTATGAAATAAAATATTATACGATACACGTCCGGTAGGTCTCATTACGGTACTCGTTTATATTCCGTACTCGGCTCTTGCGTCGCTTCGTGAAACAACTCGTACTGTAATAAGTCACCCACCGGACTTATAACGTAAAGCGGGTTTATACGTGCATGGATTTACTGGCGCCAGTAGATATTGGCACGCCAGTAAAAAAATAATGCACGTATAAACAGTTACTGGCGAGCATGCATCAATGCATGCAAGGTCAAGACTTGCTCGCCAGTTCTCGCCAGTAACTGTTTATACATGCAATATTTTTTACTGGCGTGCCAATATCTACTGGCGCCACTAAATCCATGCATGTATAAACCCGCTATAATTCTTGACCGAGGACTTGACAAAAATCACGTAAAGCGAGAAAAGAATATTAAACAGTGAGGCAATTTTCAGCCGGTAACCAAAACTGGGCAAATTAAAGTATAGAGTATAACATATATTACTCCTAAACAGGCAGCCCTAGAACAGATGTATACGACATTTTTTGTAGATAATTTATCCAACATATTATCTTTGATAACAACATAATTTTCCCTTAAGTTGCTGTGTAACGAACGGTTTACACTTGGGCTAGGGCGCCATCTTATAATGTAAACGGTCCCATGCTTTTCTTCACTCCACTATGAAAATGCGGCCGTGCGGTTTTTTACCGTACGATCAAAACCGTCTAGTGTGAAGAGAGCGTAAGACTGCCTGCCTTGTCAATTTAAGCCACATATTATGTCTGTTTCTGCAGCAATCACGGACTAGTTAGACATAATACGATTGGTTAAAAACAATTTCGTGATTGGTCAGCTGACCGCGTTAGACAGAGCTTATTGGCTCTAACTAGTTTGTGCTTTTCTGCAGAAACAAATCTATGATAACTGATATTTCAATATAGGAATGTACTGAAGCCGGTCAGATTAGAATTTTAATCATATGGAAAAGTAGCTTCGTTACAACAACACAAAATTTTAATGCTTTTACAAGATAGCGACAAAAGCTCTCAATCTCTTGGGGGTACAAAATTAGCACGTGGTGTAATTTTAGCTTGTTTGAAATTATTCCCGCTCACAATACCGTCACCAACTGGCTAAATGTAGATCAATACATCAGTTTTTAAGCAAGGTATTAATTTTTTAGATCATTCAACATCGAAGAATGCATACCGGTGAGAAACCCCATTTGTGCCCACACTGCAGTTACAGATCGTCCAGAAGAGATAATCTGCGATCTCACGTGAGAAGAATGCATAATGAAGATGACTTGCATTGTGATACTTTCACGCCTAGGAAAATATTATTGTTACCAAACAACAAACTTAGTTAGGACACACTTTAACTTTTTTTAAATGCAAAAAGCACTTTTACAGTTTCATGTTTTTAGGTTAACTGTTTACTAAATGTTTACATATAATTATCCCCTTAATATTTTTTTAGCGATAGTTCTAAACCGATCGAAATTTTTGGTCTGCGTTTTAATAATTTATACACAGAATTGTTAAAATTAAATTGAAGACTCTATGGAACGGAATCCGATAAAAATGATCTAAGCAAAATATTCTATTATGAAAAATGTATTATAAAAATTAACACCCAGGAATGGACGAGAATGGTGCAAAATAATTAATATTGAGTTATAAGTAAATTTTTGCGAAACTTGTTTATTCAGGAATTAGGATTTACAGATTAAATTGCAGTGTTTTAAATTGTAGTGTATTGAAGTGTGTATTAAATTGCAATGTTTTGTCTACAATAAACAATAAGAGAAGAATGTAATCCTTTGAAATCGCGCTATGCTGCCCAGGATTCCAAAAACGCACGAAAAGATATTTTCCAAATATTTTATCGTCCCTGAAATTTGCTGTTTTAAGCTTATTTTTGAACATTTTCTAATGATTCTTTTACCATTCGAAAGCTTGTTCTCCCTAGATTTTTACAGTAGGTTTGTGAGGTGTAGACGATGAGCTAAAGCTTTAAAATGCGTATGTCAGGACGCGCCGGTTGTAGGTGCGGCTCCAGGGGGGGAGGGGGGGGGGGGGGGGAATAGGAAAAAACTGTTACAGAAAATCCTTCTTACTTCCTGCAGTGCTATCGAATCCGAACGCTTTACGAGATTATGGTATATTTTCCTACAGTAATTAATTTTTTGACTGAAACTTCTCTTTTCTATTCTGCGAACTATTCTGTGATTTGCAGAATTATATAGCTACTTAAAGCATATCAACACAACCAGATGTCAAAATCCACGTTACTCGTTTTGTGCAATTATCGTAAAAGTAAATTCTGGGGTAATTTCCGTGAATACAAATTTTGACTTTAGTGGGGGACACTAGGAAGCTAAAGAGAATAAGCTGCGATAGCGGTGTAAAATTTATCGAACAGTTTAAAAATAAGCTTAAAATTGCGATTTAAACAAAACATAATACAATTTTCGTAAACGAACATATTTAGAAAATAATGCTTTGTGCGTAGGCCAAAGACTTCAGTCGCGGGCCTTTTAGAATATTTTATCCAATAAATAATATTCTCTCTTTCTCTCTGTGTTTTGTGCAATATTATTCCCTTCCGATTCAAACATGCAAGATCATTCTAAGTAATGTTCGTATTTTTTTAAAACCAAATCTTCTAGTCTAATTTAATTTCAAAAGCCCCTTTTTAAAGGTTAGGTTCCTGACTAGAAAAAAACATAAGTAAAAGCAGCTTGGTGGTCATGAAACACTTATTTTAAAAAGTATATAGGCGAGTCTGCCTGGGATTTTTCGCAAAAATGTTCTATACCATTTGAGTTAGCCACGGATTCTTATAGGAAAAATTCCGCTGAACAAGATTTTCTTATGAAAAATTTTTCTAAACCACGAGCTTCATGGTCAAATAATTGTTTGAACAAATTTTTATTTAATAAAATGAAAACAGTTTGACTGATCCGAAAAAATCTTGATTCAATCGAAAGATATTTTGAATACGCGTCGTTTGGCGCCAGGCACAACTCATTTTGTCAACCCGTTCACTTGTTATAGCCAAAATAAATTTCTCAATTAACAAATTGATTACTCCGAAACTAATGAGGTCAGAATATTGTTTTTTTTTTTGAAACATGCCTTTTATACCAAAGAATGTACCATATTTTTTTTGACCCGATATCTTCAATACTTTTTGATTGTTTAAACAATTGGCATTATTTGCTAATTAGCAAATAACTTTTTTTTCGAAAGTTTGATCGTCTTCAAACCAACTTTAAACGATAAATATTGATGTCGGGCATAACACCCATAGAAGTCTGCACGAATGCAACTTTTTGCTTTAATATAATAATTCAAAAATCTCGTACGTTTTTTTGAAATTAAATAACAAGTATTTAAAAAAAAATCCTAAACGGTCGCGAAGTGCTCTAGATAATTTTGAACGAAAAAACTACAGTTCGTGCCAATGTGCGCCATATGAAATAGATATTTAGGTGACAATTATTTATATTTTCATTCAGTTTCTCTTCTAACAATAATTCCAATTCATAAAATATTTATCTGTGTGTCCCATGTCAAGTTTGTGTCCTTATATGTTGTAGTGCGCGTCGAATTTTATTTTTTTTCGAAGTGTTGCACCAACTTTTTTCTAACGCAAATTTTATTAGTAATAGTGCATATAAATTATTACAACATATATTATTTCAGTGATTGTAAATCACAGAAAACACGGAAATATTAATTATTATATTTTTTATTTATTTTGATGTGCGTAATTATTCTAAAAATTCAAAAAAAATATAAAATATACTCTTTAAAGTTACCTAAAACCTCCCCTTGGATTTACCTCTCTAGCTCAATTAGTTTTCGAGATATGTCTCTTTGAACGATAGTCATGCATGCGCTCATTTTTTCCATATCTCAAGGTCAAAGCGGAGTACGGCGGCGAAACAGATATAAATCACGTCCATACATCAAGCGGATGTTAAAACATAAGTTTCGATATAGGTTGCCATTTGGGAGCCGACTCGTCATGCTTATCCGACTAAACCCTTTGCTTTTTTTTTCATGTAACCAAGTATTTTTTATGATAATAAATCTTTTTACTTTTTGAGAAATTTTTAAAAACGTCGTAAATAATTTTTTTTGCAATTTTCATTAAATAAATGGCTATCTTGCAACAAACATATGATTGTTCTTGTCCAACGAGGGTTTGCCGGTAGTTTTTGTTTTTGTTTTTTTTTTTCACTACTTTTTGTGAAAGAGAAGGCTTGTTTTGCTTTATTTGAGGGGGTGCCTGTCGAAAAAAGACCAAAAATAAAAAGGCAACAAATTTTTTTGCACTTTTTTCTTATAATGAAAAAAAGTTCACGTCTCATGAAAAAAACACACACTTTGTTATTTGTAAATGAGAAATAATCAAAAGATTTAACAATTTTAATGGCATTATTATTTTATTGTTTTAATTACAAATATTTACAATTAATAACTATTAACGCTAATAACTATGTGATTACAATTAGTAACAATCGCATCGTGGTCAAGGACCACCGTGTTGTAAAAAACCGGTCCCCCACTCACAAAAGGGCCCATCCCCTTCCACCGTTCCATGTTTTCGATTATAAGAAATGTAGAGCATACAAAGCAGGTGCACAGCATCAGCTCGAGAGTTACGGATTTAATGAAGTTCTCAAGAATAAATAATTATTTATAGCGTTTTTTACAATTTAAAAAATATTTTATTATAGGAAATATTTTATTGCACGAAAAAAAGCAAATTTGACGAAAAAAAAAATTTGCCTACACCGAGGATCGAACCCGCCACCCCATTGCGCGTCAAATCTTACTATTTTCATGTTGCGGGAGAGATTTTTTTTAAGGGTCAAAAACGCGTATAACGCTTCAGGGATTGAATCTTTTTTGTAGAACTTTTTGTAGTTGATGGAAAAACTTGTTAGCTTTCATTTGCACCAAACCTCGTGTCAAAAAAGTTGTTAATAAACAAATTGGAGCCTCTAACGCAATATCACTTATATTTCCGGTTCCGGTTATCCGATCAAGTTCTTTCTGGTCTCAAAATGTTCCTTTTTCCAAGCACTTTCATATACACAAAACCCCATTTTGATACGCTTACTCAGAGTCGAGATATGCCATTTGTTAACTTGCAAAATTAATTTAAACTTTAAATAAACAAAAGCAAAAAGTTGTATTCGTGCAGACTTCTATGAGGGTTATGCCCGACATCAATATTTATCATTTAAAGTTGGTTTGAATTCGATCAAACTTTCGAAAAAAAAGTTATTTACTAATTAACAAATTATGCCAATTGTTTAAACAATCAAAAAGTATTGAACATATCGGGCCAAAAAAAATATATAAAAGGCATGTATTTTGAAAAAAAAAACAATATCCTGACCTCATTAGTTTCGGAGTAATCAATTTGTTAATTAAGAAATTTATTTTGGCTGTAACAAATGAACGGGTTGACAAAATGAGTTGTGCTTGGCGCCAAACGACGCGTATTGAAAATATCTTTCGATTGAATCAAGATTTTTTCTGATCCGTCAAACCGTTTACATTTTATTAAATAAAAACGAAAAAAATTTGTTTAAACGATTAATTGACCATGAAGCTCGCGGTTTAGGAAAATTTTTCATAAGAAAATTTTGTTCAGCGGAATTTTTCCTATAACAATCCGTGGCTAACTCAAATGGTATAGAAAATTTGTAAAATCACCTCTTTTTTACCCCAGGCAGACTCGCAATAGGTAATGTAAATAGGCACCATTAAGCATTAATTTCATTTATTAACTGTCATAAAGAGGTTTATCTATTTGGCTATTTAGTATTTTAGTGTTTATTAATATTTAGTATTATTATTATATGGAATTAAAATACAAGGTAGTTGTTCTTTTAGTAACAAGTTCCCTGTATACTTGATATTTTCATAGTTTTTGAACGAAAACATAGAATGTAACACATGCAACGATTTATAACAATTTCAAAAATATACATTCCGCAAATGTAAATAATAATTATAAATTAAAAGTTTGCCTAAATAAATAAATACTAAATATACACAATATATTTTTTTGTAGTTTTACTTAGTCAGATAGATTTGAATAAAAAACTGTATGAGAATCATAATCAGCTAAAAGACTTACCCAATTCGAACAATACAAGAATTATATTTTTTAACGAACCCTTTTCAAAGAAACGGTAGGTACCTAACTAAATATTATGAAATAAAATTTCACTCACTCATCACTCAATTAATTATATTTTATTACCTAATATTTATATATATTAAAGTCTTATTTCAAAATATTTAAGGTCTAAGATGACTGGGTGTTTATTATAAAAAAATCTATTTTATGTCAAGAGATTGAGAATCCTGACATGCTTATTCTAAGAACCTCCCTCTAGCATCAAGAGTCGTTTAGTAAACTTTTCATCAAAATTGAATAATTTGTATTTCGTTATTTAAAGCGCAGCGCAGGAGCCGGTATTATTAAAAATTATTTTAAATTTTTTATTCCTCTTTCCTGCTCACTACTCTACTACATGGTTGTGATGATATAGCCCATACCTTTTCTAGCACATTTAGTTCAGTCAATAAAGGAGGTGTAGAGTGCGTGAGCAGGGACCTAAGCAATTCCTTTAGAAAGTTGTTCAGGATGCTTAGGGAGTGAACATACTGAAAGTCCTGACGTCTAGGAGGTGAGCCGGAGGGGAGGGGGCACAAAGAAAGTCCAACTTTTGGTTTTTTCGCTTATATCTCGAAAACGGTGAAAAATCTTACACCAAATGAAAGCTCATGAAATTCTCTACAACTTTCGTTTTATATACTTTTTTCGAATTCGCAACCGTTTTCGAGATATGAGCGAAAAAACCAAAAGTGGGACTTTCTTTGTGCCCCCCTCCCCCTCCGGCTCACCTCTTAGACGTCAGGACTTTCAGTATGTTCACTCCCTAAGCACCCTGAACAACTTTCTAAAGGAATCGATTAGGTCCCTACTCACCACCCTTTGGGACATTCGTTGACTGGACTAATTAGTAAAAACAGACGGTAATTTTGGAGTAAAGCAAGTACCTACTATACTTTACTCTTTCCGTGATAAGTGGAAAAATCAACTTCACTATATTTGATCCTTTGAACTTTTGCAGAAGGTGTCTGCAACCAGTACTCTTTTCGAGTGGTTTTTTATAAACGATTGATAAACTGGGTCAATTACACAGAAATAACCACAAGATATAATGCATTAAAAAACAGCCCCATCAGTTTTCGTGGCGTCACATGAGGCGGGGCTTAATTGATTTGGTGGGAGTAATTATAGTGTTGTGGGAGGTATATATTGTGGAGGGGCTTAATTAAAAGATAATGTTCTATGACGCTGCAATCTCATACTGTTGATGGGGCAGTCTTATCCATGATCTAAACGACATGGTCTGCTCATTCCCCTGAAATACCTCAAGAAACGTGGCATCAGAGAAATCTAGCTTAGAATAAATAAATAAACGTTTATTGTGCACAAAAGAGAGGTTAGCCTAAACTATCTTTCACCTCCCCATATACATTAGGAAAAAATATTAATTAAAGTGTTAAATATTTTTAGTGAACATTTAAATAGTAAATACGTCTGTTTTAACGTCATTTTGTGCGCTATGTTTTGATTGGCTCTCGCCTTATTGAGTATCTCTCCGTCAAAATGGAAGAAAGAAGGTGGCACCATTGCCAAAGAGGACCTTAAATGTGGAAAAATAGTAAGAGTTGTATTATTAGTTAAATAGATATTCTGCTGTTCACGTATACATTAGCGCCAATTTGTGGCATCGCGTCGTGTTTTATAGAGCAACTTTTTCCTCAATAATCCCATAAGCATAATTCCTCTATTCTTCATGTTAAACTTTTTCCTCTGTGGCGACGAAATAATATAAGCAAAAAGATTTAAAGGATAGAGGAGCAATTCCGTTTCAAGTAGGTATGTACGGTATGTTGCCCATCGCGCTATCTGTTTTTCATATGTGCACCACAGCGTCTAGCCCCTGAATATCACTACCTGTGTAAAGCGCGCGTATGCGCAAATTCAACCATTTGCCACTTGCCAGCGAGGGGCAAACCGCGAAGGAAATCTGGTGTACACTCAGAAGGAAATCCGAGGAAATCTGGAAGAAATCCCAGAAATCTGTGAAATCTTCGTCAAGGGGGAAATCTGGTGTACAAAATTTTGGGCTCGGTTGCCCCTTGCTTGCCAGTAAGGATGGGACAACGAACTGAAATATCGATGTTGACCATCGATGTTAACATAGCAAGGGAACATCGATATGCCCAAGACATCGAATGCAAACCATTGATGTTTTACCAACATCGATGGTAGAAAAAATTTTTGACGAGCAGGGAGGAGGGGGGGATGAATTTGCAGTTTTATATTATGCACATTGAAAAGTTCCACATTCCCTAACTTTTATAAGCCGCTAAACCAATGCGGGTATTTTTTTTATTATTTTTTACCCTATATAATTTTATCCGATGTTATATAATAACATCGATGTTTTCATAATGTAATATCGATGGAGAAAACATCGAACATCGAAAGCAAAACATCGATGTTTTTGGAACATTTATGAACATCGCCCATATCTACTTGGGATGGGAGATCGAACTGAAATATCGATGTTGACGATGTTAACATCGCAAGGGAATATGCCCAAAACATCGAATGCAAACCATCGATGTTTTACCAGCATCGATGGTAGAAAAAATTTCTGGCGAGCGGGGAGGGGAGGGGGGGTGAATTTGCAGTTTTATATTATGCACATTGAAAATTTTCATATATCCTGACTCTTATAGGCAGGGGCTTATACAGGATTGACTTCTGGGGGGGGAGGGGGTCTGAAGCCTGGAACACCCCTTATATACGCTTTTTTAGCCATATATTATCTATTAAAAATTAATATTACATATACAGTGTGACCCATTTTAAGTGGAAACACCTTCGTAACTCAGTTATTGGTCATCAAATTTCAACCAAATTTGGATCGGTATCAAATATCTTTAATATTTCTTTTTTGAATAAAACAAAACTTATTTCAGTCAGTGGCGTGCATTTTTATTAAGAAAAAAAGGGTCGATTTCTCGAGAAATCGTATTAGGCATTTTTTTGTTGAAAAACTAATGCAATATTATTGTTCAGCGTGCTCTAGAACACATTCAGAATTATAACAACATTTTAATTTTTGGTTTTCGCATTACTTAAAATTGCCTATTTTAAACATTAAATAATCAATAAATTGGTAACGAATCTCTTTTCGAAAGAAAGTAATTTTTTATCTTCTCTTTAAATTCATTTTTTCTACCACCCCATGTCACCGATACTTTCAAATTCGGTAATCCTTAATGTCTGAATGGGGCCATCCATAAATGACGTCACGCTCCAGGGGGGGGGGGTTGTGACTAAGTGTGATAAGGGGAGGGGGTGTCTGGCTCAGTGTGACGTAACGAATGGTGAATGAATCAAGAAAAGAAAAATATTCTCATTTTTTTTTTTATTTTTAGTAGCATTGCGCCCATGAGGTGACAAATTTTCTCTTTGGATTTCCACTAGTACCCTCCCCCATGAGGCGGTAAAAAATTTATTTGGACTTCTACTAGCACCTCCCCCCATGAGGCGGTAAATTTTTTTTTGGATTTTTACTAGCAACCCCCCCCCCACGAGGCGGTAAAAAAATTTTCTTGGATTTTTACTAGCACCCCCCCATGAGGCGAAAAATATCGTGAATAATAAGTAACGGAATCGAAAAAAGACGTAATTTTTGGGGGGGTCTAACTCAGCGTGACAATGGGGGGGGGGTTCTAAAAATTTCAAAAATTGGTGTGACGTCATTTATGGATGACCCCAATAATTTACAGGTCTGATGACCCAAAATTTTTCAACGAAAATTCTTGGCCTTCGAAATTTGAAAGTATCGACGATATGGGATAGTAGAAAAAGTGAATTTAAAGAGGAAATGAAGAATGACTTTTTTCCGAAAAAAGCTTCGTTACCAATTTATTGATTATTTAATGTTTTAAAATAACTAATTTTAAGGGAACCATAATTCGAAAACCAAAAATCAAAATGTTATTAAATTCTGGATATAGCAGTTCTACAGTATGCTGATTAATAATATTGCATTAGTTTTTCAACGAAAAAATGCCTAATATGATTTCTCGAAAAATCGACCCTTTTTTTCTTAATAAAAATACACGCCACTGACTGAAATAAGTTTTGTTTTACTCAAAAAATAAATATTAAAGATCTTTGATACCGATCCAAATTTTGTTGAAATTGGATGACCAATAACTGAGTTACGAAGGTGTTTCCACTTGAAATGGATCACACTGTATTTCATACTTCTGGGGGGGGGGGGCACGTGCCCCGGTGTCCCCCCTAGATCCGCCACTGCTTACAGGCCGTTAAAACAATACGGGTATTTTTTGTATTATTTTTTACCATACATATTTTTTATCCGATGTTTCATCGATGTTTTCATAATGTAATATCGTTGGAGAAAACATCGAACATCGAAAGGAAAACATCGATGTTTTTGGATCATCTATGAACATCGCCCATACCTACTTGGGATATGGGACATCGAACTGAAATATCGATGTTGACCATCGATGTTAACATCGCAAGGGAATATCGATATGCCCAAAACATCGAATGCATCGATGTTTTACTAACTAATGGTGGAAAGAATTTTTGGCGAGCGGGGAGAATTTGCAGTTTTATATTATGCACATTGAAAATGTCCACATTCCCTGACTTTTATAGATCCATAAACAAATGCGGGTATCTGTTTTTATTATTTTTTACCCTACATATTTTTATCCTATGTTATATAATAACATCGATATTTCTTCGATGTTTTTATAATGTAATATCGATTATCGATATAAAACACATCGAACATCGAAAGCAAATCATCGCTGTTTTTGCAACATCGAGATGAACATCGCCCAACCCTACCCTAGACACTACACCACTATACCGCATATCAAGCCAGTAGAGGAGTGAATGAGATGACGGTTTCACGTTTCAGGCAAATAAAATATAATATAATATAAAATATATAGAGAATAGTTTCAACACGTGAGTACAGACTTGTTTTAACCTATGATAAGTGATTCCAGAACATTTCTTCTTATGGAAATTACTTCGATTTGTACAGCTACGTAGCGCACACGAAACCATGCCATTTTCTATCAAAATAGTATATTATTATATGAGCGATTATGATAGCCATTATTCACGAAGATGACGTTTGAGTCCACGAACCGTAGGCGAGTGGCGCAAAGCATCTGAGTGAATAATGGCCATAATCGCGAATGTAATACTATGCTTTTTCTACACCTATTAAACAAATAAATTAGACTGAAATTTGATAGCTTTAATCGGTACCTATCCCAAGCAGCAATTTTAGTAGTTTCTACGTAATAGTTGCCATTAGGGGAACTTTAAAGGTTTCCGCAACTAAGGACTGTTACGTAATGGGAACCATCCTTCTACCAAGTATTCACCAAAATGGGGAATAATAATTACGTAGCAAATTACTATTCCGGTACTTCTACCATTACCGTGTTGAAGACTAGGTTATTACGTAAACGGGATGTAACCAAGTAGTAGAAATGACTAACTTTTGGAACAGCTCAGCTGACCGAAATGAGAGCGCAAACTATATATTTGGCTCTCTGTTATTCGAATAGCAAATTAATGACTTACTGAGTTTAAGCACATGATATGTCCAAGGTCCAAGTTAAGGTGATTATATACAACATGCATAAGCATATATTATAAATCATGATGTTTTGCATTTATCCTGGGTGTGGATATTAAAACCACCACTTGTTTTCTGTAAAATGTTATCATGATGCTTCGATAAAAAAGACGCCCCCTCGAGAAAATGGTTTTTTCAGAAAAAAAATTTTTTGCAAAAATTATGTGTACAAGCAAAACTGCAAATTTTTTTATGGAAAACGTTTTTTTTTTTAATTTTATATATTATAAAGTAATAATCTATTTAGAAAACATATTTGTAAATGACTATAATAAAAAGAAATTTTTTATTGAATTATATTTTTATCTGTGTCTTCATTCAACAACAGAAAAATGACGATTTTAATTGCAGTAACTTAGAGGTTGCAAAAACCAAAATTATTTCCCTACAAGTTACATTTACTATAAAGTAGCAGATGCCACCAACGTTATAGTTGTTGTTACTTTAAAAGTGGTGACGGGAACTACAACAATTTCACTGGGTAGTTATATTTACCTAGATGTAGCAAATGGGACCAATGACGCTATAAGATCTTAGTAACCGTTGCTACCAACTTATTTTCATGTTGGTAGAATTGGCAGAATATATAGGTAATTTTTTTTTAATTGGCAACGCGGTAATAACTGTTAAAGTGTCACTGTCACTGTGTGTGATGGGAATATGTAGATTAAAAATAACAATTATTATACTTTTACAAGTACTTTTTATTATCTGATATTATTAGAAAGATATTATTTGGAAAGAGCACATATCGAACAATATTTGATGGATGCCCCTGACGGTGAGCATCTTATGTCAGATTTGTCAGACGTAGGCGTTTATTATGATCTTGCTTTTATGTACCTATTTAAATGTTTGGGTTTTTTAGGTTGCATTGATATTGGGAGTTTGCGGTGCCTGCCGTTGCGGTAAACTGACCTTCTTAAGCGTCGAAGATATGAGATAAAGAATAATATCTATATATATCCATACCAGATACCAAGACGAATAAATCAAGAAGTTTCACAGTTTTAAATGAAGGATTTTCGGTGAACCCACTTGGTTCGATTAGGGAATATGTCTTTAAGACCGCAAAATGTCTCACAAAAGATTTTTCGTAAATTTTCAAAAGGGAAAGTGCACTGTTCAATGCGTTGGATTAAATAAGCTCTCAAAAATTCCAAGAATTGTAGCTGATTATTTGCAATTGCCAGATGCAGATTTGTATACTGGCCATAGCATGCGCCGTTCCTCATAAACTCTTGGCCAATGCTGGGGGTGACATTACCACCCTTAAACGTCACGGTGTGTGGAAATTATCCACCGTGGCGGAGGGTTATTTGGAAGATTCAGTCTCGACAAGATTGTTATTGCTAAAAAAATTCAGGGAGAGCAGCACAACGAGTCAGGGGATACAGACGTCGTTACTAGTATAGAGAAAAATTGTGTACAGAAGAGCAATTTTCTTTGTGGAAAATCGAATATGATGACAATAAATGTTAACATAAATATAAATAAATAAGTGTTAGTGCATGGGTTCTTTGTTTTGTTAATTTTCCATATAATGGAGACAAATAAATTCCTTGGACTTTATTTTATATTAAAATTATTCTTTAGTGACTAAATCACTTTACCTCACTTTAGCTCACTACTTTATCTCACTAGTGACTTATGAGTCACTTTATACCTTCAAAATCTTATCAATAAAGATCACTTTATATGAAAGTGTTGGATAAATATATTTATTAACGTAAGGTGTGTAATAATGGAAAAAATACATATTTTAGTGATCAGTTTACATTTAATTTCATTCAATTCAATTTATTGTACATAAACAATGTCTTATGCCGTTATACCGACATTGTCCGTTCTCCATCGACACAATATTTATTAAATTTTTAATCGGCAAATTCATTTAATATGCTCAGTGGATCACTAACTGAACTATGAGTCAATCTGTGTGTTAAAGACAAGTTGTAATTTTCGAGCAGTACACAGTATCATTAATCACTACAACTGTTATAGTTTTCGATTACTCTTCTCCTTGTGTTGATGGGAACACTTTTGCACTTGTTACCAAAGATGATGGTTTTGCTGTGGCGAAATAATCTTTCATGTTTGCATCATATTCTGAAGAATCACTATTTCTCCTACTGTTTAACTGTTTCTTCAGTTTTCTATAAAACAACCCTACAAACACCGAAGGTTGGCCCTTCAGCTGGTCATCACTGGGCCAGAAATTAAACTTCTTGCCCAGTGATGGGCCGATCTTCGGTGTTTGTTGGGAATGATGAGTGCCGATAAACTTTATTTTGCTTTTACTGAGCATTTCAGATGCCGCCATTTTATTCAATGTCAATAATGATATAAATTGTCTTAAAAGTTGATATCACTTTATAGTAGGTTTTTAAGGTATATATAACTTTGTAGTCATTTTCAATTAGTGGGGAGTAGTAAAAATAACTTCAAAGCCCCTATGTTCGTAGAAATAACCTCTTTTTTACTCAAGATGTCACTAATAAGTTAGACAACAATGAGGTTCCAGAAAATTTCCCAACAACGTATCAGGGACTTAAAATTGAACACTTGAAGTTATCGTTACTTTGAAGTGGTCCTTTGGTAACGCTGTGTGGTCGGCATTACTACCAATTTTCACTTTGCAGTTGAGGATGCTTCAAAGTAATGCAGAGTAGTATCTGTGACGTTGCAGATTCTGCGGCAGTTACTTGAAAGTGTTATAACTATACAATGCCTGAATTCGGTAGAATCTACATAATTGTTACTACAAATGCATACCACAAAGTGAATATTACCTTAAAGCCGCAAATTTAGTAACATTTATGTCATTCCTACTGTATTAAAGTTCCGATGCCTCAGATGCCAGTTCCCATCACTTTGAATGCTGCTTGGGTCATGATCCCTGATCCCCACCAAAAAATGCCAATATACAATGAGCAGCTGGTGTGAAATCACATCAGATGCAGGGCCTTATTCAAAATATTGTAAGAATTTGTGTACTGTTAATTAAGCATTACAATTATCCCGCTTTTAAGGTCGGGGGTAATTATTCCTCATTTTGAGTCACTGTTATAGTAAGTTGTAGAATGTAACCAAGGGCGGATCTGGACCTTGAGCTTGGAGGGATAACACAGCCGAGTGCTGAAAATAACAAACATGTTTTTCCTCGAAAATTGAAATTGATGAGCGGGGGGGGATTTATAAACACAACTAAATATACAGAGGCGTAACTAGACGTCATGGGGCCCCCCTATTAATATTATTTTCTTAATACCTAATCCTAATCCGAAAAATTTTTTTGATAAGCGGGGGGGTAGAAATCCGAAAAAAAAATTTTGTGATGAGCGAGGGGGAGCAATCCGAGAAAAAAATTTTTTTTGATGAGCGGGGAGGGAGAAATTCTCAGTTACGCCTCTGTAAATACAATATGTATATTCAAAAATATAAGATAAAATAATAAAAATTATAAAATTTTAAAACGAAAGTTGGTGGTTTACAGAATCTTGGGGGGGGGGGGGAATTACCACGTTACCCCCCCATACATCCGCGCTTGAATGTAACACTACAGATCATAGTACACTTCAGACCATATTTCGGGCCAATACGGACAGTTCTTCTAGAGTGTGATAACTGCGCCGCTACTGCACTTTCGAAGAAAAAGGATAGTCTGACGTTTCATATCAAGATTTGTAAAAGAGACAGGTTGCCTGGTAACTCATCAGGAGCCAATAAAACTCTTGCGCGGGAGTGACGTGTCCAGAGGACCTTTTAAAATTAACATACACAACAAATGACCTACTTAAAATATGAATATCCAAAATAATATTTTCAATAACTGTGTAAGCAGAAATAAAATATATTAAACAAAGTACGACGGGATCAACGAGGTTAGTGATACACTGGTCGACTGTTGCATCTTTTACCTCTGTGAAGTGAGTTGTAGAAGCGGGTCCTCTGGATGACGCGCAATATGGCGCTCCCTAGTTACCAGGCAACCTGTCCTCTACAGACCTTGGTTTCATATCCGCACTCGTCTCGCCTAAAAGCTGTATATTAAGGAACCTCATACTCTACAAATCTTGGTACGGACCATCCTTCTAGAAAGAGATAACTGCGTCGCTACTGCGCGTTCGAAGAACAAGGATAGTCTGACTCAGGGGCGGCTCAAGGTAAATTTTCCACCCGGGCGGGATCACTGTTTGGCGCCCCTTCATGAGATAATCACATACATTTCACGGACGTACTACGTACTAAAGTGCAAGGATGTCCTTTCGGACCCCGCAATCACTCTACTTTTTAGCTTAATACATGGAGTAACATAACCGTACATACACGGTGGTCCAAAATTGTCTCTGGATATTTATGTGGCTGACAGTACATTCAAAAATAAAGGTACTTTAAACAGATAATAAGAAAAAGGGGGATTATAAATATTAGATATGGGCATCAATTTACATAGTACCAGTCAAACCCTCTCTTTTGCTTGAGGGGTAGTTTTAGGGAGTGGCTATTAATATTTTACCCATAATTTTTTTTATTTTTACATACTTATAAAAATTCTTGTAAAAAAATTATTTTCATATCTCTAGAAATAGAAACATGTTCTTGTTGCATTTCGATAAACCATTCTCAAGTAATTTATGTTTACACATCAATGTGCATTAACAACATATTAGTAATAATAATTAATTTGTAATAAGTATATAAATTTTTTTGTCTATACCATCTGAATTCTATTATAATGAGAGGACCCCCGACGCAAGTTTAATTAGAGGAAGGTTCCTCTTTATTGTTTTAATAATTCATACTAAACAAATTGCAATTTATTTATTTATAAACAATAGATTATGTAAGATACAACTAATGTTGGTATAACAATTTTCTGAATATTTTGATTTTTTTCCGAATGAAAAGTGCACGTTGCCTACCTTCATTTATGCAAAATCTTTAATGATCAACTCCTTGTCAGTTAATAATAGGGCAGGAAGCTTGAGGTATGAGTAGTGAGGTGTCTCATAGCTAAACAAACATATTTGCGTTACATTTTTGAATTATTTAGACGGTTTTAATGTTATTAGACTGTTCTGCATTATTACCCCAGGTAGCAAGGGTACGTTATAACGACGTCAAAATCTGGTGATTCTGGTCAAAAAGACGTCAGGGCACTAAAAATCGACGACAGAATGACGCCTTATAAATGACATTAAAATGACGTGCTACACATCACGTCATATTGTCGTCTTTTTTCAGTGTTAAATTTATTTATATTTTATCGGATTACAAACTTTAAAACTCGCTAATGGCATTTTGTTATCGTAAGCAGAGTGTAAAGTTTAAAAAAAAATAAACCGTGTCGTGAGGGATAAGTATTTGGCGTTTTTATTCGAAGATATAATGTTTTTTAACATTATCCAAAATAATTTATATTCGAAAGAGTTTGCAAAGATTCGGCAGTTTATTTGTTTAAATTATATTTCTATCTATTCTTTTAATAATAAAATTAGATTAAAATGCATTAAAAAGCAAAATCTATCCGTTGCGTGTTCCAACCATAAAGTCTTTAGGTAAGTAGCCTCAGAAAGGTCGGTGGCCGAGTGCTTAAGGCGTCGTCTTCCAAGTCATGAGGTCGGCGGTTCGGCCCCTGCTCATTCCGTTTTTTTTTTATTGCGAAAAATATTTTAGTTGTTTTTTTTTTAAGGTAATAATTGCTTATTGGTTTTTTCAATTTTAGGTCTGTTTTAGACCATTAAATATTCTATTTATGTTGTAGATGACGATATTACACCTTTACCGTTTTTTCTCCAACACGCTTCCCAGATTTGTATAAGTATCTCAACTTAAAACTTTAATTCTTAAAATAGTTGACTCCTGACTTCCCCTCCATCGCTCATCAAATTTGAGATAAGGAAAATTTTTTTTCGGATTTCTCCCTCTGCTCTTCAATTTCGAGATCTGGGGAAAATATATTTTTTTTAACGAACCGCCACTAATACTAATTAATGTAATAATTACATTGTTCAACAACTACTCGTACTTCTCAGGTGACACTGGTGACAGTTTAATTAAATTAAATAAGTTCTTCTTAATAATTATAAATAAATAAAAATACTAGAGTAACTCGAAGCGAGAACCTGAAAGATTTTCATATATTTTAAACAAGGCAAGAAATTCAATTTCACATAATAAAGACTTCATTCATCACCATAAATACTGCTTTTAGCATCCGAAATAGCGGTCGCTAAGCTAGCTCAGTGGGTTGAAGCGTCAGTACTGTAATACGGACAACGGGACACATGCAGGTTCGAACTCTACGGACCGCAATTGGTAAAGGTAAGTAAAAATGAATTTAATAAAACTTAATAAACATTATAATTTGCAGGCAACCCTTGTGAGAAAAAGTTGGAGTGATGGTAAACAATATTAGATATGTTAATGTAAATAAAATTACGGATGGCTAACAAACAAATTCATTAGGACAAAACTTATTTATGCATTAATTATTTTATTTTTATCAAGTAGATTACTAACTAGTATGTAGTTTTATATGTTCCTATTACTAAAAACCTGTGGGGGGATTACCAAATATAACCTGAAAAAGACGTCATTCGTCTGAGACATTAGGAAGTCATTTTCACGTTTCATTTACGTCATCTAACTCGTCACTCCTGACCATTTTTTCACGTCGTTTTCACGTGCTTTTGCTACCTGGGACAATTTTAACTGATATAAATTGTGATATTATTTGATATTATTTTCCAACGAAAAATATTATTGAATTAAAAAAAGGTATATTAAAAAAAAATTAACAATTTTTGCTCACAGTTTGGCGCCCCTCCGAGCCGGCGCCTCGGGCAGTCGCCCGGGTTGCCCGGCCCTTAAGCCGCCCCTGGTCTGACGTCTGACTTTTCATTACCGCACTCACCTCTCGCCGAAGAGCTGAATATGAGAGAACCTTATCTTGCCAATCACAACAGAAACTTTACACATTCAAATGTTGGGATCCCTTTTTGATGACGTCCACAAATGATGACGTTTCTCCGTGTCTGTCAACTGGCGACCTCGTGCGAAATGTTCTGTGGTGTCAACTGTCACTTACTTCAAATATTTTGACATGATTTGTTGGTTGTATTACTAATTTATTGAATTTAAAAAGAAATGACTTATTTAAAATCATGGGAAGAATTCGAAAAGGCAGCTGAAAAATTGTATATGCAAGCGCCATCAAAGGCACGATATACGATGAAATATGTACACTCAAAAAATCAACTAATTTTAAAAATGACTGATGATGTTGTGGTAAGCATATTTCAATTTATTAATTTTTATGTTTAATTTCAGTCCTCTGTTTTAGTGTCTACAATTTAAAACGGAAATAGCTCAAGATGTAAGAAAAATAGATAAATTTGTAAATAATTTGTTACGCCATATGGTTTCAAAAGAACATTAAACTTTAAGCTTTACCATATTCTTTAAGAGAATGGTATTTTATTTTATGGATAACAATTTATATTCTATTGACAAATTTGTCAATGAATTTGGGAATATGTAAACTAAACTTATGTTGCGGTAATTTTTATTTAATTTTTTAATAAATCTTTGTAATATATTTTGCGGGTTTGTCTGTTTCCTCAAATCATAATAGGAGATGCTAATATTGCAGTTACAGTAGCTTCTTGTATAATCTGATTTAATTTTTTCTATTACATTAAAAAAAACTAAATTCGGTGTTATACCTTGCCTTTCAGACAAAAGTACCCTTTTTGTTTAAATACATTTAGCATGTTACCCCCGTTTCAATGGTCGCATGACGAAAAAGAGAACTAATCTACTTAAGTTCATTTTTCAGTAGAGCTATTTTATTTAATAATAATTGAAAATTAATTTTTTGGCAAAAATTAGCCATACCTAGTAAAATATGAAACATTTTCTTCCAATTTGAAATTTCTGTATTTCTCTGTATTCTTCATAGAATAGGTATTTGTTTTGACTCGTGTTGTTCTTAGTGTTAAAGCACTAAAAATTCAAGAAGTATTACAAAATGTTAGTAAATGATTGTTTGTATTCAAACCATTATACTGGTTGTGAGTATTAATTTGACTCGTTTTATTCCAAATTTCTGATTAACATGCACAGTATAAAGCAAGGCAAACCATTCAGAAAAAATTTTTGTTGATAATCTTTGTTATTTAAAAAAAATGCTATATAATTGTTGTCGGACAAATATCGGCCTGTATTTTTTGTTCTATATGTATAAACTAGACTGTGTATTCTAATACATACACGTGGCACCTTGGACCCACCTAATGTGTATTCAATTGAATACTCATGGCAGTCAACGTGTTAGACAGCATGTCATACTGAAGAGAAAATGTTAATGAAATATTCAATCTGGAATACTATTTCAAAAATATGCGGGTCTCTGTATCATTCCTATCACTCTCATAAAATGGTTAAAACATTTTTTAATTAAAAAAGTCAAAGAAAATAACATAAGAAAGACGACTATGGTTTGTAAAAAAACTCGTTTACGGAATAAAATGAGTTATTTATCAAGTCTTTTTGGATAGTTTTTAAAGACGATTAACGATGTGCAGTCTTTTTTCTTGTCTAGTAGAAGATTGTAAATGCGACAACCAAAGTTTATGGGCGACTTTTGGTAAACTTAATGATTGTATTTATGTCGATGAACATTCAATAAGGGGGTCTAGAGGGAAATGCCGAGATCACAATTTTTGACTTGAGGAGGTAAACATACCAAAAGTCCCCGAACATAGGAGGGGCAGGGGGGCACGAAGAAGGTCCCGGTTTTTGCATTTCGCTCATATCTCGAAAACGGTTAGCCCTAATCAAAAAGTGGCTATATGCAAAATTAAAACTGACTAAATTTTCTACAATAATGTTCCTATTAATTTTTTCCATATCTGTTATGGTTCAGTAATGAATTGAATATCTTTTGACTGTATTCTAACTTTATTATAAATTTATTGTAAACTAGCTGATGCCCGCGACTTCGTCCGTGTCTAATTAGGAACATTGACATACTAATCCACTGCACATTCAGTGCACTTAAGGAAACCCACTACGCATCCATAGTGCTCGAGAAAACCCACTGCCTATCCTTAGTACTTGGGGAAACCCACTGCGCATCCATGGTACTCAAGGAAACCCACTGCACATCCATAGTGCTCGGAGAAATCCACTGCGCACCCATAGTACTCGAGGAAGCCCACTGTGCATCCATAGTACTCGAAGAAACCTACTGTGCATCTTTAGTACTCGGGGAAACCCACTGCGCATCGCCATTTGTCTATTTTTGTGTTAGAGCGAGTTAAACGAAAAAAAATATTATTTTAATCGACAAGAGAGCATATGGGCGGTTATTTGTCAAATTTCATGCTTAAAAACATCCCTCTCCCTGTTCGCCCGTTCGAAGGGCGGGGGAATCTCTTTTTGAAAAATGTCGAATATGTGTCTCTTTATTTCCCCAGAAGAGCCCGTTTGGAATATCACGTTTCTGACTTACGCTATTTCAAAGATACGTGTACCCTTTAGACCAACTACCACCCTCATTTTCACCCCTTCAAAAAGTGAAAATCGAAATTTCATCTTACTCGTGTCTAATAGATTACAATAAAGAGTATTTCTGCCAAATTTTACGCTTCTAGGTCTAATCGTTTCTGTTTCCGTTCACCCATTTGGGGGTCTCTTTTTGAAAACCATCGAATATGTGTTTCCTTATTTCCTCAGAAGATCCCGTCACTCTGACTTACGCGATTTCAGAGATACAGATACCTCAGCTCATGTGGAGTAAGTGTCGCCCTCACTGTTATGGGACATAATTAAAAATTCGTTCCAATTGTCTACCACAAAGCTGACTAGTTTTTTACTAACCTTGTGACCTTGTAACCATTAAGAATGAAAAGGTACGGAATAAACAGGCTCCGTCGCCTACAATTGGGACAACAGTATGTTGTACAACTTCTCCATTAATACTTAGATTTTCTTCAGCCATTTCGTTAAAAAAAATAAAAATTCACAGATTTCCCAATCCTTGCAACCATTGGAGACATTGGAAATGATAACACCATATATGAAACAATAATAATATTTTATCTTCTGACATGTCAAAATGACTTAATTATGGACATCATTTCAGTGTCAAAATGATAATTTGGCGTTTGCACCGTATGTGTTTAAACCATCTACTACCCCCTTCAAAAAGCGAAAATCGAAATTTCGTCTTACCCGTATCTAATAGATTTCAACAAAAAATATTTCTGGCAAATTTCACGCATCTAGATATAACCGTTTCCGAAAAAGCCTAAAATTTCAACCCCCCTTTTCCCCCTCTTGGGGGTCGAATTTCGAAAAATCCCTTCTTAGTGGATGCCTACGCCATTCGAGGAACCTCTATGCAAAATTTGAAGTTTCTAGACCCAGCGGTTTGAGCTGTGCATTGATAGATCAGTGAGTCAGTAAGTCAAGGTATTTTATATATATAGATTGAAAGAAAATATTTAACAATCATTGTAGAAAGAATTTTTTGTACAGATATTCGTTTCACAACAGACTGAACTCAAATATCGAATAAAAAATGTCTTTTTGTCTGTGTAAGTGTGTGTGTGTGTGCGTGTATACCATTTCTTGTAAACACGATAACTTATGTTAGATTTAAAATATTTCATTACAATTTGGAACATATGTAAACATGGTACAATAATCCCTATTTAAATTGAAAGATGGTGATAACATGACGGTGAAAGGCCTACAAACTCTCACTCATAATAGTCTTATTAGAAATACGACGTTCCAAATTTTACGATAACATTGATATATTGTTTAATTTAAATGAAGTTGGTTTTAACCTAACATACACCCGGTATATTGCGGTTTATAAATCTTATACTTGTATGCTTAATCAAAAACCTTATAACAATTTGCTCTGAAATTAAAATAAAACCTTTTTTACGTTGGAGTTTGTAGGCCTCTGGTTCACCATGTATTACAGATATGGCCCAATTTCAATAGGGATTATTGTATTATGCCGTTTTACATATGTTTTTACAAATTGTAATTACATATTTTAAGTCTAACAGAAGTGATCGTGTTTACAAGAAACGGTATACACACACACTTACAAACACAAAGACATTTTTTATTTGATATTTGGGTTCAGTCTGCTGTGAAACGGATATCTGTACAAAAAAATTTTTTCTACAATGATTATTAAAAAAATTTTTCAATTTATAAGAAAGTTAGAATACAGTCAAAAGTTATACAATTCATTACTGAACCATAACAGACACGAAAAAAATTAATAGAAACATTATCACAGAAAATTTCACACCACATTTTTTAACCAATCATAGGCTTGTTTTTTGTTAAGTTACCATGGCAACTCAAAAAATTTCCGGAAATTTTTTATATTCTGTCAAATTAATAAGTGGAAATTTTTCTGTCAATTAAAATGTCAAAGTAAAGACGCGGCAGTTGGAGTGCTTTTAGAATTAAATTTATTTGGCGATGCAAAAGAGGATATTCACGAGTATATTATAAGTACACAAATTAATATGTTAATGTTTTAGGAGCCATTTTTGTGCTATATGCCCATGCATCTTTTGGCTGATAATCAAATTTTGTTATGATTAGAATGTAAATATGAATCTAATTGACGTCTGTAAGTGCAGCAGCCATTACTATCTTGTTACCTTTTATTATTCCACGGCCGCCTAGAAGTTGTTAATTATTGTCTCGGCGACAAGAATGAATACATTCCCTGTGCTCGCATTTAAGTAATATCAGAAATAAATGATGTTCCACCAATTTTAGTAGATCAAAGTTAATAAAAAACGGAAATATAATATGTTTTTAAGTTATTTGTAAAAAGTTCATGTAACTAAACTTGGAGAATGGTATGTTATTTCACTAAGAAATTTCGTATTTTATTAAACATATTAATCTTGAAGTAGGTGGGTACTTCAGAATAATTATCAAAAATAAATGATGTTCCACCAATTTTAGTAGACCAAAGTTAATAAAAAACAGAAATATAATATGTTTTTAAGTTATTTATAAAAAGTTCATGTAACTAAACTTGGAGAATGGTATGTTATTTCACTAAGAAATTTCGTATTTTATTAACTACCAGTTGTTATTCCATGGCTCACTATAATGAATGAATTTTTGTCATTCGTAATAAAAATGTTCAATTTTGGCATAATATTTATAAAATAATGGTGTGAAATTTTTTTACCGAATATCCCACGAGCTTAAATTAATATCCGGAAATTTTTCCTCGTTCATGAATATTTTAAGAAAATTCATGACCTCGAAAAAATTTCCGGAAATAATTTAAGCTCTAGGGATATTATAAGTGAAAATTTAGTCAGCTTTAATTTTGCATATAGCCACTTTTTGATTAGGGCTAACCATTTTCGAGATATGAGCGAAAAACCTAAAACAGGGACCTTCTTCGTGCCCCCTGCACCCCCCGCACCTCCTATGTTCGGGTACTTTTGGTATGTTTACCCTTAGTCCAGTCAAAAATTGTGAACTCGGCATTTCCCTCTGGAAACCATTAATTGACAGGACTGTTATTTAAACAAATTAAATTCTTTTCTCTTTGTGATGATGAAAACCTCGGGTATCTATAAACTGGTTTTTATTTATGTAAATATATGCGAACAGTTTCATCAGATATATAGATGTCTGTAAGAATTTTGTATTTCCTTAATATCTCATGACATGATTGATAATACTCAAGATTGGATAGGTATTCTTATTTGGGTATAGATATTCTACTAATGCCACTGGATTGTCCCCACACTATCTTGTATGCAGTCGGAGAATAGATGAAAGCATAATATACCTTTAAAAGAGCTTAAAAATTTAAAAAACTTGCTGATGTTATAATTTTAATATCATTATAATTTTAATGTCAAAATTGACAAACGTTATTATACCAAGTTATATTTGAAATCCTAATTTGATAGCATAAAGTGGTAAATCGTGTTGATGAAAAAGTTTTGTTAGCATATTTTGAAGGAAAGAAGAATTTAAAACATTGTTTCTTTTTCTTTTTGAGAGTTATTTTTCTTAATTGATGATATAACCAGAGCCGTACCCAGCTTTGGCGGGCCTCGGGCAAAGTAAATCTTCCAGGCCCCCTTATTTTGGAAAGGACTAATTTTTAATTTTTTTGTAGGCCCGGGCGGGCCCCTTATAGAGCCGGACAAATGACCCAAGAACCGGTCTGAGTACGGCCCTGGATATAACAAACTTTTTCTCGCTAGGTAAAATTTAACTTTTCATAACTAGTCATGAAAAGTTGGACATTACGTCAGTTTTGAAATGTCAAATTTAGAAGAAAGGTTATTTAATTTTGTAGACACTATTTCAATATGGTGATTTCAGAGATGGCGATAGGTTTTTTCCCTCATCGAGAATTTTCCCAAAAATGGGTTTTTTCCTGAGGGTTAAAATAAAAAAAAACAGTTTCTCCCCATTTTTGAATTTACCGCCAATTTTAACCTAACTTTTAGACTAAAAGTTAGGTTAGGTTAGAAAGGACCCCGCAATAATCTTGTGGAAATTGGGTTTCGGTCAAATCGTCTGAATTTTGGATATGTTTTAGGTTTCGTCATCCCAAGCAAAAGTCTCAATAGGCACAAAGCTCGAAAATCAATACTTTGGCTGCTACGGAGCTTGAAAACTCCAAAGCTCCACCACAGATTTATTTATTCGTGCAGTCTTTATAGATTTTTAAATACCTTATTTTCTCGATTTTAATGTCTAGGTTTATGTTTTTGAGGTTGCTGAATTCAAATCCGATGTCAAATTGTCCAAATTGACACTTGACAGCTGTCAATTAGCTGTCAAAGTGCCTTAACAAAGTGCAAATCTTATTTTTATGTTATGAGTTTATGCTGTTTAGGTAACTCAGTTCATGTATGATGTGAATACAATAATTCGACAATTGGCAGCTGTCAAAGTTATTTTTTTGTTATGACTTTATGGTTTTTAGGTAGCTCAGTTCAAATTTTTTTTCCATATATCTCTGGACAAAAAATGTTTTTTTCAGATTTCACCTCCCCGCTCATTAATGTTCTTATTATGAATAAGAGGGCGCAAATACAGTATTAGCCCAGGGGCGCGCCAATCCTCAATCCGGCCCTGTGAAGGATCATTTGCACAGGAGATGAAACCAAAAAGAAATAAACCATGTATATTTCTGCCAGGGTAATTTTAGTTACAGGCCAAGGGAATTAGGTGGGCATTAGATGGAAATTAGGGGACATTAGTCAAAAATTAAAAGGAATTGGGGGAATTATTGAGACATTACTCTTGGATTAGTTGTGAGAATTGAAGTATATATTGGCATTCTGCACCAATGCTATAGATAGGCGAGCTACCAGTTATACATCACATGAGCAATCTGACTTCCATTAGCTCATTACACACGTACAGATTATCACTCTGCTATTTTGAGGTAACCCGAGTTCCAAAATCGCCATTGAGTTCATTCATGGCCAGAGCTGGGCAAAGTACTATTTTAAACTACTTCAAGTATCAAGTACCAGTATTTGTTGCATCAAGTATCAATTACTTTTCAAAAAGCATAATACTTCAAGTATTAAGTACTTTGAGGTAGTACTTGCAATTTTGGGTGTAAGTACTACTTGTACTACTTCAATTAATCATTTAATTCTAACAAGTACATTTAAATACTTCAAGTATTTTCTTGTATCAATTAAGTATCAAATACTGTTTAAAAGTAAAAACACTTACAAGTACATTTAACTACTTCAAGTACTTTAAATTTTTTATTTTTATCTAAACCAATCTTTATGTGTAAATATTTCTTACACAGGCCTGTAGCTAGAAAAGGGTGGGCAAACAATTTTTCAGAGAGGGCCCGTGGGTCAAAAATTCGTTTTTTCCATTTAAAAATAGCTACCTCATTATTTTCTGCAGTCGCCGTAGGTCGGGCGAAAATTATTCCAGGACCAGCTATGCCCACCCCTAAAAAAAAAAAATTGAACTTTTGGCCAAAAACGTGCTAAAACTGGTGCTTTTCAAAATGTTGGCACCCTCTCAAACTTGTAGTTTCTGTACCAAAGAATACCTGAACACATTAACACATAATATCAACACTCTCAATATAGGACTACATGTTTATTACCCTCACACTATGTCTGTCTAATACAAACTAAAGGCAAATGCTCTTTTTAGCAATAACGAATAACTGCTCTTACCAGTCTCTGCAGGTTTCAACTGGATTGTAATACCTAAGGTACTTGAAGTAGTGATCAAGTACTTTAAATACTTGAAGTAAATTGTAACGTATTTTAAGTACTGTAATTTCGTTTAACAAGTACTAAGTACTCTTTTAAAATATCTGCAAGTATCAAGTACCAAGTACTTGTTCAAGTACAAGTTCTTCAGGTATTTGAAGTAAAATACTTCAAGTATAATAAAAGGAATTGAAGTACAATTTATACTACTTTTACTTGAAGTAGTTCCCAGCTCTGTTCATGGCGCAATACGTACACAAGTAATTAATAAGGCAATTCTTGAGATAAGGATCAAAGACTAATGTTTTTAAAAACATGTAAGATGCCACATTAAATATTTTAGTTCACTCTTAAATTAGTCTTTTGAAACCCGTGCATTCCCTTACTACCTAACAACTTTCTTGTTATACCAATTTTCAGAGGGGAGAGTACTGATGAACCTTCTTTTTGTCCAATTTATTTAATAGGTACTTTCTAAAATAATCGAAAAACTAGCTAAACAAATATTAGCTTTCTTAATTAACAAGAAATACTTAAAAGTAACCAGTTTGGGTTTCATACCAATTAAAGCACCAGAGACGCAATTTCTACTTTTTTAGAAGTTTTAAGAAGAATGATACTAGGGCTGCTGCAGCTGCATTTTGTGATTTATCAAAAGCATTTAGCTGCATAAATTATGAGTTGTAATGTTATGGATTCAGAGGTACCTCATTTGCCTGGATTCAATCCCACCAAGGACCGCACTCAAATGATCTTCAGGGAAATACTCTATGAAGGTTCCACAAGGGTCTGTTCTTGGTCTAGTTCACTTTTTCTGATGTAAATAAATAATTTGGCAACTATTTTGTGGCAATGAAAATTTAAATATTATATGAGAAAACTTGTTCCGACTCTGTAACAAAAAAGAAAAGAAGTGCAATTCAAATCTTGACATTTAATTTTGCTAAAACTAACGTAATAGCGTTCAGTTGCAACTTAGAAAAACTTCCCCTTGAAAATCGCATTCCGGAAAATAAAATTCTTACAAAGTTTCTTGTTTATTAACGCGGGGATAAATCGGACGAAGGACCAGTCAGCTAAATGCTGACAAACTGAACTAATATTGATAATTGAATTTGAAATACCTTGTGACCTTGTGTATTAGCGGCACTTTCCTGGTGTTGTTCTCTTCTAGTTGGGCCCAACAATGTCCAGGTCTTCAATATGGGAATATGGCAAGACACTCGCGTGGTGATAAGTAGCGGTTTTTATTATTTTGAAGTTGACCGAAAAGAAATGACTTTATATTTTTTTTATGTAGCGTTATTATTACAATTTTGGTTGATATGGAAATCGAAAAAACAAATTTAGTTATAGAAACAAAAAATGCTAACACTGTTTTCTGAACATTTCTTGAATTGTATATTGACAGCCAATTTAATTTTCAAGAACATATAAGGAATCTTAATATTAAATTAGCCTTGGGATGTTATGCTATTCACACAATTTCTATCGGATTGGGATACTCTATGGCAAAAACAGCTTACTTTTCTTTAATAGAGCCACACCTAAGACATGGTATTCCACTTTGGCAGTCAACAATTATTGAAGTGTAGTGTTATTATGAGAAGATGCCCACAAAAAATATGTGCACACCATCGTTCTAAGCTAATAAGAACGAATTACGTCATATTCAATGTCGAGACCAGTGGCACCGGTAGTTTGCAGTAGAGTTATGTTCACCGGCGGTGATCAATTTAACTGATTACACCTATTTTGAGTGAGAATATCTTCACATTCTTTTGCCGCCAGGGAGCTGTGTGTAATCTATGTAAATACCAGAGTTGACAGTTTTAATTTACTACATTACACAACTCCTCGACTGGGAAAATTTTATTACAATTGCACATCCTTATACCCCAGATGGTGCTATGCCTCTGGTAAAAATATTCGTGCACGTTGACTCCGCTCCAAGCATCTTCTCATAACTGCAGAAGGCAATTATGTAATATGTAAAATGCATTTGAGAGACTCTTGCAAACCTCTTAAGTATTTGTGACTCACCAGATACCAACAGTAATATCAATTTTTATTCCGCCAAACTGTGTGCTTATAGCATAAAAAACGAAATAAATTTGAATATGCAGAAAATCGATATATCACTCGCCTAGAAAATAATATTAACTTACCCATACCATCTTTCAGTTTTCCAAGAAATTTTTTAATTCACAGTAAAAAAATTCTAAATTAATAAACCCGATTATAATTTTTAGGAGTACTATGATGATACATTTTAATATATTTAGATTATTATATAATTTGTAAGACATATACAACTTTCGTTGTATGTGTTAAACAGTCTTGTATTGTATCATATTTAGTAAACTTTGTCAATGAGAATTATTTCTTTGGATAATGCAGTATCATCACTCTCTCTAAATGACTTTTCTTAGCACAAGCACTCTACAAAAAATAACCTCGTAAGAGACAAGTCAAAAGAAATAAGACACAAGAAACAAAACATTGTTCTCTTGATTAATTGATTTCCAGCATGCGGTAGGCATTGCTGCCACTCACAAGGTTATAGAGCTGGGCCTGCTACGTCCACGCGGGGTTGGACTAAGGTCATACTTGTTGCCAGCAACGAGAGCCACATGGCAAAGGAATGTGGGATGGGAGGTGTAGGTATTTGTGAGATGCGTTACCGCATTGTCGTGAGGGAGCGTTAGAGCTCCCTTTTTGCATTTTTGGCTCTGGACTTCTGGCTCTTCCGAGTCTTCTTGTGAAATGTTGCCGCATTGTATCGTAATATGGAGTGTCTTTTTGGGGTTTCTGCTTCTTCGAATCTTCTTTTTCTGATTCCTCGGTTTCCGATTGTGGTAGAGTATATATTGTTACGATTTCTTTATGGTGTTAATTTTTTTATCCTGATCCTCTCAGTTGTTCTCTGCTGTAGCATGGTACCATGTAGTTTGTTGATGTTCAGTGCTAGCGCTTTCTTCAGTAGATGTTTTGGGTCCCTTCCGTGGGTATGTCCCCAGTACTTCATTGCGTACATTTCTATCCTTTTTTAAATTGTCTTTCCTCCTAATAGTGTTGATGTTTTATGTCGCTATTTTCATCTTGTTGTTTTTGCGAGTTGTTGGACGATGTCCCTTTCTGCTCTTCTTAAGAACTTCTTCTGTTGGCTTTTGTTATTGCCACGTTTTTTGACTCCATATGTCATTGTCGGTCGTTTGACGGCTATGTACATACATTTGGTAAGGTCCCATGATAGTTTATTTTTCTCAGTGAACGGTATGATTGCCCTTGTGACTCTGTATGCCCTTTTGATTCTCTCCTTTATCGTTTCTCTCCGTTCCAGTTGGTTTGTCAGGTTTGTTCCTAAGTACTTCAGTTTGTTCGTCGTTCTTCGGGAGTATTCATCTATTTTGTGTTTCTCTCCGCTGGTCCAACTCTCTTTTGTTAACGGGTCTCGTTATTAGGCTTTTCTTGAATCTTGTTTTCAGTCCAGTTGTGTCCTCCCTTCAATTCGGAGATCATCGACGTATGTGTGCGTTTTCTTAGAAAACACCATTTTTCCTAAAGAACCCTGCAACACGCATACCTCTGCTGAGGCTCTGCGAAAACTCAGTTCCGACGGAGTATATCAACAATGCCTCATTGATCATTTCAGATTTATTTCAAATTAAATTCGTTTGAATACCCCCAATAACTATGAAAACCCCCACTTGACAATTTTTAAGACCATTACGACCATATTTTAAGAGTAATACATTTGATTATTACGGGTCTAACCTATATTAAACTCGTTTGATTATTAATAATTATCAAAAAAGAATTATTTGAAGGTTAACCTAAGAAATTTATATGACCATACTTTACGAAAAATGTTATTGATTGTCATTAAAAATTATTTATTTGAAACAAAATACCTTAAAAAGAATTTTCGTTTGCACGACTAGTTTTTATTTACCCTTTCAGTTACAAATATTTACATATTATTTTTGATCTGAAATGAATATGACACTTTATCTTTTATTTTGTGTTCCAAATAGTGCTATTAGTAACTTCCCTCAAGTGAGTGAGAGATTGGTGTTAACGAATTTATTTAGTTTCGCCCTAACTTATGCCCCCACCTGCTGTGGACCACTGACCTTAATTCTAAGAAATTTGGTATTTCTTACCCTCAACATTGCAACACAAAAAGTGATAACATACTACGCTAGTGGGCTTGTTAATTAAAAATCATGTGTTTGCTATTACTAATTAATAGAATGGTTAAAGACACTTATCGTTTGTTATTTTGGGATTCCTTCTTCAGGTGTTACTAGATGATGTCACTGCACTATACTATAATTTACTGCGTAGACCAAAGGCACTGTGGAATGATTTGGTTTGTGTACCTACCTAATTAATCACTAATCTTTCGTATAAAATTACTGAAAATGCCCCGAGATATACTGGGTGTCCAAAAAGTCTGGAAACGTTCAAATATCTCGAGAAATACACATTGGATCTACAAAATAAAAAACACGTCGTTAATAATTTTGAAAGGGCTATCTAATGATATCAAACCCGACCCCCCACCCCCACACCTTGGAGTGGGGCGGGGGGCAATTTTAAAATATTAAATGGCAGAAATATTTCTTTTCGTAATTTCTAAAAAATTCTACAGAAGAATGAAAAATATTAAAGTACGAGTTCATTTTCTTGAAAAAGCCATTCAATGGTGTTAAATTTAATACCCCCCTTCCTCCTCCACCACCACCATGAGGAGGGAAGTGGTGGGCAACCTTAAAATCTTAAACGGTATCCCATATTTTGTATTGGCGGATGTAGAGTCTGGTGAACAAACAATTTAATTTCATTCAAAAAAAAAAAATACGTTCTGGCGAGAAAAAAAATATTTCTTAAAAATTAAACATTTTTCACGAATAATAAAAATGAGGGTTTCCACTTAGCATCTTAAAATTGCCCTCCACTTTTCCTCCCCCACGGTGGTGGTGGTGATGGTGGTGGGGTTAAATTTAACACCATTGAATGGCCTTTTCAAGAAAATGAACTTTATTTTTCATTCTTACCTAGAATTTTTTAGAAATTGACGATTTGCACGAAAGAAAGTTCCGTAAAAAGTGTCATGGCGCACAGTATAATGGTATCACTGTAATTCACTGCACATGTTGACCAACTCGTCTAATTTCCAAACTTTGCAACAATTAAATACCTATAATATAATAATCATAACATCGTTTTCATTATCTTTAATGTTAAACCTGCTTCCATTGAATATAAATAGTCTTTATTAGGTTGTTTCGTAGTCTACAATATTTAAAAAATGTCGAATTATGCAATTTGTCAAACACTGTTTCCAACTCTCAGTTTACTAGAAGAGTTGGCAACACTTAATAACCTAATAAAGATGATTTATATTCAATGGAAGTAGGTTTAACATTAAAGATAATGAAAATAATGTTATGATTATTATATTATAGGTATTTAATTGTCGCAAAGTTTGGAAATTAGACGAGTTGGTCAACATGTGCAGTGAATTACAGTGATACCATTACACTGTGCGCCATGACACTTTTTACCAAACTTTCTTTCATGCAAATCGTCAATTGACGATTTGCACGAAAGAAAGTTTGGTAAAAAGTGTCTAGATTGATATCACTGTAATTTACTGCACATGTTGACCAACTCGTCTAATTTCCAATCTTTGCAACAATTAAATACGTATAATATAATAATCATAACATTGTTTTCATTATCTTTAATGTTAAAACCTACTTCCATTGAATACAAATCATATTTATTAGGTTGTTTCGTAGACTACAATATTTAAAAAATGTCAAATTATGCAATTTGTCAAACACTGTTTCCAACTCTCTCAGTTTAGAAGAGTTGGCAGCAGTGATTGACAAATTCCATAATTCGACATTTTTTAAATATTGTAGACTACGAAACAACCTAATAAAGATGATTTATATTCAATGGAAGTAGGTTTAACATTAAAGATAATGAAAATAATGTTATGATTATTATATTATAGGTATTTAATTGTTGCAAAGTTTGGAAATTAGGCGAGTTGGTCAACATGTGCAGTGAATTACAGTGATACCATTATACTGTGCGCCATGACACTTTTTACCAAACTTTCTTTCGTGCAAATCGTCAATTACGAAAAGAAATATTTTGCGATTACAGCGCCATCTGTCACGAATCGAAAAAAACGTTTTAGACAAACTTGACGTAATTTTTGCCGTAGAATCCGGTTCTGCAATAAAAAATGGGGGTACCCATTTAAGATTTTAAAGTTACCCCCCGCCCCACTCCAAAGGGTGGGGGTAGGAGGTCGCGTTTGGTATCATTGGATAGCCCTTTCAAAATTATTAAGGACGTCTTTTTTCTTTTTTGGACCCAATGTGTATTTCTCGAGATATTCGACCGTTTCCAGACTTTTTGGACACCGTGTATATTAACTTTCAAACACATGCCATCCACTTATGCGAACTTAAATATATCTTCTACACTTTGTATTATTTAATTTTCAGATATTTTTATAGACAGAGCACTTGTGAGATACGTCTGCTAGCATATACATGAGTAAAATTTTACACCCCCTCGCTCATCAATTTTGAGACAAGTTTTTTTTTATTTGATCAGAAAAAGAAAAAGAGACTCAAAATTGAAATATGAAAGACGTTGACGGTAGGAAAGCCGCCCAAAAACCAGGTTGTGTGTGTGTGTGTATGTGTGTGTGTGTGTGTGTGTGTGTGTGTGTGTGTGTGTGTGTGTGTGTGTGTGTGTGTGTGTGTGTGTGTGTGTGTGTGTGTGTGTGTGTGTGTGTGTGTGTGTGTGTGTGTGTGTGTGTGTGTGTGTGTGTGTGTGTGTGTGTGTGTGTGTGTGTTCTACCTGCAATATATATTATTGTGTAACTTGTTTTTATTTCCCATAAATCCGCAAAATAATTGTTTTTTTCATTACTTACAGTAACAAATTCATATTATACACTGGTTTTGTAATTCAAAGGTCAAAATAAATTAATTTCTTAATCACCAACTTTTGACATTGAAAATGGGAGCTTATATGTAAAGATTTCCACAACTCGCTAATATCTGCCTGCTCTTCAGGACCGGCTTGTACGGTTTCCTAAGCATTTAGCATGTAAATGTTGTTTATCATTTTAATAGGTCTGAATACTTACAACTTTCGCGTAAGTAGCGCATATACCTCGCGGTCCAGGGAGACATTTGGAATGGTCAAATGTTACCCACCCGGGGTCAGAATGTTAATAGTGTCCATAGAGGTAATTATAAATTTTTCAGTGAATAAAATATCCATTCAAAAATGAAACCACTTTTTTATGTATTTATTAAACAAACAGAAATTAACCACAATAGTATATATATATATTTGTAAATAAAAGTTAGCTAAAGCTCATAAAATGTACAAATAAATATCATAAATAATTGGATTTACAGAATATCATACACGATCAACAAAAACTACCACTATACATAATGTTCCTTATATATTTAATCAAATAGTAAAATAGTACAATAGTACAATAATGTAATTGCATTACATGTCACTTTTATAAATTTTATATTTTTTCTAGTATAAAGCTAGTCAAAATACTAATTTCATATATTCTATTAGAGCGGAAGGTTGTAGACATGCAAATTTTTATATAAAAAAATTAATTTTTAAAAACACATTTTTTAAACGAAACACCGGTCGCGGTTATTTATCATTAATATTTATATATTAATTAAACAATTCAACCTTCAACAATTTGTTATTTAACAAACAAACTATATTTCAACTGCTAAAAAAACGGAGTTCATGTACATGTTTTCATTAAAATGTCACACAAAACTAAAAACAAATGTTCATGATTTCGCGTTTCTGTTTCTGCAATGACTGAAGAGTCTTTCTATTTATTTTATTAAAAACATTTGCATGCCCAATAAATATTTCTAATCCAAATCCGCACTATGTAAATAATATTTATAACGAGTATAAACTTGCAGATTTAACTAGTGGAGACTTGCCAAACAATTAAATGACTTAATTCGCCCACTTGACTTTGACTTCCCTGAGCTGACTCCAGAAAACCCGCTTCGGTAGTGCTAATGACGCTGTCCTCCATTTCATCACCTAAATAGAAACACAGCAATATAAATTTCGTGTTACACCTCCTTGAATATGCACGCTAGTGACGTATGAAAGGTTTAGAATAATAAGGTTTAAAATCAAATTTGCCATTTCTAAATATGGACAATGGACCTTTTCCACATGATGTTATTAATGATGTAATTATGAGGCATATGGGAGAGGTGACAAAATACACAAAACTAAAAATGTATTTAATACCATATTTTAACATTTATAAATTTCTGTGCACCAAACTTTGATTTATTGTGCTGTTTTTTGCATTATAATTGATTTCTAATGGCAAACAAGTAGAAGTTGCACTCGGACAAGGATTCTTAGAAATACAGATCTATTTCAATAGGGAGTATTCTACCATATTATTATACTCTTCGCAAAAAGAAGAGTATATTGTATTTGATCGGCACATTCCTAAATCAGTAAATATCGCTCGTAGAGAAAAAATTTTCATTTCATTATGTTAGTGAACGAATTCTGAACAACTTTCAAAATGTCCGTCTGTCCGTCCGTCCGTCCGTCCGTCTGTCCGTCCGTCACGTTTCTTGTAAGCACGATAACTTAAGAAAGAAAAGTCCGATTGTATTGAAATTTGGAAAGTAAGTTAGCGTTAGCTAGAGGACGAACCCTATTGTTTTTGAAAAAAATCAATCAGTAAATAAAAAAGTTATTAATCATTTAAATAAAAAAAAAAAAAATTTTTCATAATTTCTGTCATTTGTATTTAAATAGAAATCTTGCGAAATGTTATTCCGTATAATTTTGTTTTGTTTTTATATTTGACCAATATATATATTTCGTAATAATGTATCTAATCCGTTGAAATATAATTCTTGAACGATATTCATTTAAGTTTTGTGGTAAGATGAGATAGCCCAATGGCTAAAGCATTTGCCTTGCGAAAGTGCGCTAACCCGAGACATCACACGAATCAGATCAGATCAGCATAATGCCATACTTTTCAACCTGAAACACCCATTACCATACCAGGCGTTGCCTATCTTTCGGCAACCTCCCTAGCCACATCTTTCCTATACCACAATTTCCTTTCACCATCTTTTATTTTCACCACCTTTTACTTGTATCCCCTCTATTCCCCCATTAGTTGCATTTTCATTATTTTTGTCAATGTTTGTTCTTTTGTCCCTTTTTGTTCTTCTTCCAAATTCCCTTTAGACCAATAACTGCTAGTAAATCCCAACTTTTAAAATCATAATCTCCCCTCACCCCATCCTTCCAGAGGCAGGTAGACCACTGGATAAATCCGTGACTCTCAAACGGGTTTTTTCACTAAGTTTTTCCCGTATGGGCAACAAGACTTTCTTCATAAATTTAGTGCGCGCGTGCGACAGTGCGCGTGTGTTAAAAATGCAATTGTTTCTTCATAGTTCTAGCTATTTCTAAGTATTTTAATATCTTCCCGGATTATTGTTCAACGAAATTGTTAGGTTTAAGTTTTTTATATATGTTAAACAGGAGCCCTAGCGCCCCAATTTCATCTATTGTTACAGCCGAAGCTAAACCCCTCCACCCGATCACCTACCTACCGCGACATTGCACGCCGCAGTGGGGTGATCGGCCCTAGACTGGACCCAGCTGAGGCGCATTCATGTCTTTAAACTTTGATAAATACCTTTGATTTGATTTGATTTTTTGCCTTCCAATCCAAAGGTCTCGTGTTCGATCCCTCACATGGCGATTTTTTTTTTCATATATTTTTTTTTCACAACAAAGTTGGTATCACAAAATTTAGAATGTCCAAAAACTAACATTATTTACAAGAGAGTAATGTGTAACAATTATATAAAAAGCTCAGTAAATCGGCGAAGAGTATAATGCTTCCACTAGTTTTATATATGTTCCAAATTTTAAATGCTCGTCTGAATCTTTCATTCATGCTTGCACTCCAGGACAGATTTTTTTTTGTTATATCTCTACAGATACCCTTCTTATTTATAAAATTTAGTATAAATTCTATTTTCTGCCAGTTCATTTTAACTTAATCCTTCGTTTCCTTATCTTGGAGTCTGTTTAGAGCCTGGCTTTTACGTTTGTTTTTAGATTTACATTAGTAGTTATGCAAAAATGCACAATTTCCACAATGTTAAGTGTACGGTTCGGACCCCAGTCTTTTTTGTAAAATTTGGACGACAGTCATATGAAGGTTAAAGTAAAATTGATATATCACCTAAGTGTACGTAAAGTTAGTTCGAACCTGAGAAACCATATATTGCAGTTTAGATATATTATATATCTTCGAATTTTTATGTGCTTAATCAAAAATATTAACATTTTGTTCTAAAATTACAATATAAACCATAACGGTTTATAGTGATCACCCAATATGACGGTTATCGCCCAATTTCAATAGGGAGTATTCTATCATGGCATTTTATATACGTTCCACATTTGGAATTGAAATCATAAGTCTAACAGAAGTTATCATGTTTGATAGATATTTGCAACTTTTATATGTTTCGTAATAGTTTTATTAAATATACCTTAATACATTTTAAAGGAAAATTGACATATCATAATCAAGTGAAGTTCGTTTGAGCTTGAGAAACAAACTACACGGGGTGTTCGCTAATTGGTGATATTCCTTTTAAAGAAATAATTATAGTCACCAAACGGGGCAAGTTTTCTATTTAACATATTTTTCTACTATACTACATAATCGAAATAAAAAGTTAGCTGAATTTTAATAAATGCAGAAAACTGATACAAACCAACAATGCAGTGAGCACTCAGTGCTCGATATGGGCCAATTTATTTATAAGTACAGGCAATACAGTTATTTGGGGCTATGTTGTCACATGAATTATTTTCTAATTTTAACCCTCATTTTTAAATGCCTTCCTGTGAAAGTGCAATATAGAAAAGTTAATCAATTTATTGCCCACTATCCATCATTAAAAGGAATACCATCAGTTAGAAAACACCTCGTATATAGCCATTTCGTTTACTTCTTTATATTCTTGTGAGCTTAATCAAAAACCTTAGTAACATTTTGTTTCAAAGTTATAAAAAAACAAGACACTTTACATGCCTCTGGCGATTACTCTCTCTATGAGAGATATGGTCCAATCTCAAGAAGACACATTCTACCATGATATTTCACATATATAACAGTATTTTTTTATGCCTTATTTATATTAACGTCTTGGCAAAGTTTAGCCGAATCTATTCCACCACTCAACATTACAATAACTATTCCCTATGGCATTGTCTTCTTCCATAGCTGAGACTTGAACTCAGGAGATAACAGCAACTAGTCATGTTGTCTCACACTTGAACTCGGTTTAGCCTAATGTTACCGTCTTGGTAACACGTTAAAAACGCCACTAAACATCCAAACCCTAACCAGGATTCGAATATGGGACTTCGGTGCCTCAAGCCTAACACTTAAGCACTCTGAGCCACTGAGTCAGTTTTAATGGGTATTTGCAGTTCAACTATGACTTCCTTCCATTTTGTAATAGTCTTATTATTAAAAATATCTTAATCATTTAAAGTCAAATTGATATATCACCTAAGAATCTACTTCAAGTTATTCAACCTTTGTGGCACTCCGTATATTGCAGTTTCAATATCTTGTAGTTCTTTATATTTTTGTTTTAAGGTTAATCCAGAGAAATTAGACAAAAAAAAGGACTAACTTCGGAAAAATTTCCGGAAAGCTGTATTTTGGTATGAACTTTGATATTGTGGTTCTAAATAAAAGTTAAAGTTCCCCATCGACCCGAGTGCGGCTAAAAAATTTACGCAGAGTCAAAGGTCACCAAAAACGGTTTTTCGTGAATATCTCTTTAACGGTCACCTTTACAGAAAAAATATTAATAATCAAATTTGCAGCTTAGCAAATTTCCTACAAAAAAGACGTTATAACTTTTACTTGTAAGAGTAGCCGTTTTGGAGATAAATCGATTTAGAAAGTTGTAACGAACAGTATGCACTTCTCAACGGCATGCACATTTCATTGGACTTTGAATACGACTTGAAATATTTGATGCCAATGTCAAACAAGCTCAACATGATGCTGATGTTCTCATCATTGAAACAGCAATTGAAGAATCCGACAGAAGAACAAGTATTGTTGTAGGTGAAGACGTAGACTTATTAGTAATATTGATTGTTCGAACCCCTGTTGATAAAATGATTTATTTTTTGAAATCAGGCAAAGCAAAAATAGAAACGAAAATGTATTCTTCACAAAGTTTGAAGTCATATCCAAAGTGTCAAGATCATATTTTATTTTTACATGCAAAATGACAGGTTGCGACACTACTTCAGCAATTTTGAAGGAAGGTAAAATAAGTGTCTTCAAATTATTTGATCATATTTTATGTTTACATGCAATGATGACAGGTTGCGACACTATTTCAGCAATGTTTAAGAAAGGTAAATTGAATGTCTTCAAATTATTTGAAAAAAATAAGGAATTAATAAATTATGCAGATATTTTTACTAAGACAGAGTGTTAGCCAGACGTGATTTTCAACACTGGAATTCGTTTTCTCCCGGCTATGAATAAAGCCCCAGTAAAAGAAGTATCTATTGATACTCACAGACATTCAACTTTTTAAAAATTCACGCCACTCAAAAAACCTGTTCAATTGTCTAGTCTACCGCCAACATCTAGTGCTTATTTCGGGTGTATTGCTAAATTCAAACATGGCTAGGTAACGAGCTTACTCTTGAAGACTGAGGATGGACGTTAAGGAATAACATTTTGGAGCCAATTCAAACCAGACATTCTGCTGAATATCTTTTGTAATTCCACAAAGGGCTGTAGCTTAAACTGCGACTGCAGAAAAGTTGGTTTATATTGTTCACCAGTTTGTGATAACTGCTAAGGTTAGTCCTACTTAAATATAACAACTGATATAAATGACGTCGGTAACCGCGACTCCATTGAAGACGTAGATCCATCGCATTTCCTGACTGAATCTATGGAAATACAGGAGAGATCAGAGGAAGAACAAGAAGAAGATGATGAAGAGGAAAGCACACAGATTGAAATAGAGTCTGAAGAAGACTATTAATTAAATTAAAAATTAATAATTTTTTTTAATAATAATAATAAAAGCTTTTTATTGATATATACATAACACATACATACATATCAAAAGGCCATCGACCGAGGTCCTTCAGCCTGTCTTTTTTATAGCAAATAAGTCGTTTACAAAGCTGTTATACTAATTATAAATACATACTGTATAGTAAAAAAAAAAATGTTTACATTGGATACTTAAATTTAAACATTTTTTTTTATTTTTCAAACAAAAACAAACGTGGATTAGATCTACTGATGGGACATCACGTGAAAAAAAAATGCATCTTGTACTCTACCTCGAAGGTGATGTGGAAAGGCACGTTTCATGAAAAACATAAAGTACAACTCTGTAAATCGAATTATCGCCAAAACGATTACTTTACGAATAAAAGTCATAACATCTTTTCTGTAGGAAATCTGCTAAGCTACAAATTTAATCATTAATATTTTTTCTGCAAAAGTGACCATTAATGAGATATTCATGAGAAACTTTGACATTTTGTTTAGAACCACAATATCAAGGTTCATCAAGTGGCTTTCCGGGAATTTTTCTGAAGTGCAATATCTAATTTCTCTGGACTAAATACAGACAGTTTTAACCTTCCCACAATAAAATTTTTTCAACTACAAAATACATTCAAGCTAAAAAAAAAAATTTCTTTGGAAACGTAAAATACTTAGGGCGCTTTTAATATTCCGCGGTAGAATGGATATATTTACAAAAATTGACTCGCAGCAAAAAACCACAAAGGTGGTACAGCTTATTTCACAACTATGTATGGCATTATATGACGTACTCCTACTCCATCATTATAATAAAGATGTCTGGTTTCTAGTTATGTCTGCTGCTTATGCCTTATGACATACGTAAATCATCATTGCTGTAAATAAAACCTTATTACTTATTTCTGAGAAAGAAAGATTGCAGAGGATAACTTGGTTTGGTAGATATTACGTATTAACGACTGCAATTAAATACAATGTTTATTTTTAAATTATCTGTTCAGGAAAATATGTCCTATAACTAATAATAGGTCATTATAACTAAGCGGCCTTATTTAAGACGTATTACCGACACCGTCTTATTCCCCATTTACTTATATTTTACGTAAATTTTATGTCAATTAAGTTAGGTTAAACGAGAAAACGAAACCAAAACAAGGTCTACATTACGTAATTCTGACCTAAGGTGCTACTTGGGTAATCTTTTAATATATCAAAATTTTATTTTTCGACAAATCACTCGCAATCTAAACATGAAGGTTTATGATAGAATAAAAGTACAACTTTAAAACTACTTTGAGTAAAATATAGATGCAGTTTTACTTCATTGGACAATGATGATTCAATAAGGCACAATTTATTTATTAATACCCTGTCAGTATTTAGGCAGTTAGAGCACTAATCCCATCCCTTTCTTCTAATTTATTATTTTAAGCTGGCTAGTGTTGGGGTTATGCATCTTGCCGGTGTACTGGAAAGCAAAGCAGCAAAAGTTAATAAGCTACCTGTTCAACGACTAACAAATAATACTAAGAAATAAAATAAGCTGTTGTGAGTAAGAAACATTTAGGACATTCAATTAAAGAATAATAGTTTTGAATATGAAACTTTTCTAAGACAAATAATTATCTTTCATACGACAAATGATATTTGTAATCACACAGTGGTAAGGTTACTTCTGTAGTAATGGTACCTCATAGGAGCAGTTTATTGAGAAATGTTTTTTTTTTCTATGAACACAAACACTAGTTCATTAACTTGCTGACATTTCAGTATTAATTATCACCATCCTCAGAACAAATTAATATTTAGAGATCTGGGTTTCAATTAAAATACACATATAAATACGGATATACAAACATAATGTTTAAACAATTATATTTCACTATTTGATTCAGTGCCTGCAGAGCAAAAGTATAATTGTTTAAATATTGTACTTGTACTTTCATATATTAGAATTTTATTTCACACCATTTTAAAATTGTATTCAAAAAAATTTAATATTAATCGCCCCGAGAATGATAATGGCCTTATTATTTATATTAACGTCTTGGTGGAGTTTAGTCATAGTTATTCCACCTCTCGACCAGGACACACATAGACAACAACAAAGTAACGAATCCCTGCAATATTGCCATCTGCCGTAGCTGAGACTTAAACTCAAGAGAGACAACAGTGATTGGCCGTATTGTCTCACTCAACCATATTTTGAGCCGCTGAACACGAATCTGACCTTAGTTTTTCCCCTACACGTCCGGTTTTTTTTTAACAGCAGAAAAAGTCGTGTTGAATCGTGATATTTATATATTTATTTGCTGTTAAAGAAAAAACCTGACGTATAGGGGAAAAACTAAGGTCAGATTCGTGTTCAGCTGGTCAAAATACAAGGGATAGGTATGGTCAATACCGCGGCGCAGACAACTTTTTTTTTTGTGGGCCTGTGTTATCGACTGGCAGACCCTAACCTTCATCGTTGAATTTGCACGCTATTTACCTGACTAATTTGAATTTTTAAGACAGCACCTGGCGGATAAAAATTATTTTGCTGCCATTTAGAACCTATATCAATAGTAAGTTCATTAAACAAGCTGGACAGTATATAAGATTAATAAAAACTTCTCCTTTATAGTCTATTTGTATCAATTATTTTAATAATTTGGTTATAAAAATCAAAGCAATTTTTAAACATTTTATGTCGTATCAAAAAAAAAATTGTAAAAAATAATAATTTTTAGTTATTATAATAAGGAAACAGATTTCTATATCAGAGATGGGTAAAGGAAACTTTCTACATGAAAGTTTCCAAGAAATTTTTGGAAGTTTCTGGAACGAAGTTTTGATGAAAATGAAAGTTTCCTATAAAATATTTGAATATTTCCGAAAGTTTACAAAATTTTGGGAAACAAATTTTTCACAAATATTTACAACAGGGAACTTGCCCAAAAAATAAAATTGATTTAAAATACTCAAAATCGTAAACTAACATCAATAAAAACCCCATAGACAACAAAAAATTAAATAAAAAAGAAATCTTCCAGAAATATAAGCGATTAAAATCTGCCGGATTTTACCCACTCCTGAAACGTGATGTCAGATGGAGAAAGTCGGATGACGGCATCAAGCGACACCGATTCTGCTTTGACGTTGAAATTCCGCATGCGGATGCGCATTTGTCAGAAACAACTAGCAGTGAACACAACCTAAAATTTGTTGGAAAAACATCTTCAATATTCTGAAATGTCACAAAATGATACTTTTGATTCGTTCGTGCCGAGCAAAATTTTCGAATTTTGCCATGCAATTTACGATCAGGTTTATCTAGAAGACTTCCTCCTTAAGTTGCGATATCGTACGGCCCTCCCAATGGTGTTTTTCGAAAATAAAGATTGCCTGTTTTTGCAATTTTTTCAGCTGCGAAATATAAGCTGTTTTCGAAGATATCTCCGAAACGGTGGGAGTTAGCTCCATCAGAATGTTGATATTTTTTTTCGTTTCGGAGATAACTACTGAAATGTCGCCCATGTACGGCAAAAAATAGCAAATTTTGAGCTTCTACAGTTGGCAACTTTTTAATCTTGGCTCCTACGCCAAAAGACTATTCTAGCTAATTTAAATAGAATTAAATTTGCTAAAACCCTTTTTTTATTCTTTGAATTCCGACAAAAATGAAGGAATTAGAGGGGGCAGGATTTGGGACTTTTTTTTTTCGGTAAAATTTCTCCATTTTGTCACCGTAATTAATCGGTAATTAACTGAAATCGATTTCATATACGATGTTCACTTAATATCATGTACTACTCTGATGCTCCGTTAATCTCGGCCCTTCGAAACAAAGGTTTCTGACAAAAATTATTTTTTTAAGATTTACATAGTCTATAGGAAAACGTGTAATTTCCTACATTTCCTCGAATATCTCGATAATTATAGTTTTTTTCGAAAAATATGTAGATAGCTTATGTAAAGAGAATTGGTTGAGCTTTCCAACTCTTTTTTAATTTTTTCTCTAACATAAAAAACAAAAGACTTATGATTGAATATCAAAGCCAACCGCCGCCCAGTCTATTAATTAGGGTAAAGACGTACTGCTCGGCTAAAGTTCGCCATCTGTGGGACACCACGCGAGACTAGCCTTCTCGATCTGACGTCACAGTGCTTTTCGTGAGGAGTGGCGAGGATTTCAACTTTAATTATTTATTGCAAAGTAAGTACTGCAATTTAAGAGCTGGTGTGGCGTGTTTTTATACATAAGCACACACTTTAATGAAATTTTAAAAAATTGGCAAGTTCCCCATTATCCTCATAATTTAAAATTGCCGGCTGGGTCACCTCCAGTCCCGCCAGAGATCTTAAAAAATATAAAAAAATTTCAAATTTCTCCACTCCACTCATCAATTATTAAGTGTTATTAGCATTGTTTTTTGTTACATTAAAAATAAAAACTAAAAAGAGAACATTTTTATTCAAATCAAATTATGATGAATATTATATTGTGTTCGATAGTTTATTAATGCAATTTATTTTTGTATAATATTAATATTATTTCCTTATTAGTTTTTTCAAGTGTTCAAATTAAATAAACATTTATTCATTATTTTATTTATTTAAGTTTTTGACTTTTCATTCAATACTACTGTAATATGAGATTTAAATGATACTATTTCACTTCTGTCTTGTCTTTTACAATTCCGTTTGTACACTGCGCACAAAAAAAGAGTTAGGCTTATGAGACTTATGACAAATGTATCAATTTTTAATTTTATAATCCACATATTTATCACATTCTTTAAATCATTATATTTATATTTAATTATCTAATGATTCAGACAAAAAAAAGACAGGATATAACTCTCCCAATAACTCCATATTTTTCCTACAGCACAAGTAACATAGTAGTTATCATATATCAGGTCTTTGGTAAAAGCCTGTAAAGGTCACGCAAATCATATAATTATATGCACTTATTTTGTAACAAAATGAAGCTTGCATCATCATGAATCAAATTTTGCCATAAAATAAGCTATCAATATTCCCAACAGAAAGTTTCCAGGAAAACTTCCTGGAGACAGTACTCGATAAGCTCTATTTGACTATTTGAAAAATTAATAATTTTCATATTTTTAAAACCTACCAAGTTCCTCTAAATGAGTCAACATTTTGAAATCGACCATTGGGAAATTTTTTATTGGCAAATTCAATGACGTATCCGATTCGCAGTTGTCTATAAAATTTTAAAATTTTTCATTTTTCGGCTGGCCCTGTATAAAAGCCAGTTAGGTTTACTAAAAGTGTAAAGTAGTCATTCGACTTAAGGCACATCATATATTAAGTGAGGAAGAAAAAAGAAAAGTTATTTTTCAACTAGATTTCGATTCTATCATTATTAGGTTGCTATATGTAGGTGGCTTAATGAAAATTTTCCAAACAAACGGCCCCGTTATTCATTGGTCCCATGCACATTCACCTGATCTAGCTTCAAATTTTTTCTGTAGAAAAATTTAAATAAAAGTATATATATATATATATATATATATATATATATATATATATATATATATATATATATATATATATATCAAAATGTTAATGAATTAAGAGATTAAGGACCGGTTTATCAACGCAGGATCAAATGGCGTGTTAGCTAGCCCCGGTCAAAGTGAGTATTAGACTAGCAACCATTTATCCACTAGATTTTATGTGTGAATTAGGAAACTCTTGAATAACCTGAGGTTGGTAATGCTTTCTACAGAGTTGCCAGCTTTAGAATGATTATGATTGGCCAAAAAATTAGTGATTTTCTGTTTGTTGGTTTTTAAGTTTTTGTTACTAATGTAAAAGCAGTAGTGATGGGCGATATCGTGATTTCTCAATCACAATGTAAATCGTTACTGTGATTTTCTTATATCAGTGAATTTAAAACGTGATGTGATCACGACTTTCCTAATACGACGTACGGAAGAAATTGTTAATTGTTCCCTATCCCTAAATAAGCGCCGACAGACGGTGAATGGTGAATTAGCTATTTTGGTAATCTGTGCTGCTGCAGATATGCCATAATATGTATAATATATATTATGATTTGTTTAAATAACCTAATGTATGGATTGGTAGGTAATAAAAGCAAAAGCACTAGATTTTGAATGGAACTTGATAATAGGATATTTTTGTAAAGTTGTACAAACATTAACATTTCGGAAAAATCAATAAATTTCTTGTTTATATTTGTGTCTGTGTTTATTTTACACGAATTTTTGTTAATTTAAAATGGTAAATTTATTTTTTAATATTATTTTTGTGTTGTTTTATAATATATAAGGATGTTTTTTTTTTAATGTTTTCATTTGTTTATTGTCGAGTTCCATATTTTTATTCATATTTCATGACGAAACGTAAATGCTCAATATTTGCAATAAAATTGCTAGTATATTTAATCACATAAAATATTTTTACGCATGGTTTTAGTAGTTAGTTACTTCTGGCGTTACAACAAAAATGTTCCGTCACGACGCTGCCTCGAATCGCCAAATCGCATCGCCAGTCAATTAAAGACATAAAGAAATTTATATGTATAAATATCTAAATAGTGTGAAACGCTAATAAGGCACGGAATCGCTTGCTTTACGTGTTAATACATACGGCCGCAAACAATAATCGACTCAAAGTAAATATCGTGAAAAATATATTGGTCTTGATTGAATCTTAATACACCGCGGCACAGGAATGAAATACGGAAAGTCGTGATCACGTCACGCTTTTCTGACAACTTTACTAACAGTCGTTACCCGTGATTTCTTAATATCAGTGATTAAATCACAGTTCGTGATATATCGCCCATCACTAAAAAGCATTTGTTTTTGTTGAAAAATCACCTGACAATCACAGCAATGATCAACAACAATAATAGAAACTAGAATATTTAGTTATATTAAGGAAATGAGTGAAATCCCAACAAAGGTCGGCAGAGATCCCAATTTTTCATCAGCAGAGTGGTTGCTATTAATTAAAATAACAAATAAAGATGAATACAACATAGAATAAAAAAGAACTGCTGCAGTATGGACAGGAGGGACAAAGAAGCTTCTTGGCGCAAAATTAAGATTTGCTGACATTTATGCAATCACCAGCAGTTAATAAAAAATTACCAGTTGTGTAATATCTCAAAAATAATTGATTTATTGGTGAAACTGAATGATCTCTACAATACAACAGATAGATTGATTACCTTTATTAGTTTTTGTTAAATATTCCCCTAAGGTGTAGAACATGTCAAACGATTAAGTATAAATAGTGAAATGATAAACCTACATTGCCAAAGTAATGGAATGGCAAATTTTATAAAACCAATTGAAGATGAGAGAAGCGTATTGAAAATGGTCTCCAATATTCTATCTCCTGAATGAACTACTAAAACATTAGCTGCCACATCTCAAAGCAAATCCAAGCGCTGCTAAATTCCCTACTTAATAGCATAATGTGTAATGAAACATAAAGACAATTCGAAGCTGGAATCAATGTACTGGAAGACTTCAGTTTGCTGAGGATGTGAAAAACATGAAGGGGCAAATCGATCAATGAGCACATTACATCCAGGACCAAACCATATTCGTCACACCAGTCAGGTTTTCAAATAGTCAATCAAACTCTGTATTGTTGTGTATATTATGCTCATGTTCAAAATAGAATTTACTTAATTGTTGTTTGTTAATTAACTTCGATGTTTAACTTTGTTAATTTCGATGTTATTTTACAACAGCTATGTTATACAAATATATAAAATTTAAGCAATTTAAGATATTTTTCCAACATGAGAAAATTAAGTTAAAGAAAGGCATCTTTTACCCATTCTGACAAAAGTGCAGAAAGTGTTTTTCTAGTAATTTTATCAAAATTGATGAGGACATGGTCAAATTGGCAGTTTTTAACTGTCAACGACTCTATCCGGTAATCGAAGATTACCTTATATTAGAACATTGTACATAGTTATATTGTTTCTTCCACTTATGCAAGTTATTTTGTTTGCTACTTTGTAAACTGTCAAGTGCCAATACTGATTTTTAAACAGCTCAAACGGGGACATCCGTCAACTATCAATAGTTACTTTTGACACTGGAAAATGTAATGTTACAAGGTTAACATTATTTGCTAACATACAGTTTATTATTTCAACCATGTTAACAAAAATCATTAAAGCATAAATGACTGACAGAATTTGGCAGCTGTCAACTGTCAAAATAATATAATTTACTCTTGAAAAAATACTTCTAATACAGCAGAATTCATAGTATCAGTAGACCCTACGCTTCGGTCAACTAAAGGATCTGTATATACCTTCTTACTGTTTCACTCCTGGCACTGACGACGTTATGACAGTTGTCAACTGTCATATTAATTCTATTTGCAGAGAAAAAAGTTTTATACAGCAGATTTAGTACCGTCTATGGACACTTGTCTTAAGTAAAGCATCACTGTATCCTCTATAAGTAACATTATTTTGACAGTTGACAGCTGCCATAATGATGCCAATGGCGGCTGATGACGTTAGTAGGCACATGCGTAATCCTTCACTTACCGAAGCTCGGTAATAGAGGCTACTAATGGGCTAGTAGACAACAGGGACCGAAACCGAAATTTATTTCGGTTCGGTTTCGTTTAAGCTCAATTTATAAACTAGCCGCAGCAGTTACAGTTGAAGTTGCCACACCTGTAGTGTTTATGAAGAATATGAAAGCAATGTTTCGATTTATAAAGTCCGCTGCCGCTACAGTTGCAGTTCATATTCCGCAGATAGATAACCAAATTTTATCTTGAATAGCAACCGCTGCGGAATTACCAGCGGATAGCCAATGAAATTGTATTTCATGGAGAATGTAAACAAATCGTCACAAGACTTACGCGTGAAGCGCATGCGTGAAAAACATTCTACGACAGCAACAGCAAAAGTTTATAAACGACCAATTTTCGTGAAACTGACACTACTGCGGCAACTCCAACTGCAACCACAATTGCAGCGGAAAAGTTTATAAACCATACTTTACGGTTAACTGACGTACACCATTTTCGGTTTTGGTTTTTAGAGCAGCGTTAATTTGGTTTTCGGTTTTCAAAGCAGTGTCAATTCTGTTTTCGGTTACAGTTTCGGTTTTCCAGAATCTCACATTCTGGTTTTCGGTTTCGGTTACGGTTAGGAACAATTCGTAATTACAGTGCGTTTTTCGGTTAGAGTTTCGGTTAAAATTAAATTAATGCTTGCAATGACCGAAAACGAAATTTATTTCGGCTTGGTTTCTGTTATGGTTACCTAACGTACTCCCTTTTCGGTTTTCGGTTACGGTTTCGGTTTTCCAGAATCTCTCATTACGGTTTTCGGTTTCGATTACGGTTAGAAAAAAATTGTAATTACGGTGCGGTTTTTGGTTACAGTTTCGGTTCGGTTACGGTCCCTGGTAGACAATAACGAAAACGACAAAATTAATAATATAGTATTATAGTATGACTCTCTAAAATGTTATAAATATAATTTCAAAGTAATTTTACCGACTATTATTGGTTTTATTGTAAAATGAATATGCTTAAACACAGAGTGGATTTAAAATTAGGTAGTTTTCCGGATATCTCGTGACGTAATAGCGTAATAACCTCTAAAACAGGGGCATTTTACATTTGACAGTAACTAGCTATGTTGCCACATTTCTAAAAAAAGAATGTGCACTACTGCACTGTCTGAAATAAATTTTAATATTAATTTTTAACACTGTTTCAAATAGCCAGCAAGCAAAAATATTTTATATATTTTTAAGGCTGATTGATAACTTGCTAATACAGAATTGTAATATTACAGAGGATTCCGTAAAGCAGTACAGAATATCTTACATTATTTATCGAAATAGCAACGTAGCACTCGTTTCTCTGTTCAAGCACACATTAGAATCTGGTGATTACGCTATTACGTCATAGCCAATAAAATAGCCTGAAAATTGGCGACAATATCTAACCGTTTAAACACAGTTTAAATTTAATGATTTTTTTTACTATAAGGCATTATTTAAAAAATAAAATAAAAAATACGGGTCAACTGTTTTTATGTGTAGACGTTATTAAAATTATTTAAAAAAAATTGTATACTTGCCCATTATGCTGTATAATTATATAATCTTTCATGTCAGTAAGATTATTTTGACAGTTTAACAGTTGTGATATACGCTGCCAATGGCCATTTACGACGTTAGCAGGCACACAACTGACCTTTTATTTAAGACAAAGGTCAATAGAGGGTGCTGAATCTACTGTATACTTTTTTCCTACAAATAGGATTATTATGACAGTTGACAGCTGTCATAATGTTGGCAATGCCACGAGTGAAACAGTAAAAAGGTATATACGAGCCTTTAGTTGACCGAAGCGTAGGGCCTACTAATACTATGAAATCTGCCATATTAGAAGAATTTTTTCACGAGTAAATTAATTATTTTGACAGTTGACAGCTGCCAAATTCTGTTAGTCATTTATACTTTAATGATTTTTATTAACATTATTGAAACTGCACGTTAGCAACACTACATTGTCCAGTGTCAAAAGTAATTATTGACAGGTGACAGATGTCAAATGCCTTTGAGCGGTTTTAAAATCAGTATTGGCATTTGACAGTTATCAAAGTAGCATACAAAATAACTTGCATAAGTGGAAGAAACAATATTATTATTTACCATGTGCTCATAATTGGCAATATTCAATTACCTGATAGGGTCATTGACAGTTAACCCTTTCACAACGGGAGCGGCAAAAATTTGCAAATCTCTGATTGACATATGGTGTCTACCAAATCGGGACGTGGAAATTCCCGACTTTTTCCCATTCTTTCCCGGACTTTTTCCCCGATTTTCCCGTTTTCTTCCAAGCTTCAATATAACAAACTAGTACAAACAATAATGAAAAAGTAATGAACAAGAAGCAGATTTTTCTAATTATCTCAGTCACAGCTCCAATAGTACAAGAAAAGAGAACGCATTAATTTCAATTCATAGTTTTTCTCTTTTCCAATTAGTGCTGTGCACCGGAGGTCGGAAGTCTTAATACCATAATCGTGTTTAGCGACCAAAAATTAGTTGAAAAACACTGTTTCTGCACTTTTGTCAGAATGGGCAAAAATGACTTTTTTAACATTGTTCTTTCTCACTTATAATATACAACACATCAGCAAAACCTACTCAATCTCTATTTAAAAAACTTAACCACCATGTCAAATCTGTGACTTCACGAATTTTATTTTGTCAAGAAATATTAATTCTCTTGAGAAATATTGAGACATTTTGCATTTGCAAAGTGCATGGTCCAAAATTATTTTAAAGTATCAAGGTATGTTCAGTTTTGCACATTTTGCAATAAATATAGGCTTCTATTATTTTGTTATCGCACAATAAATATAGTTATTAAGGCACTAATCTAAAATTTAATTGTTAGAAAAGTTATTAGATATTGAATTCCTCTAACGCAGAAGTAACCTCATATTGTTAGCTGACTGAACATTAAAAACTCTGTTTATTTAGTACTTCTGCATTACAGTCATACATGAAAAAACAACAACAAAAATTAGTAACTTCCCTTCAAGGTCTGCCTTGTATGTGGGACACCACGGACACTCGTTAGGATCAATCTTGTCCTCTGTTTATAAAATATTTTAAATATTAAATGTTCATATAATGATCAAATATATTCTAAAATCTAACTCCTCAAAAGCTTAAACAAAATAAAACATAACATAAACGGTGTAACGTAACTTATTGTTTATCGAATAATAAATTCTATGGAAACTTTTGAGGCCAAATCAATGTGCAAATAATTCATACAGTCTACAGCAAAGAAAAATATGAATTCAGGAAACCTACCCCACGGGATTCCCAGGAATATCAGTTAATAGTTGCCAAACTAGAAGGTGTGAAGCTCCATCTCTCGGTTCATTATCGTCTTCTGTAAATAGTTATTGTCAAAGTAAAACTGTCAGATTTTTTTTGTGATGTGTATATACAATTTTGGTTAATACTAAAATAACTGCCACCAGGAAATTTAAATTTGGTTTATTTGTTATATTTTTATTAGAATAGTTATAGCACATAATTAACAAGTGATAAACGATAAACACTATTTTATGAAAAAATAACAATATAACAACTAAACCAAATATAGGTAATGTAATATATACAAAATATCATAATGATGTTTATTGAGCTTCTCTGAAGAAGTACCTTATATTCCCAGGAATCCATATTTTTAGAAAAGATAAATACAATCTACAATATGAACTAAAAAGTGCAATATACTTAGGCATGCTTACGTAAATAAATAGTACAGTAATATGCATGCTAATTTAAATGTAAAGTCACCTGACACCCTTACCAATTCTAAAATCTACATATCCTTCTCCTCCGGAAATGACCAGCATTGCCGTGGGTTGTTTCAGTTGTCCACCTACTGATGAAACAGAAGCAGACATAGCCTCGGATGGAGTAGATGCTGCGCTCATACCTAAAAATACAAAAAAAAAAACAGAAGTTTAAGGTGAGAGTATTTGCTTAATGTAATGTTAAGGTACTTGTATACTGGTAAGAGCGAATCTAGCGGTGGATTTAGTAAATTAAAGCACGAGAGAGATAGAGTAAAAGGATTTGGCAACACTGTATTAAATACGATTGTCATTACTGTCATATACTAATCTGCTATATTTAATCTGGCTATATTTCGTCGAGTAATTTTGGATATTTCAAGAGTTATTAGGTTATTAATATCGGCTATCTCTTTTTATACTACTTTTACCATGTCTCGAAGTCAACTTTCAATAAGTTACCAAATACTGTATGCGAATCGCGAATGATTTATCAAAATTGTCGCTTCAACTGCCTTCGAAATCACTAAAGATCAAAAAATGCCACTTTTGATTCGTCCGTGCCAAGCCGAATTTTCCAATTTCGATGTGCAATTTACGATCAGGTTTAATTGGAAGCCTTCCTCTTTATGTCGCGACATCGTACGGCCGTCCAGCTGGTGTTTTTCTAAAAATATGAACGTGTCAAGATCGCATATTTTTTTTGTTATTTTTTCGGCTCCGAAATGCGAGCTGTGTTTTTACTATTTTTCGCAGAAATGGTAAGAACTAGCTCGAAATAAAAAATTAGATCAAACGAGTATTTCTCACTATGAATCTTTTGCTACCATCAGAATTTCATTTTTCTTTTCGTTACGGAGATATTTACTGAAATGTCGATGATGTAGGGCAAAAAATTGCAAATTTTGTGCTTCAAAAGTTCTTAATCTTGACTCCTACGCCAAAAGACTACTCTAGCTAATTTAAATAGAATTAAACTTTTTTATTTTTTTGGATTCCGATAAAAATTAGGGAATTATAGGGGGCAGAAATTGGGACTTTTTTTTTCGTTAAAATTTCGCCATTTTGTCATCGTAATTAATCGGTAATTAACTCAAATCGATCTCATATATGATGCCCACTAAAGGCGAGTTGTACCAATTAGGTTCAAGCTAAGTTCAGCTTCATCCAAGATCAAAATCCATGGTTACTATTATTGTAACAATCGCAACCTTGGCTTCTGATCTTGGATCAAGCTGAACTTGGCTTGAACCTAGTTGGTACAACTTGCCCTTAATATCATGTATTACCTAGATGCTTACTCATTAATCTCGATCCTTCAAAACAAAGATTTCTGATAAAATTATTTTTTTAAGATTTACATTAATTTTCTAGGAAAACGTGAAATTTTCTCCATTTATTCGAATATCTCGATATTTATCGGTCAAAAACTTTGTAGGTAACAAATATAAAGAGCATTTATATTAATCTTTAATTTTATACTTTTTAAAAATTTAAATAATCGCGTCACCTTCAAAAATGCAACGTTGCCGATCAATTTCAAGAGCCGTTTTATTTACACAAATGTAGGACTTAAAATTGATTAAAGTTCTAAAAATTTTCATACTAGATGGACGATTTTTTCAGGGTTTTAACAGAGTGTTAATAAAAAACTATTTAATGTTATGTTAGTTTTTGAAGCATTTCTAAAAAATTGTGGTATTAAGAGCGAGAATTAACTTAAGCCGAGCTCTATGTAAAATAAGGCATCTTTGTCTATGAAAGTCAAACTTTTCGAATCGATTACTCCGAAACTAAATGGACGATTTTATTTTTATTGTAAATTCAAGTGCAAAATCACTTTATTAGTATACCAAATTATATTTAAAACTGTAAAAGTTCATTTTAGTATACAAGTACCTTAAAGGCACTTGTGGGCTAGAATGTTTCACCACGTAGTTCAGAATGTAGCAATTTTTAAGTAGTTTTGAACATAAGTCAAGATGTGATGGTCACACTATTTTGTAGTCGAAAACGATTAACCTAACATCTTAACTGATTCAGTATAAGTAATTTCAAGATAGTCATTCTCAAAATAGTGGAGTTAAATAAATTAAACATCAAAATAGGCGAATAAGGAATTCTCTGGCTGGAGCAATTTTATTATTTTAATTTGTTGTATGTATGATAACAAGTGCTTTGAGAAGTTTTAGATTAAATCGATCCATTGCTTCTTGTAAAATTTAAACCATTTTTGTTTCAACCTTGAAATATTCAATTCCTTATTATCCCGGTCCTATAATCATATCTCAAAAACAAAAATAGTAAACTGTTTTGAAAAAAACTAGAAAAAGAAATAAATACAAACCACTAAAAATTCCCTTTTTTGGATAACACAGGCCCACAAAAAAAAAGTGGTCTGTGCGGCGGTACTGACTTTAGCCTATTCCATGTATTTTGAGCTGCTGAACACGAATCTGACCTTAGTTTTTCCCCAACACGTCAGGTTTTTTTTTAACAGCAAAAAAGTCTGTTGGATCGTAATATTGCTTACCCAGCTCATTTAAATTAGACTCCAAAAGTAATTTAACTTTAAAACTTCAACCTAATAACATTGTGGCACTTCAGTATTGACCACATAACTCAAAGAAATCGTAAAACCACATAACTTCTTAATCCCTCAACCTCAAAACCCTGGGAATCTGAGGAAAATAGTGGGGAATCTTGTTTGTTAATGAGTTGTGACCTCGGATACTTGTGCTTGAGTGTCATACATCCACAACTTCATGACTCCATGACCTCAGCATCCCGTAACCTTAACTCTGAAGATCTAACGGAAAAAATGGAGATTCTAAGTAGAGGAATTCGTGCCATTGTGACATTAGAATCTTGGAATCAGGCACCCTATGGTGCCATAGCTCTTCAACGGCAATCCCTTTATCCTCATAACCCCATAACCCCGAGGATTCAATGAAAAATAGGAGACTCTCGATTGAGTAATCAATTAGATTGTGCCTCGGAACCTTGTTACCAAGTAAGCCTATTCTAGCAGCAAACCCTTCTACTAGATAACCCAGTAACCCCGTAAACCCATAACTGGATAACTCTGAGAATATAATAGAAGAATGTGAAGATTCTGAACACGGGAATTCATGAGATTGTGTTCTCGGAATCTTGAAATCGAGTAGCCCATGACTCTTCGCTCTTGTACAGCAAAACTTTTAGCCGTATATGATTCTGGGGATTCAATAAAAGCAAATTAGGGAATCTTAATTGGGGATTCAGTGAGAATGTAATTTTGGAAGTGGAGTATCTCTTCAGGTGATTTTGGTTTAGGTGACTTCATTTGATCGCTTGCTTTTGCAAACTCTTTTATCTTCGAACGACCTATGTAACGGATTTCTTTTATGCTTCTTGCTCTACATCACATGTTCCCCTTTCAATATCCAACAAAAATCTGTCATAATATGCTCATCCCACCTTCCTTGATATCGTAAGATAGAAGAGCTCGCAAAAACAAAAGATCAAATGAAGTCACCTAAACAGAAATCACCTGAAAAGATATTCCACTTCCAATGTTATATTCTCATTGAATTCTCAATTAAGATTTGCTTTTATTGAGTACCCAGAATCACGGGGTTATAGGGCTAAAGTTTTGCTTTTCAAGAATTAACTCTACCCGATTTCAAGATTCCGAGAACACAATCTCATGAACAGATTCTTCACATTCTTCTATTATATTCTCAGAGTTATGCAGTTTATGGGTTTACGGGGTTACTGGATTATGTAGTAGTAGTATGCTGGAGCACTAGAGGCTTACTTGGTATAATTGATACCCCAATCGAGAGCCTCCTATTTTTTTCATTGAATCCTCGGGGTTATTGGGTTATGAGCATACAGGGATTGCCGTTGAAGAGCTATGGCACCATAGGGTGCTTGATTCCAAGATCCTAATGTCACAATCAGGCCTATGATGGAACGTTTACGTTATATAACATACAGCTGTTATGTTGAGCGCTGACCAAAAAATATATGAGTGGGAGATAGATGACCATAACATAGGCGTTATGACTAACGTGAACGTTCCATCATAGGGCTGAATGACACGAATTCCCCTACTTAAAATCTCCATTTTTTTCTGTTGGATCTTCTAGAGTTAAAGGGTTACGGTGTTATGGGATGCTAAGGTCATGGGGTCATGAAGTTGTTGATGTATGATACTCAAGCACAAGTATTCGAGATCACAACTCATTAACTCCCCAATCAACATTTCCCACTATTTTCATCAAATTCCCTGAGTTTTGGAGTTGAGAGGTTATGGGGTTTTACGGTTTCTTTGAGTTATGTGGACAATACTGAAGTACCAAAATGTTATTAGGTTGAATTTTTAAAGTTGAATCACTTTTGTAGTCTGATTTAAATGAGCTGGGTAAGCAATATTACGATCCAACAGACTTTTTTGCTGTTAAAAAAGCAGCGGCTCAAAATACAAGGGATAGATACGCAGAACACTGTTTTTTTTTGTAGGCCTGTGTAACTTAAGAAATATAATATAATAATGCATCAATTTTAATGAAAGTTGGTGAAACTATTGAGCTAAACCTTCCTGCCAAATTTTAGCACACAAATTATTTATTTAAATGTCAAAAAAAAAAAAAAAAAGATTTCAAAATTTCAACCGCTTATTGTGCCATCAACTTGTAGGACAATTTTTTTTTCAAAATGTAGGTTTTCACATGTATTTTATAGTGGTATTAAAAAATACTCATTTATGAAATAGGCGTGTAAAGTGATAGCTTTTTTCACGAATGGCTTGTGCGACAATCCCAAGAGTGAAAAAAAGCACTTTACACATGAAGGGGCTCATTTAGTATTTTTTTTTATTTGATTATCGGAAAGAACTTATAATTTTAAAAAACTATAATTTTGTGGGACCTATAATCGTCTAAAAAAAATCATAAAAATGGACCGCACCCGCGGTCGAGTAGCGGCTAGCTGCAGCGCGTTATTATAATTTCACAATATTACAAATCGTTAACTCAAGCAGTGTGTTTTGAAACTTATGCGTGTTTGTGAAGAATTTCAGTTTATCAACCCTTTTCACCAATTTATATTACTATTCTCTGACGTCACGATGTTGGTCGCACCGTGCTCTTTAAAAGTCGTATATTTCGAAAACTACATACTGGATTCATCTGAAATTTTCAATATCATCTAATTTTAAGTAATACTGTAGCCACAAGAAGTAACAACTATTAAATGAAATCATTAAATGAGCCCACTGCACATAATATTTTTTTTGTGCAGCCGTACGTGAAATGAGTATTTCACGTCCTCAAAACAGAAATTCAATTTCACAGCCGTTACCCTTAGTCACGGCCGAAAAACTAAAAGTCACTTTCATAATAATTGACGTTTAAGTCACTTCAAAATTGACATTTCTAAAATATGACAAACAAAAATTGTTATATTTTATTAAACAGACTGTCAAGTATACATTCAAAATATACCGTTCCGCGTTTATTTAGCAAAATGTAGCATAAACGGTGGTGTTATTTTCACCATTTATACTAACTATAATTTACGGTTGCACAAAAAATAGTGTTTATACCATGGTCCCGAAATTTTTTTGCGCCCTTTGAGATTATCTTGCCTCGGCCGCAAGCGGCCTCAGCGATAATTTTTCTCTCGGTACGTAAAAAGGAATTTCGCGGCCTTGGTATAAAAATAACTATTTTAATACCGAAATCGTTATCGAAACATATATGTATACATTAAAATATAAACAATCTACGCGTAAAGTAGTTACCAAAAAAGATGTGTCATGTATATTGTTTATATTTTGATGTATATATATAATAAGGAATAACTTTTCACCCAAAATAACTGGACGTGGTTATTTGAACATCTGCATAATTTTGTTGAAACCGCTTTCTATATTCAAAGTTGATTGTCTATTGTACAAATGGCTATTTGTGTATTAGGAGCGCAAAGTGCCTCATTATCACTCGAGAGCGACAAGCGACATTTTGCACTCGAATTATATCAGAGATGGCAATGGGTTTTCTCCCTCATCTGGAATTTTCCCAAAAATGTTTTTTTTTCCTGGGAGGGTTAAAATGAAAAAAAAAGGTTTTTTTCCCCATTTTTTAAGTTACCACCAATTTTAACTAAAAATTTAGATTAGAAATTTTCCCAAAAATGGGTTTTTTCCAGGGACGGTTAAAATGAAAAAAACCCGTTTTTGAATTTTGGTATCAAAATGATGGTCTTTTATTGACCAATTCATTTTGATAAAAAATATTTTTTTGGGGGAAAAAAACGGTTTTTTTCCCAAAAAATAAAAACCTGGTTTTTATCCACCTCTGAAATATACACATAATTTTATCTATAATCATTTGAAATTTTCAAAATAAAAGAAATAATCAAGTTGAATTTTGGCTGGAAATAGCGATTCGTCAACATTTTATAAGTATGCCTTGCATATGTGATCAAAATAAATAGACGAGCAAAACATAAACGATGTCCGTTTATTTCACTTTTTTTAATTATTATAAAGTTTGCATTTTTCTTATAAATGAATTAGGTAGTTACTCTTCATCAACGTTCGTTATATAAATAACAGTTCTGGGGCATTATTATTTCATAAAAATACATTGTCAATTTTCTGACCAAATTTATGCAAAGAGAAATGCACGCAAGCGAGAGTTAAAGTGCTTTACCGCTCGTTGTCATTCACCACCAAAAACGCATTGTGTTAATATTGCATGGTCGGCATATTAAATAATATACGCCCCGCTATGGATATTACTTTTTCTGCCGCTCACAGTGTAAGAAAAGGTACTTTTTACTTTTTACCTCCGTTGTTAATGGCAATGCGCGGCCGTCTAAAAAGTCAAACATTAATGTCATGAAATAAGTAAAGAAATGTCATGTTTTTCTGACGATTGAAGAAAAATAACATTCCATGAGAGTCTATGAGTCCATGAGACTAAGACTATTATTACTTGTATCTACTATTTCAAATATATCATTGTTACTAGTGATGCCACGAATATTCGGTTGCTATTCGGTATTCGGCCTATTCGGCCAATTTTTATGCTATTCGGTTTGGGCCGAATACAACCAAATATTCGGTAGGATATTACTTTTTTTTAATTCCATGTTAATTTGTATTCTTTTAAAATTATATAAATAAAATAAAAACCGTTAATTCCAACGTAAAACATTTATTTTCCATATCAAAAATATTGCAAACTTAGCTAAGCTACGTTACAACAAACTGAACAAACAACATACTTAGCTATAAAAATATAAAAATAAACAATATAAACATAAACTCCATGTCCAAAAAAAATAAATAATACGCAATATTCCAATGTTTGCATTTAGATTTTCGGTTTAGTTAGGTTAGTTAGGAAGTTTTAATAATTCTTATCCCAAAAAATAAGATTGTTTTATTGTTACTTTCGTTTACCTTTGTATAATGCTAATGCACAAAGGTAAACGAAAGTAACAATAAAACAATCTTATTTTTTGGGATAAGAATTATTAAAAACTTCCTAACTAACCTAAACCGAAAATCTAAATTCAAACATTGGAATATTCTTCTATATTCAGGTTGTGGTGTAAAAAAAGAAGTTTTTCACCGTTACGAGGTAGTAGCCTGTTTCTTCTATCTTCATAAATTGTACCTGCTTCCGAAAACAACCTGAAAAAAATAACTTAAAAAATCTATTTTTATTTATTAATTGTTCAAAGTTCAAACCTTTCACTGTACACACTACTTGCTGGGCATGACAGATATTTTCTGGCCATGTTCGCTAAACTTGGGAAAATAACGATGTTCTTTTTCCACCATTCAATTGGATCTTCTTTTCTACTAATTATGGGAACGGCCAGATACCGTTTAATTTCGTCATTAACTTTATCTGTATTATTTTTTTGGTCTTCTTGGTTGGATTGGTTTTGGATCTTGAGATTTGAACCTGAAATCTCCTCAAAACAATCCCATAGCCCAACATCACTGTTCTCGTTCTCCTCATGCGTTTTTTTACTTTTTTTCAACTTCAACATTTTAAGGGGTATAACATCCTCCTCAGAATAGTCGGAATCGTCATTGCTTGTTATCTCCACTACTTCAGAAATATCAGCAGAATCATCGACATCTAGAAACTTACTTGCTGTCTCTTTAGTTTCAGTAATTTCAAGCAGTATCAGATGTTTAATCTGATCGGCCTGTTCCTTTTTAAAAAAAGCAGTTTTATATCTGGGATCTAACCAGGTTGCCAGGGTAAAATGCTTATCAGTACAGAGGTTCGAAAATCTAGCGAGTAAACTTTCCCTTATTGAGTCCTTAATTGTTCCAACACCAAAAAAACTATTCTGGTTTTTTGTCATATAGAGCTGCAATGAAGCAACTGTAGGTATCACTTCAGAAATAATCGATTTATTGCTACTAATAATTCTAGTGACTTCCTCAAATGGTTTAAGTAAATTGCAATAGTTTTTTAACAAAGACCATTGTGTAGCAGATAACACCGATACATTAGTTATGTTATCAGAGCAGAACAAGGTCACTGCCCTTTTTTGCTCAATGAGGCGCTGTAGCATAAGGAAGGTAGAGTTCCATCGAGTTTTTACGTCTTGAACCAGCTTTTTTTCGGACACTTGCAATTCTTTTTGGATTTTTTTAAGAGAAAAACATGCAGATGGGGAATGGTTAAAATGGCCCACAAGTTTTCTTGCTACAGATACTGCATCTGTAATTGAACGTTGTTCTTTATGTACATCTTGAATAACTAATTGTAGTGTGTGGATAAAACAAGCAATACCTTTTAAGCCAGCATCATTTGTTCCCTTTACTATATTGGCACCATTATCACGAACTATGGCGTGGATTTGTGATTTATTTAGCTGCCATTCATTTAAAAGTTCTACAAACATGTTTGAAATGGACTCTCCTGAGTGTATTCCAGGGAAATGTCGACTGTTTAATGCAGCATGTTTCCTATCAAAGTTCTCAGTTAGCCAATGTGCAGTGAAACTGATAAAACTCTCATTTGTATTATCGCAAGTCCATAGGTCTGATGTAATCGAAATGTCATTGGCTTCCTTAATATCATTCTCTATAGCTTGTCTTTTTTTTTTTTTTTTTTTTTGGCGAGGGGGGGAAACCCACACGGGCTGCCTATCCCAACTAGGAATAGGTCTGAGTGTCAGACTCAAACTGACTAAAACCCCTCCTCTAGGGCTCGTCTGTATGAAATACTCCGAATGCACTGCAGCCTCCTGGGCTTATTGTGCTTACCCTGTTTTTATTCTATTAGTTTACACTCGTCCATTTTAAAATTCCTGTGTCACTGACAAGGTGATACAGGTCTGAAAATGGACGGGTCTTGATGGTTTCCGGGTCTGTTTGTGTTTGCCCGTAAATGTTATACCTTCTGCGGGCCAATGCCTCGCAGTCATGTGTAATATGTTCTACAGTTTCTGGTACCTTGCCGCACAGTCTGCAGCTAAGGTCGCCAGCAAACTTTCCAATTAAGTGCAGGTACTTCTTGACGGGGAAGTGTTCCGTCAGAAGACCAGTTATGGTTCTCAGCTGGATCCTGTTCCTTGTGAGCAGTTCTCCAGTTTGTTTTGAACATGGTCCATTGATAAGTGTTTTCCCATGTCGATTCCCTGGAATGTTTCTCCAGTGGTGGTTGTGTTTACTCCTGACCCAGTCTTTGATTACCCTTCTGGCTGAGCCTTTTGTGATACCCAGCGCAGGTTCTGGGCCATAGAATATATTCGCTGCTCCTTGTCTAGCAAGTTCGTCAGCTTTCTCGTTGCCCTCAATGCTGGTATGTCCCGGCACCCAGAGTAGTCTTACTCTGTTCCGCTCACCCAGAATTTTGAGCTCTTCGTGGCAGTCCCAGACCAGTCTGGAAGACACTCTGTTAGAGGCTAGTGCCCCAAGTGCCGCCTGACTGTCTGTTGCGACTGAGATCTGCTGGTTCACGTATCGTCGTTTAACATTCTCGCGTACACACTCGAGTATAGCCAGAATTTCCGTCTGGAACACAGTGGAGTGCTGTCCAAGAGAGAGACTTATACTCTCTCTCGGCCGCACACCATGTATTCCTGCTCCCGTTCCTGATTCCATCCTGGATCCGTCAGTATACCAGACCAGGCCTCTGCGTAGAGCATCAGGAGTACCTGTCATCCATTCCTTCCTATCTCCGATGGTGATAGTGAAGGGCTTATTGAATGTAATTTTTGGTGTCATGTAATCCGACCTCATGCTTAATAGAGGATCCACTACATTGTTTATTATTCTCATATGCCCCGAGTTGCCTCCAAGAGGAGTCGGTTTCTGAGAGTTTTGTAGCCTGTAGGCTCCCATTCTGGCCTCCCCCTTGTCTTACTTTACTATACAAATCAGGAATAACTTTATCAGAAAAGTAAGTCCTTCCAGGAATTTTGTATCTTGGTTGTGATTTTTGCATAACTTTCACAAAACCCGTATCACCAACCACAGAGTAAGGCTGATTATCGGTAGCTAACATAGCACCAATAGCACGAGTTAATTCTTGGGCCCGCGGATCATTGATATCCCATTTTTTCATATTTTCAAACACCTTAGGCAGGGTAACTTGTTTTCCTTTGCTTTTCCTCTTCATAACAGCTGTGTTAGCACTTACTTGCGTTTTTTGATTTATGTCAGACAGATTACATTTTAATTCGTTATATTTTTCCTGGTGTTTGTTCTTAATGTGATTTAGTAGTCCTGTGGTTGTTGCACTTTTTCCAACACCGCCCCTTGATACTTTTAGATGACACAAATTGCAAATTGCATACTTATTGTCTTTTTCACACAACTTAAATGAATCCCACACACCACTTCTTGTTTTAAATAATTTAAATTCACTCATTTTTCTCAGTTTAACTTAACACAATCTAACGTTTATAACCGTCTGACTTAGAATATAAAACAACATAACATAACCAAACTAAATGACCAAAACATCCACAGATTAATGTTTCTGAGATTTAGTTTCAATACTCCTTCAGCCATCTACCGAGAAATAGCGCAAACTGATATATTTCATATACAAACCATTTTGTAAATATTCGGCCGAATAGTCATTCTGCTTAGCCGAATATTCGGTATTCGGTATTTACGAAAAACACTATTCGTGGCATCACTAATTGTTACTTCATTATAAAAATCAGTTACTTTTTAAGAGTTTGAAGATTATTAAAAGCAAATTAGCACTGATATCAAACTGAAAATAGTTCTGCAATTTAATTTTAATTATATTTACTCTTACCTCCATTACCGGGAACAGCCACAAAGAACTTAACATTATCTCTGTGACCATGGAAACTAAGCTGCGCATGGGCCATAGTACAGTATGGAACAAAGCTTCCAGGAACTGGGGGTACTCTAACTCCTGCTCCAGGTAAGCTCGTGCCTCTAGGGACAACAGCAGCTGCAGTACTACCACTATCAGAAAGTGGTACCGATATTATAACACCATTACTAGTTCCTATCCATAAACGATTCGACGATATAAGCAAACTTGTTATACGAACCAAAGAAAAGCCTAATTTACCAGTACCTGCAAATAAAGTGAAACTGAACATAATAAAGAAAAAATTTAAACTAATTTTAAAAGGTTCGAGCTGCCGCGTAATACTGTACTAAATGATTGTAACTCGACTTGAGACCCAAAAAATGTATTTATACCATATTCAAAACCTACATTTAACATAGGTAAAAGTAAATAGTTTTCTATACCTCGTCTCCATAAATATATTAAAAATGAGTTTTTTTTTACGTATTTTGCACCAATTAAGAGGGAGAAAGGCGTTAAAATCAGAGGGGAGCAGGCGGCAATGAGCTATTGTGAAGAGAGATCTTCGTAATAAACAAATTTTAGCTAAAAACTTTCTTCAATAGAAGATTTACTTAAAATATCTTTTTTTCAGTTTAATAACGCCAGCCTTTTGGCTAGAAACTGCTTTTTTCCAGTCAAGATTTTTGGTACGGTGCTTTTTAATAGATGATGCCACCTACAGCACTACAATAGGGCATCTGCATCATGTAACCAACATAACCTTAAATTTTAAGTTTTTCAACTTTATTCTCATTTTTAATGTTTGTATACGCATTTTTAGCTTGAAGTCGTACTGGTTATATTTAAAAATTCACGTAAATAATTTTTCAATATTGTTGATTAATAAGAATAGACTGCTAATTACAGGTTAGATTTCCAACCTACAAAAAGAGTCCTATTTTATTAGGACAAAGTATTTAGAACTTCATAAGCATTTCACTGAACTAGATTTTAGTTGAGAATACAGGAACCAGGCAGACATTTTAATAACAGCTGCGTAATACTCTCAAATCTTAAGAAACACATATTTTTGAGGTTAGCTGTGACGTCGTGTGCAGATGCCCTATAATATGGACATTGCCTACCATTCGCCCCACTTCAGCTTTGTGATTGGTGTTGTCTCCTCCCAAGGAACCAAAATTGTTCCTTGGGATCCCAGAGCCCCCAGACCTACGTCATTTTAGCAAAGCTAATATTTTGACAATAAATAGTGTAATATAAGAACGTATGCGGACTTGCTAGCTTGAAAGCGGTGCCCTTTTACAGGTGACAGGTGTAAAAGGTACATAAAAACCTTACTAACCTACGTTAAAGTATGATAGCTGGTTTTTATATATGTTTTACACAATACTGTTAAAAACCAACATTCATTATTGCCAGACACTTTCCGCCAGACGCTATCAAAGAAATTAGGGAACCTACGTTATAGTAGCAAGCCTAAATTATATATATGTTACTTGGGGTACTATTTTAAGACCTTTTGTAAGCAACCAGACCAATCCGAAGGGCCTAACATCCCCCCAGACACGATAAAAGTTCCGCAACTAAGAACTAATTCAATTGGCTGTTTTGAAAAAGGTTTATTAGTTCTTTGAATGCCAAAGCAACCTTTTTGAAATTCCTCAAACAAATCAGGATGAGTTTTTGCAACGTTTAGCAAATTAACATGGTATTTAACTGTCCATCGAGCATAATTTTGCTGATTGGATTGCATATGAAGAATAAATTAGTCACTTTTGGCAATACAAATTTAAATAGTTCAAAATCCCCTTTGCAGATGCTTCTTGACAAAGTTAAATAATAATGTACAAGATTGATATAGATTAAATAAAACTGCTGTGTTTTAACGAACTCACCGTTAAGAGTTTGCTGCTTGTAAATACTATAGTCATTCAATAATTCATTAAGTTCTTCATTTTCTATTTTAAATGATGATATTGGACAGGTTTGCATTCGTGTAACTTCCTCTATCATTAGATCAGTGATTACTAAAATGACTTGAAATGTAACATTTCCAATTCCACTGCCATCAGAGGATGACGTCTCTTATACCTGTTGAAGTGTTTCCCTTCAAGAAATCCATTTAATGAGCCCACTGCGAGCAAATTATTTTGCACCATAACACTAGATAAGCTATAGTCATTTATTACTTTGCCTACAGCTTTAAAATAAGCCATGATAATGTGGAAAAGTCCTAAATGTATAAATAAATTATAAAATTCAGGTTTTTCAGTAGCTTGGATTTGTAAGGCTACTTTCACAATCGCGAGATCATAAGTGACTTGGATGGAAGGTTGTTTTTCTTTATAAATTTGCTGACTTTGCTTCATAGTCTCCAGAACTATTGATGTATTTGTAGGTGATGAATTAATAGGAGTTAGATAAGAAATTATTTGTTTCGAATTATTATTGCCATTTATTAAACTATTGAAACCAACCCACATCGCAATTGTAAAGCATCTAAATAGTATCTATTGCTGTGTATAATTTTATTAAATTGACAGACTGTAAATTTTCAACTTCATGTACCGACAATTGCAGATCATTTGTCATCCTTGGTTTCTTAGGGTAAGCAACTTCATCTAAAGATATATAGCTTCAAATGTTCTCTTTCCTCTTTTCTTCTTATTCAAGGTTTCTTCGTCACTGGGAGAGGGTAAATTTGACATTTCTGATACATCTGGAATATTCAAATCAAAATTTTGGTAGATAATGCCAACAGTATCACGCCACGTATCTTTGCCACTTTCTGTTCTCACGAACCAATCAAAATTGTTGCAGGTAACACCAGTATAGAGATTTGAAGATTTCTTAATTGTTTCAGGACATAAACTTTATTTTTGTATTGAAGTATATGTCGCTTTTGTTTCCAGCTCTTCAATTCCTGGATAACTGATGCAATGTCCATATCTATGAATAATGTCAATAACTTTTCCACTGCTGCACAGTGCTGTGAATATAAGACAATATTCGAATTTCGGCTTGTTTGATACAGGAAATCTAAGTAGACGCAATTGAAGAGTGACAACCAATGCACACGTTACAACCAATTACAATGTAGGTATATCACTACCGACCCCACTACTGACGTGACTAATACCGCCTGTTGAGACCTGTTGCGATACGGTAGTTATATGCACAAGTTAAAAAGGTGCATGTGTAGAGATTTAGAGGACTTTTGTTGTTGGAAATGGCACGTAATTGTAAAGGAATGAATCCTTATACAACTATCAAAACAGTAGGAAGCGGAAACAACATATCAAAACTGTGGTTTACGACAATTGTCTATATACTGACACAAATTTAATGTTTTTAAACATTACGATGCATTTTCTCAAAAAGCTGAAAAATGCTTATTTCATATTTAACACTGTATGATAGTATGAAGTTTCCTCTTGTTACTGATATATAATTTACTGAACGCAGGTGAGCGCCAAGTCATGTTTTTTGTTATTAGATATTGCGTTGTCAATTAAAAATGGTGACCTTTTGGACACTTGGATTTCCAATGACAGACGTGAAGCCCAGGCTAAAATTTCAGAAAAGCTTATGAGTTTTTTCGAGGCATCAACTCTTCCAGAAAATGCTACAAATGATTTTAATACAGCGGCACATTTCTTTTGTTTAAAAATCAATGACTTTTGGGTAAAAGATTATGACAACTGGTTTAACAAAGAAATCTATATGATGGATCAATTAAGGGGTTATACTAGTGTTAATAATAATAACATCTCGAATACAGCAGTGCCTGAATGTACTCGTAGTCGTGGTCGTCCTCGTAAGAATCTCGAAGAGTGCAGTTTAAAAACCAAGAGAAGGCGTGTACAAAGTTTACTTGCTGACTACACTTATGAAGAACTTTTATTTGCTGCGAAGGAATCGAAGCGCATTTCTGGTTTAGATATGCCTACAAACATCGACCGTAACGTTTTATCACCAGAACAAGCTTTGAGTTTATATTTAGACCTTGATCTGTCCGAAAGAAAATACAATCATTTGCGTTCTATTGTAAATTCTTTACACAAAGACTGTTTCCCAAGTATGTATAAGCTCAGAGAGTGTAAAAATAGGCTTTTACCAAAAAGTATTAACGTGACTGAGATAGGTGCAGAAGTGAATTTGCAAGAGTTATTAAATGTGACTGCCCACAGTGTTTTAAAAGTTCTTGATGATCCTTTTGAACTACGATGTAATGCATCCTTAACCTTACTCTGTAAATATGGCTTTGATGGTAGTTCAGGTCATAGCACATACAAGCAGGTATTTCAAAACCCCAATATCCATACGACTGACGAGTATTTTTTTTTAATTGCAATGTCTCCCTTGCAACTGATTGACAATGAGAATAAAAAAGTGCTTTGGAATAATCCCCGTCCCTCTTCAACTTATTTTTGTAGGCCGATAAAATTTATGTTTATAAAAAATCATCACTATTACTTACTACAGAAGAATCCAAACTTAAATCCAGTATTACTGAACTTCAGCATTTTGCCACCACTTCTCACGGAAAGAACGTCACTGTAAATTATACCTTATTGTTTACAATGCTGAATGGAAGTGCAATAAATACTTTATCCGAAACCAATAGTACCCAGACTTGTTTTCTTTGTGGCGCTTCCTCAAAAGAAATGAACCTAGAATCGGTTGCGAATAAGCCAGTAAACCAAGAAAATCTTAGGTTTGGTCTTTCATCATTACATTTGTGGATTCGTAGTTTTGAATGCTTACTACATATTTCTTATCGACTACCACTCCAATGTTGGCAAGTTAGAGGGCCAGAAAAGAAGGTTATCTTCAAGCAGCGTAAAAGCCATATACAAAATGAGTTTAAGAACCGCATGGGATTGGTAGTCGATAAACAAGCCGGGCTACGGGCCCACAAATAACGGCAATACAGCACGAAGATTTTTAAGCAATCCGCCACTTGCCTCTTCAATAACAGGTATAGATGAAAAATTGATCAGTCAGTTTTCTATAATTTTACGCACTATTGCTAGTGGTCAGAAAATAAATTTAGAAACATTTGTGCCGCTTCTTAAGAGCACTAAAAAATTATATTTAGATCTTTATAAATGGTACTACATGCCTGTTACCGTTCATAAACTTCTAATGCATTGCACTGATATAGTAAACAATTTTGATTTACCAATAGGCCAGTTATCGGAAGATGCATTAGAGGCCAGGCATAAGGAAGTTCGGAAACAACGTTTGAATCATACAAGAAAGTCATCAAGAACGAACACAAATGAAGATTTAATGACAGCACTTTTAATAACTTCTGACCCGTATGTATCATCATTAAGAAAAACATCGACTTCTCGCACTACTGATCTCAGTGACATAAAGGACTATATCATTTTAAATAATACTTGGGATTCTACTTCAACAGAGAGTGACGCCTTGTATAATTTTGAACAGTTTTCCTCCAGCTCTAGCGATGAATCAGAATAAAATATTTGTGTATTATTTTAAGACAAACGGTTTAATGTTTAATATATTTTAAGACAAATTTTATGATAAACTGTGTCATATAAAGTTGAAAATATATAAATACCACGTACATCTCTACAGTTATGATTTTTGTCCCAAATTCACATATACTCGCAGCACTGTGTGCTGGTTAAGCTTTTTAAAGTAATTCCTAACATAATGTGCTTTGACATTTTGACTTTTCCGCTGTGTACTCCATATTAGTATTATTATATTATTATTATTACTTTTATTGTGTCTGGGGGGATGATAGGCCCTTCGGATTGGTCTGGCTGCTTACAAATGGTCTTAAAATAGTACCCCAAGTATCATATATAAAATTTAGGCTTGCTACTATAACGTAGGTTACCTAATTTTATTTCAAGCTTGATAGCGTCTAGCGGAAGTTAGAGCCCACGGAAAGTGTCTGGCAATAATGAATGTTGGTTTTTAACAGTATTCTGTAAAACATATATAAAAACCAGCTATCATTAACGTAGGTTAGTAAGATTTTTGTGTACCTTTTGCACCTGTCTTAACTACATATTAGAAATAGAATTTATTGGTGCTAAAACACTTTAAAGCATGTACACAGGTCAATAGAAATAGAAAGTTAATACAATATTACGATATAAAAATAGTGTTTACGAAAAATTTTGATTACATCTAAGTGTATATAAATATGTAAAGAATAAATAAACAAAAGTAACTAAAGTTGTCAATGAAACAGGTTACGATTCAATTATCACGGTTAAAATTAACAATTGGGTTGTTGCACTAAGTTAAAATTTGAGGAAAATCTATGTTAAACAATAACACTTATTCATAAAAAATCATTAGAAACATGTAGAAGTTGAAAAGAAAGTCTTATAATATTATAATATTAATTACAAAAATACATGCATTTAAAACGGAGATGACATAATAACGGCAGTCTGTAGAGAAGTTAGTTATAAAACGACGAGAAACGCGTACTAATTTAGAAACTCGCTGATAGCGACGGAGAAAAAAGACAATCACGACAGTTTAATCTGACATTATATTTAACGTCAAATTCAACTGACGTTCATAGGTTACAATTCCGTATAGTTTAACAGCATCTAGTTATGGATAAATATAAGTACAGATAGTGTTTTCTGCCGTACTGTGTAAACAATACCACCAATTCACCAGAAAAACTGTTGTGTTCCAATAATAAACGCTGAACGTAATAATGAATGATTCAAAGCCACCAGAGAAGGACCAAGTCTTCTTATTGTGGAGACCATTTCAATGTCAAGTAAAGTAACAAATTACAATATATTCTAAGCGTTTTATTTGTGGTAAGTTGTATCTTAATGTAGGAATTTGATTTTTAATATGGGTTTATGTTGTAGGAAAAACGGCCGCATTACAAGACTTGTGTGGCGTTCTAGCTGTTACAAATTTAAATTACCCGCCAAACTGGTGGATAAAACAGGGTATATTACTGTATTCTTAACGGCTCTAGATTAGAATGTTATTCATGCTTTGACTTCCTAAAAGGAGGGAAATGACTTTAATCTGCTTTTATGTATTTTATCTAGTTTATGTTGGAATAAAGTGCAGTTGTTTTTGTTAGCTATTGATTATTTATGAAACTCCCTAGACGTCCCATAATACTAGGATGATCAATAAATTAAGAAAGGAAATTTTAAAACTCGCCGTTGGAAAACTATATGAAACAAACTGTGAAAGTCGTCTAAAGTCGGTGAACACAATCAGTCGGAAATGGCTACGAATGCGTTGGATTGTAGTTATAAATGCCCTTTGAATTATGTGCGTTATAAATACATATTGTTTATTGCTTAGATAGATACTAGCATAAAGTAGGTACTTACCTATTTATTATTTTTTGTTATAATACAGACCTTTCTTGATATTGTCGTAAGTCTCATTCTGACTCTTCTTAGAAGTGAGTATCAATGGATAATAAATAATTTCTTTAGTAGATAAACTTATTTTGTTGTTTTCAGTTAGATACGCATGCATATAGTTAATAGGAAATAAAACAATGAAAAGGAAATATTTAATAAAATACAAAGTATAGTTAACAAATTCATCTAAATTAAATAATAAAATACATATTAGACATATTATGTAATATTAATAAGATAAGATAAAGGAAGTTCTTGCAGATATTACAATAGTTTGTACTGTCTATAGCAGCTGTAACGTAAGTACCTTGCACATTTTGCACTTCCCACCATTGCAATGTCAAAACGATCGTCTCTTTAAAAATTCGCTGACCATAAATATATCTACCGCAAGTAGAATGTCAGAATTAGCTTTTACAGATATACTGCCTTAGTCGTTTTGTAAAAAAATATTAACAATAACTGCAAACCTCAATCACTGCTAGCTAAACGTCAAATTTACTTTTGACATATGAGGTTATTTTCTTTCTTGTCAGCAATGTCAACTTATTCGTCTTCATCTGTTCTGCATATAAGTTCACATCTAACTGCCGTTATGATGTCACTACCGTTTTCGCGGCACATTCAAATAGTCGAAGTTTAACAATTTTTTAAAATATGTTGCGCTAAGAATTTTTCTTCCAAATTAAATATATAACTAAATTAAGTCCTCCACTACCATATTTCACCATTTTTGAAAATTCGTCAACAACCCAATTACACTATTTGTTGTTGGACTATAAGCAATGATACTGAATTTTTATCTCTGCAAAATGATTTTTGTATTTTTACAAAACCATATCATGCTAAGAAAGTTTAAAAATTGAAATTTATCGTTGAGTAAGCAAGCACGATTTTGAATAATTTTTCTGGTTCTACACAATGGAAATTTTTTGAAAATTTTAATATCTATTATTTTTAGTTTCTTTTAAATCATTATAAATTTTTTACTGATAGTTACATACATTTTTAAATCGATACAATTTTTCCACCCATGGCCTAGGCCATCAAAATTGTAATTTTTATTCAATTGGATCACTTACGTGGTTATTCTATCTACTCTTGATTATAAAAGTTCTTAGAAATTGTCAGTTATAACTTCTATCAATGCAATATCTACAGATCAAATTATTACTGCTAGGTAAAAATTTGCATTGACAAAGCTGCATTGATGCCTTAAGTAGAGCGAAACATGTTAAAAAATGGAATTCATGACATACCTAACATTTTACTAACATACGGTTCAATATCAACGTCTTGTAAGTGTTGATAAGTATGGGCATGATACAGTCTTAATGTAGAATCCAACCGAATTGATACCCATACACCTTCACCCAACCAAGCCATTTGCCTTACCTAAAATAATCATTAAATATATTATATATAAACTACATATATAGATGTTTTTATTTTCTCAACCGTCAATATCAAATTAACTTGATATGTATCCTGGGATTTTTCAGATTATATTTTCTTACATTTCGGTTCATCGACCATTGTAGGAAAAATACAATATTTACAAAGATAAAGATTTTGTGCTTTTTTAACATCGGATATGTATTACTTACAATTATTATTATTAAATTTTTCTACACTGGTTTTATATTTTAGATCTATTTCGGTTGGTTCTTTTGACGCAACTAAAAACTGAAATAATGTACTGCTTATTTTCAAATCTGCGTTGTACTAAGTGGTTTGGTTATGTTACTATTGATAAGGTTTAATTTTATGTTATTAGTTTTATACACTTTATTTTGTAGACTTGGTGGAAACGATATAGGAATATTTAAGTTATATTAGCAATATAGTCGCAATATAGTTTTCAAAGATTGTTTGGAATTTTTTTGTGCAAATGCAATTTGTATGTCATCAGGATGCTACAGTAGTTTTGTCCAATTTAGGAATGGACCGTTTTTTTGGAAATTAAGTTTTAATTTTGAACAATGTGTTTTTGTCTTGTTTTTCTTTAATATGTCAGTTTCTGTTCATCTGATCAGACCAAACAAAAAATCAAAATATTTGTCAATAAACTATGAACAAAACTGTATGGGTCCAAATCCGATCTGCCGTTTTGTTTTTTGACAAAAATAAAAACCACGAAAATTTCTAATTTTACATAAACGAAAATTACTAAAGAATTATTTTTTTTTAAAGAAACTTTAAAGGTGTAAACTAATTAATATAGAAAATTACAAATAAAAATATTTATTATTTTCCTTTAAAAACGAGATTTCTTTAAAATTTTTGAGGCTTCATAAAAAAAATGCCATTTGGTCACACTAAGAATTTTTTTCCTTAAATTGTAGCTTTGCAATGGTGATAAAAATTAATTTTCCATATTAATTTAAAGTTCCATTTGGCGCATTTTTGTAATGCATTTTTTGTATCGAAAAATTGTATACTGCCAAATACTTGTCATCTGTGAAAAGTGCTTCAAAAAACGAACAATTAAAAAAAATTAGACCCTTCTATAGCAATCAGAGCTGAAATATCATATCTTTCTCTTTTCGTTCATTTGTTTCTGTACATATATATAGGGTGATTTACCATGACATGCAGAAAATTTATCAGTAGGTTGTCCCCACCGAAAGGAGTTAAAAAAATTAAAAATTAAAAAATATGACCAAAAAAATTACTTTATTTTTTGTAGAAATGCGCCGCCAATGACTTTAACCAATCTAACGTAACGCGGTACAACCATATGACTTCCTCTCCCCCTTTATCAGACTTGGGGTTGACACTATTGACAGCAAAGTTGGAGAGGGTAGAAGCGACTTTTTGGTTTTAATCAAATCACATTACAAAAATAGTGAAATAAGTCGAAAAGACATTGACCCTATGCTAGTAAACTCTACAACAAGTAGATATAGGAGATATTTACTTAAACCCATAAATAACACAAAAATACCAAACTTCGGTGGCACTTTGTACCTGCCGGTGTCCTGATTGTTCGACCAAAAGCAAAAAACACGGCACTTTGACCGCACCCGCCAGCTTAACTTTTTATGCCAATTAAGGAAATGTAAACATCTTCGATATGTTCTTTCGCAAGTAAGTTCATCATCCCATTACTGACCACAGACCAGTAACAGTAGTCTGTCTTTGCAAGTGTTAATGCAACAAAAATTACTAAATTACATCAAATCACTAAAATTTTTTTTTTCCACATAGAAGACTAGTACACCATTTTATTTTCAGCATGTCATGATAAATCACCCTGTATATTTTGAGCTGAAATTGGCACTGCTTATTTTTTAATGTATGAAAACTTTAGTGAATGCATAAAATAAATTTGAATCGCTAATTTATATCTACAATAACACAGGTCGCAACTGCCACAACAAGAATATTTCCCCCACTCTCGTTACCAAGGCTTCGAGATTTTAGGAAAACATGCGGAGATGATATTCATGCATTCTACTTACTCGTCTAGAGTGCTCAGACAAAGTCTATCACGTTTCGCGAAACATCAGAAAACGATGTATTAAGGAAGATCTGATCATTTTGCTTTCTCTGGTATAACACGTTTAATGCGCAAATGTTTCATGGCCATAGCTTGATAGTTAAAGTGAGGATTCCCATGCGGAAATCCACGGTTCAAATAAACATATAAATTTTGTATTTTATTTCTAAAATGATAAAGCTACAATTTAAAATTTAAAAAAAATCTTAATGATCGAATGGCAGTTTTTTATGAAGCTTCAAAATTTTTTTAAAAATCCGCTTTTTTAGGAAAAATAAGTATTTTTATTTGTAATTTTCCATAACAGATCACACCTACAAGATCTATAATTTCACTAAATTTCGTACAAAAAGATTAATTAAGACTTAATTAACAAAAAATAAAGTTTTTTTAGAAAATAAAGTAACTCCATCTGGTTCCGGCTCTGCTAACCAAATCTTCACCATGAAGAGATAATAACTACAGTGTATTTAAGTAATAGTGTAGTATTGGACTGTGATTTTCTCAGCATTGGATCAACTATAAAATGAGATAGAAGCATACAGGTCCCTTGTTACCAAGAGAGACATACAGGTTTTTACTTATTTGACTAGACAAGGCTAGCATCCATATTGCATATTCATTCTTTAGTAACATGATGCGCAATTATGTTCATGCAGCTGTCTTTTTGTGTATTGGTCCGCGATTTTTACATTTTCAAAACTTTGAGGGCTTTTTAATGCGTCAAACATGAGGTTTTGTTTTAGTAAAAAAAACAGTCCTCAATGTAGATAACAAATAGCTAGTAAAATTTTCTTTTAAGATAGTTCTGACAGTGACGGATTAAGATCATTTGGCGCCCTGGGCACTACATATTTTTTCGCCCCTTATTAGACAAATATTCACCAAATAAAAATATATTTATTTAATCACTTTATAGAATTTATGTTGATCGAGTGTTTCGCCCCCTATTCGAGTTTCGCCCCTGGGCAGTTGCCCATTTTGCCCTGTGGTTAATCCGTCACTGAGTTCTGACAGTCTTGGTGTTTCATTATTTTATTTTCGCAATAGTTATTGACTTCAGTTTTTTATTTTAAACATTTTGTAATCGCCAATGTGGGAAATATCGCTGCATATTTTTGACATACATTTTATCACAAAACCTAAAATTACACATATTTTCAAAAGCAAATTTACTCATTTACATATTATGGTAAGGCCTCACTCCGGAGGCTACTTTGACAACATTAAAATTTTAGAAAAGGAATCAAATTATCACTGTAATGCCTATCAATGAAAAGGCATAACAATGCAATAAACCACCCCACTAATATAGAGAAATTAGTGGAAATATTTAGGTTTATTATTATTATAAAAGGGTAATACTGTTATATAACTTAAATATTTTAAATCCTTCCACCAAGTCCATAAAATAAAGTGTTTAAACCATAATATTTCACACCACCATTCAGTAGCAAAACTTCAAATCTAATATACAAAAATTATACCTTATCAATAGTAACATAAGCAAATCACTAAGTACACCGGAGAAATGAAAAAAAAACCAGTACCTACTAAATTTTAGTTGCCTCAACTAACACTCAAATAGATCTAAAGTGTAAAACCGGTGCAGAAAATTTAATAATGGTTACTTATAGGTAATAATACATGTCCAATGTTAAAAAAGTCGTGTTGTGACAAAGTTTTTTGTAAATATTGCAATTCGATGATGGTTCATAAACCAAAAAGTGAGAGAATATCATAAATTTCATTTAAATTGACCAAAAAAAATCTCAGGATACACATGAAGTTAATTATAAACTACCATAATCTAATAATAATATACTTTGGAATATTCAAAATAAAATTTTAATAAAAACATTCATTTCTAATATATTCTTACCGGACTTTCCCTCCTTGGATGTGCTTCCAGAGTATGTATAACTTGCAAATCTTGCGGTTGGAGGACATGTATCTTATTTCGATATCCACACCATACCTTATCACCTACCACAGCCAATTGACGTACAGATTGATGGGGCAAACCGACCTGTACTAAATGATATTGAGACAAATCCCACTCTCCTTCAGAAGTTCTTTTGAAAATAGCTACCTGCCCGCAGGCTAATGCCACAACTACTCTACCATTTATATGTCTGAAACACCAAAAATTTTAATTAGATTGTAGGAAATTATTTTTAAAAATATTAAATATTGGGGGAAACGTGATTAAACATGTAGATTAATAAAATCGATGTCATTTTTCATTTTTTACTTACACTATTGCTATAACAGCATCTTTCATCTTTACAGAGTGTAAACATTGTGCCCAATTAGCAACGGAGGAATGAACATAAATATATCCATGTTCATCGCCCATCCACATTGTGGCCAAAATGCTTGACATAATTTCCTGGTTTTGAGTTTCTTGACTTTGAGGTTCTTCGGATTTTGCTGCCTCTTGGTTTTCACTTGGTTCGGGACTTTTAGATGGTTCTCCCTCGGCATTTACCAAATCCTCAGTCGTATCACAAGGTGCAGATTTTTCTAATTTTTCTTTGTTAATATTATCACATGTTTGGTCAAGTTTTGCATACTTGTCTTTTTTATTTACTGCTGATTCATCTTTTTCCACAACAGTCACCCTCCCCAGCTAGAATTTAAGAATAAAAATCAAAAACGAAATAAACCTAAAGTATTAACTCCCAAATTACAGAGCAAACCACTTCATTCTCGTTTACATTGTATTTAATGCATTCATATATTCAAACAATTTTATTACTGATATTGTTCAAATTAAAACTTTACATGTACATTTACCAGTTACACTAATGTTTTTATTGCTATGCCAAAAAATATGGGAGATCTGAATTTGACATTCAAATTCAAATTCAAAAAATATTTATTCATGTTAGGGGACATGTATGCACCTTGGCTGGGGGCCCGGTCTAGAGCCGATCACCCCACCACGGCGTGCATCGACGCGGTATATGGGTGATCGGGTGCGGTGAGTTCAGCTTTGGCTATAGCAAGATGGTGGAGTTAGGTCTCCTGTTCTTAAGATAATTTGACATGGAGGACCGGAAAACTTCAATTTTCATGACACTACATAAAAAGAGAATAACAAATGACAAATAGTTTATTGCATAATAAAGCAACCTAGTAAAATACTGCTGAATATTCATCAATCAAAACTTCAGCAGCATCTATTACCGTGGTAAATAAATTAGAAAGTAGGTTTTATTAAAAGACGCAGTATTAGAGAACAAACACTGAATGTACGAAATCTGATCAAGAAGGCAAGATAATATTACGTGTCTATGTATCTTCGTCTCTTAGACTATCATAAGGCTTTTGATAATATGGAATGGTACAAACTGTCATCTGTTATTGGAGATAGTAACACATACTAAATCTGTAAAAGGGGAATACTAATGAAGCGAACCTTCAAGTGTCAGTGGGACATATAACAGAGCGACGTTGATTTGGTAAGCTTTTGTAAATGTTACTTTGAATTACATCCCCTCGAACTTCAAACGCCAATAGGTTTCGTTGCACAAGCTAATTATGTGTATTTATTACTATCCCCCCTCTTATGGGTTTAATATAAACATCTTCATTTTTCATCATATGAAGAAAAATTTGCTTCAGCGAAAGTTGACAAAACCAATTCTGACGAATGCAAAGCTGACAAAGGAGTCAGACAGAACTATGTTTTGTTATCAATCCTCTTTAACATATCATCATGTTAACAGGCGATATCTCCATTATATGAAAAGATAAAAATATGAATTAAAAAAAACCTGCAAAAGGTATAAAAGACTCAGCTTGATAACACCTCTAGAACTATGTTACCTCTTGCACCCCCTAAGAAACCACCTCCAACTTCTTTTTTCCAGATTAGCACTCTGTATAGCTGGAGCCAGAAATAGCATCCCCACGTCATTCTGAGCAGAGTGATATACCATTCTTAGTATGTTATGGGTGTTTTACTGTTACCTTGAGTTACAAATAAGACATGTTGCAAAATCATGACAAAAAATTAATATGTATCATACTAATAAATTAAGAGAATACCCAAGCAAATGTTCAAACTGAGAACTTCTGGCCTCCACACAAGCTTTCAAGCGTCACAGCAACTCTTGTGTGCAGGTTGCTCTAAGCAAAGCTGGTGGTACTCTATGGCAAGCATCACAAGTCCGATCAATTCTCCAAACAAGTATGGTAGATAACTGTGCTCAGAATAACAGGCTCTAGCCTCAGTGAAAAAAAAAAGTTGGAGGTGGTTTCTTAAGGGTTGCAATAGGCGACACGGTTGCAGGGTTGTTATCAGATGAAGTCTTTCATGCCTTTTGCAGGTTTTTTTAATTTATATTTTTATCTTTTCAAATAACGGAGATATCGCCTGTTAACGTAATTCTAGAACACTCAGTATAATGAACACACGACGCGATATATGCTAGAGGTCTGGCAGAGTGGAATATATACAGGGTGTCTGTGGTATACGTAGAAATATTTTGTACAAGAGAAGTAAAAAATTCTTATAGGCAATTTATTTTTTTAAATATTATAAAATAGACAATGTTGTCAGGTTAGACAGTAAAATTATAACTAGAAGGAAGAGACAGGAACATTATTAATATTAATGGTATCAAGTTAGCTGCGCACGATGTTAAACTTGGGTGTTCCACAAGGGTCTATGCTAGGCCCATCACTGTTTTTATCAACGACCTTCTGGGGCTTAGTTACAATATTCGCTGATGATACGACTATATCAGCAGAAACACCGAAACAGTTAACAAACTTGTTTTGAATAAAACCAAAACCAAGTGCATTAATTTTTTTATAAGGGAGATTCCAAGGTACTAATAAAAACCAGACCAGTGATATGCAATTTTCGGATTCAGTAATGTTTCTAGATACTTGAAAGATAGCCTTAACTGCTCCAGGACTACTAAACATATATTGGTTTACTCATGTATTTCTTTAAACATAATTAACTGAGGATGCGGAAGAGATTTTAAGTAACCGAAAACCGGAATAAGAGCCTCTAGTAAACCGAAATGAGAGATTCTGGAAAACCGAAACCGTAACCGAAAACCGAATTGAAGCTGCCTTGAAAACCAAAACTGAAAACCAAATTAACGCTGCTCTGAAAACCAAAACCGTAACCGAAAATCGAAAATGTTGTACTTTAGGTAACCGTAACAGAAACCGAAACGAAATAAATTTCGTTTTCGGTCCCTGCAAGCATTAATTTAATCTGAACCGAAACCCTAACTGAAAACCGCACCATATTACGAATTTTTCCTAACTGTAACCGAAACCGAAAACCGGAATTAGTGTCTGGTAAACCAAAACCCAAACCGACAACCGGAATGTGAGATTATGGAAAACAGAAACCGTAACCGAAAACCGAATTGACGCTGCTTTGAAAAGCGAAACCGAAAATGGTGTACGTCAGTTAACCGTAAACGAAACTGAACCGAAATAAATTTCGGTTTCGGTCTCTGATTATAATTATTATGACGCATTCTGTATCACTTCATACACTTCAGCAAACTATAATTGCATCAAATTATGTAATAAATTGCACACTAGTTTGAAAAGTGTGACAAGTTGTGATACATTTAAAAAATATATAAAAGTTATGTTGATCAATGGATGCTTTTATAATGCTGATGAATTTTTATCTGCGTGTTTTGATTACCAGTAATACATTATCTCATATGATTTTAAATGTAATTTTTATTATACACACTATTTGTTGTTTTTATTTAGATACTTTTAAAATGTAATTTTCTATTATTTGCCCTTCATTTATATTTGTTATATTTTGTTTGTTTTATGTAACCTTTTAATTATCATTGTTGTATTATATTTTATCTGATATTTCAGATACTATTTTGACATCCTGTATCATGTAAATGAGGATCGCGTAAATTATTATTATTATTATTATTATTACTTGTGTCATTGCCACTACGTGACACCCATATTGCCTTTCTGTCTAATAGGGAAGATGCATGAAATTTTAAAATGCTTGAAAAGTGATTTGCTCTTAATTTCCATTACGCAGAAAATGATTATAACAAAAGAAATTCAAAATAAAATTTATTGTCCGTAAAATTAATATTTAGATTATGCTGTAATTTGTAAACAAAACCACGTGACTGCAAACGGTTTCTTATTGGCGTGAAGTCAATGACGACATCCGTTATTCGGATAATTTGTCCAAAGTAGACGCAGTGTCCTAACCTCTCGTTGACGCCTGTCTACGAACCTCCGATTAAAGAACTTATATCTAGATACATAATGGCATGAATTTTATGATCCCAAAAGACTCCCATTCTAAGGCACTTCTTCCCATAAGTTGCTGATTGGCCCATCGGCGTATTCGTGGCCGCTCGTACACGATCGGCTTCAGTTCGATTATCATAATCTCAATTTGACAGTTCGGCCATTAATGTCAATAAATGTTTTTTGTGTTCTCCGACCAAAAACTGGTGAAAAAGTAATTTTATTTTAAGTTGTGATTTGCTTAATACCTAAATGATATTCTCTATTCATATTTACACAGTTTAGTGACAATATATTTTGTGCAAATAAATAGTGAAGTGCTGTGCCGTTTGCAGAAAGCAGTTTAGAAAAGAAGAAAATCGATCGTTCCATAGTCGTAACATGATGCAGTTCAGTTTACAGTTATAAAGTAAATAGCAATTAAATTTTAATATCCTTTCAATACATATTTATCTTACTGTTTTATCTTACTGTAATATCGTATGCCTACATCACGTTATATAAAGAGCCGGTAATGCAGGAATTGCACACAATGCCACTGTTGCCTATGGGATGTGATGTTCATCCATCCATTTTAATGGACATATAATGTGACTATGTTAGGAGCAAACAAGGTATATAGTGAAAAGATAGCCTGTTATGTATCTAGATATAAGTTCTTTAATCGGAGCTACAAACTAATTTTGGAGAATCTTGAATGTAAAATTACCATATTTGTAGTGATACTCTTAGTTTTACATTTAGGCACAATGCAATATTTGTAATTCATAAGTCATAATATTGTTGTTCACTAGCTCATTAACCAAGTAATAACACAATAACACCACAAACAAGAACTTGGTAAACTGACTGTAAACAATAAACAGTAAACTGACATTTGACAAACCCATCGAAATTGCTTTAGATATCATTGGCGCAACTAGAGGGGGGGGGGGGGGCAGGGTGGGCCGGGCCCACCCCAAACTATACACGGCCCACCCCAGAGGAAAGAATAAAAATTAGCAAAAAAAATTTAAATTCATCGACTATTTATTCGGAATCCATAAATCTAAATATCTAAACGTTTTGTTTTAATGTTTTTGTTCATTATAGAGCATGAGCTAGGTGGCTTTTTCGGCAGCTCATCGTTTTATGAACTTTGAGATATTTTTATGGTTTAATGGATTATAACGATTCATAAAATTGACTTCTAGCGGGGCACCTCCTGTCAGGAGCGTCACGAACACTGAAAAATCATGCAACTTCTCTGCAACAACATTTATTTTAATTAGAATAAAAACTATTATTGTGAATAATTGTGATTGATTAATAACAGATAATTTAATTTCATTAACACTGAATTGATCACCTCCATCACATTCAGTTTTACTATAAAACACAAGAGTGCGCTTCGGCAGTTTCAAAACTAACGAATATTATCTCCCGACGAAAGATGTTTACCGTTTACCACTGATCTAATGGAAAATAAAATGTACAAGGAAATTATTTGTTATCTGATTATTTTATTTTGATAGAATTATCGAATTTATTACCTCTGTACTGTAACAATATTTTACAGAAGTATTTACAGGAACAGAAAGAGATATATGTAGAAGAGAACTGCATTTACAAAAGCGCAGACAAACGAATTTTCTCAATTACGCAAGAAATACTTATGAATTTGGCAGTATTATCTACAAATGGTGAAATACAAACCCTCTTAATTTTAATTACATTATAGTGGAATTCACAATTTGCATATACTGCAATTTCTCTATAATAAAACATTTTTTATTGATATTTTATATTTTTATGTCTTGCGCCCACGAAACATACTTTTTGAGGACAATACAATAGGGTCGTTGACCATTTTTTAAAAATTTTATATTCGAGTACTTTATTAAATTTTATTTGACCCGTATTTTTTTATTTTACAATCTAAAGTCATTTTAATAGAGAAATTAATTATTTAAATTAATAAATTTTGAATTCGCGCCCATTGCCACATCAGATGTGAGCGCATACGCAATTATATAAAGGAATAATCGATGGGTGTCGTTTGCTTTGCTTATTTGCTGTTAGCATATAGTCCAGTCAACGGGAGGTGTGCTAATGAATGGATTTTGATGAAACCTTGTGCAATGTGTTAGTAATGGCGTTAATAAAAGAGTTGAAAAAAGATCAGAGTAGGAAATGATCGGAAGGGGAGAAAACACCTTTTATCATGGGTTCCGTAACTTGTAGAATTAGGTCAAAAATGAAAGAAAAGCAATGAATTTACCTTTTTTGGCCCAAAATAAGATGTTTTTACTCTTGTGAATTTTTTCGAAAAATGCATATTTTTTGAAATATGACCACTTGAAAATTGCTAAAGTGAGGGGGGGGAAATGTAAAAGATCTGAAAAAATTCAGGTGAATATGTTATTGAAATACAAAACTTTTTTTATTTGCAACTTTTCTGTAAAGTGCGTTTTCACCGAGTTATTCCAGAAAAACATGAAAAACTACCCCTTTCTTTCAAATTATAATGCTTTAAAAATATGTCATTTAAAATTTCGAAAAAATTCAGACGTATGCATTGAGGCCTTCTAAACATTGTTTGTCTCTTAGAATTTTTTTGTAACTTGCTAATTTTCCAAATTACAGACAATTTTTCAGAATAAATAATTTACTACATTTTTCGCACAAACAATACATGAAAATTCGAAAACTGAACGCCATTTATGTATATTACTAGATTGGGCTAAAGCCCATCTAGCTCCTAGCGGAGGGCTTGAGTGCTTCGCACTCAAATGAGCACTTCGCACTCAATTTAACGTTTCAATCAATTTAATATTTGGAATTTCTTGACAATTTGACATTTTTCCGAAAATTTAACAGTTTTTAATAACTTTACATTTTTTTAAAAATTTGACATTTTTTAGAAATTTTACATCTTTTTAAAAATTAGACATTTTTTAAAATTTTACAATTTTTGAAAGTTGACATTTTTTCCGAAAATTTGATGATTTTTGAAAACGACAATTTTTAGACATTTTTTTTTAATCACATTTTTAAAATTTTTGAAAATTTGACTTTTTTGACATTTTTTAAAAAAATTTCACATTTCTTGGAAATTTTTCATTTTTTTGAAAAACGATTTTTTTGAAAATTTTATATATTTCTGAATATTTGATTTTTTTTAGAAAATTTGACATTTTAAAAAACTTTTTAAAAAATGTTACATTTTCTGAAGATTTGACATTTTTCCGAAAATTTGACGTTTTTTTGAAAATTTGACATTTTTTAGATATTTTAAATTTTTTTAAAAATATGACCATTTTTGAAAATTTCACATTTTTCTGAAAGTTTGACATTTTTCTGAATATTTGATTTTTTCAGAAAATTTTACATTTTTATGACAATTTGACATTTTTCTGAAAGTTTGACATTTTTTGAAAATTTTAAATTTTTCCGGATTTCCGGTTTCAAGTTTCATAAAAATTTGTCATCTTTTTGAAAATTTGACATTTTTTCCAAAAATTGACTTTTTTTTCTGAAAAGTGAAATTTTTTCAAAAATTTGACACTTCCGAATTTTCGACATTTTCCGAAAAGTGACATTTCTCCGAAAAGTTGACATTTTTCCGAAAACTTGACATTGTTCTGAAAAATGACATTTATCCGAAAATTTGACATTTTTCTAAAAAGTGACATTTCCCCGAATATTTGACATTTTTCTGAAAAGTTACATTTTTACCAAAATTTGACATTTTTCTGTAAAACGACATTTTTCCGAAAATTTGATATTTTCTGAAAAGTGACATTTCTCCGAAAATTATTTTTGTGACGAAGGTGTATTTTTGATTCACTCGGATTTGTTTTTTCTTCGATAGTTCCACCTACGTTTCAAATATCAAGTCGATATCTGTATCCATTCGTCTGTTGTAAGAATTTTTCATTTTTATGACATAGGTGTATTTTTGATTCTCTCGAATTTATTTTTTCTTCAATAGTTCCACCTACGTCTCAAATATGAAGTCGATGTTTCTACTTGTTCCTCTGTTGTAACAATTTTTCTTCTTTGTGACGTCACGTAGACGTAGGTGTATTTTTAATTCACTTGTATTCCGTCCGTCTACAACATTTCCACCTTCGTTTCAAATTTCAATTCGATATCTACAACCGTTCCCGACCTATCAGCGAAATCACTTGGAGGCTCTGCCACTTTAAGAAATATCACTCTGTACATCACACTTTACTTATGCGGTAAAACAAATGACATTATTATCGATCAAAATTTGCAGGCTGGTGTCATCTGATGAACGGTTGTTTACCATTTGGCAAGTAAAATTGAGGGCGCTTATGTAGATCGACAGTTTATACGATTGTCCTTGGTTTCAATCTGCATCGCGCAAAAACGCGAAACAAATGTCAATTTAGACAAATCGCCCGTATATGACTTTTTATCGCCTCGCAGATTGACAGCAGTGGACGAATCTGATTGGACGATTCAGAAAATCGATATTTAGCTATGACGTAGGCACGGCCGGGATGAAAAAAAATGTAAAAAAGCCTCCACTTTGACCGCTCCTAGCTCATTAATTTTTGGAGTATGACAATTAAAAAAAAGAAGACTTTTAGATAATTTAATTCTGTACAAATTCGTTAGGGCGCAGTTTTTTGGCCTAGGAGCCACCGTTTAGGAGTTATGGAGGTTTTAAGCGAAAAATGTACCATTTTGAGTCGCTTGGATCGATTTCCCAGAAACGAAAGTATTTAGGACAATTCTGATGGAACTGGGAGATTCCTCAAGAAATTATCTGGACCCTTGTGAAAATTTATTTTTGAGCTAGCTGCAGCCGTTTCCGAGATATAAACGAAAAAGGGCGAAAAAAAAGTAGCGTTTTGGAGTCGAAAAACATGCAATCTTAAAATGTTCATATTTTTCGAAATACACCAGCGGGGCGACCGTACGATGTCGCGATGGAAAGAGGAAGAGTTCTAGTTGATCCGCATCATAAATTGCATAGGGCAAATCGAACATTCGGCTCGACACGAACGAATGAAAAGTGGCATTTTTTGACATTTTAACAAAATTGCAAAATACGACACGACAAAGGGTGCATCGTGAATAAAAAGTGTGGTTCGTAAAAATGCGTCCAGAAAGAGACGGGTGAATTTAATTAGTTAATTAAGAAGTTAATCATTAAATGGAATCGACGAAATATAGCCTATACCAGAAAGAATTTTATCGTGTATTCATCAATAACGTTCCGCGTCCAGAGAATTGAGCGTGACAAAAGCCTTTGTTATTGTAAATTTGGAAAGAGTAACGGCCCGTTCGGATTTTAATATACAAACCGCTCTGCTAATTATAAAAAAATATGAAACCTATATAATTATACCATTTTTAAAGGTTCAATGTAATTTTTAAATTTTCATGTATTTCTTTAATGACATTAAAAAAAATTCATGTATTTGCATGTTTTTCCGGAATAACTCGGTGAAAAAGCACTTTACAGAAAAGTTGCAAATAAAAAAAAGTCTTGTATTTCGATGATACATTCACCTGAATTTTTTCAGATTTTTTTTCAATTTTTACATTTCCCCTCCATCACTTTTAGGAATTTTCGACTGGCCATATCTACAAAAATATGCATTTCTCAAAAAAATTCACGAGAATAAAAACATCCTATTCTGGGCCAAAAAAGGTAAATCTATTGTTTCTTTTTCATTTTTGACCTAATTCTACAAGTTACGGAACCCGTGATAAAAGGGGTGTTTTCTACCTCTTCCGATCATTTCCTACTCTAATCATTTCTTCAACTTTTTTGTTAACGTCATTACAAACACATTGCACAAGGTTTTATCAAAATCCATTCATTAGCACTCAAATTAGAGACTTTGGTCATTTTAGCACTCTGTTGACTGGACTAAGAGATTAAAGAATATTATCACAGTAGAGAAAGAGAGACAGCAGGGAAACTTGAATGGCGGGAACGATTTGCGCAGATCGTCGCGCACGAACCATTTTGGGTTAAAACCTTGGAAAACAGTGCAGGCGACATAGGTACAATTTGGGTACAATTTATTTAGTTCATAGACGTACTTGGTATTATTGTGTTATTTATTGTTTAACATTTATCTATTATTTTCAAGTATGGGCTCTGTTTGTGCTGCAAAATATTGCCAGAACAAACGTTATTTGTGCAAAAAGTCTTTTTTAAATTCCCTACTGATCATAATAATAGGTAAGTAAAATTAACTGAAACTTTTTAGTAACAGATACTTGTATAGAGAATTAAATTTTCTACAAAAAAGAATGCGAGTGCATACGTGTGTATCTTTTTTAATACTTATGTACACAGGAAGCGTACAGTGTGGCTTAATGCGGATTGAACGAATTTAAATGCATATATTGCCAAAACAATAAAATATGGGTACTCTTTACCTGTAAATAAGGAATTATCGCAGGTAGAAAAATTTCGATGCGTTTTGTTTTATTTACATAAAATTGCTTAATTATAAATTATTACATAAATTCCATTCTATTCTGTTCTATGTATTTGGTTTATTTACTTTTTACGCTGTTTAGTAGTGATGGATAAAAGCTGTTATTTTTTAATAACAGGTTTAAACTGCTACTGCTATTTTGAAATAACAGTTTAAAGTATATGTTTAAAAATAACAGATCGCTGAGAAGTACTGACATTGGTATACCGCAGCGCGCAGTTTGCAACTGTTAGTTCATAGACGTTATATTATACATTATGCTGCTGCCGCTGGCCGACGGGCAAAAAAAATCCTTTGATTTTTATGTTTTATAGAGGTATTAATTGATTTTTTCTTATGTTCATATACATATAAATAAAATATAAATAATTTTATTTATATAAATAATTTTTTAAGCCTCAACTTTTAATTATTATTATTTTATGTTAAATTAATAAAGAAATACCAGCATAGAAACACGCCAAACACAGCGTATGCAATAACAATATTGGAGATGCAGGTAAACGAAAATATACATATGGAGAAGAAAATATAAAAGCTCTGAACATATTATGATTTAAAAAACAGCTAAAAGTCAGTACATAAAGCGGAAGGCTCGAGATTTCTACAAAAATATTCAACTCAACTCTGGCATTCCTTCATTTTTAAACTTGGTATGCGGGTAATCGAATATATACACACGGAGAAAAAATCGAAAAGATTTGAATATGTTATGATTAAAAAGCAACTAAGAAGTGTATACATAAAGCCGATGACTCAAGATACCCACAATAATATATTCAACTTCACTACATTAGCGGTTACGTTGCGATTTCATTATCTGCTACTGCTGTTTTCTGAATAACAGTTTAATAGCAGTCAGCAAGAACATTTTTACTACGTTGTGTCGTTGATTGAAGAGTCTATTCACTCAACGGTCGTGTTTCTTATCTGTTATTTTCGTACAGAAATAACAGGCTGCTAATGCTATTTACAAATAACAGTTATAAAATAACAGGTTGTTAAATAGCAACTCATCTCTACTTTAGTTCGCAAGATGCCTCGGCGTAGTTAATAAGTCATATAACGGCTATATCTGTTTGTTTGAGCTTTTGCAAATTTTGCAAGTAGATGTGTACTAAACTCTCAAGAAAATTAATAAAATTACTTAGTTACTTAACTCAAGTAACGAAGGCCCTTCTGTTATAAAAAATCCCAAATGAAGCTATGGAGAAACTATTGTTCTATTTTTTTGAACTATTTTTATTTGAAAAAATACTAAAAAAAATTATATCATGCATGTATTTATAAAAGAAAATTCTGTTTCATATGCTTTTACTTCCTATTTTTACAAGTTGGAAAAAAAATTACATGACTTTTTTAGCTATCTAAAATTATTGCGTATTTAAAGAAATTAATAGAGTTGTCTGTTACTTTGTGATATTCCATTATAACAGGTAACGAACACAAATTTTTCTTGTTAAATATCACGATATTTTTTCTGCTTATGACTAAGTACAGTTTCGTAGTTTCTAGTCTACATTTTCAAGCACACAGACTGTTTAATTTGAATTGGATAATACGGTCCTGTCGGAAACATTTAAATTGTTTGGAATCCAACGCTGACTTTTTACCCGAAATGGCGACTTCAAGGTGAATGATTTTAGTCACGCCAACACAAAGGAGTTTCTTTGCTGTCTCTCTATCTATGCTGTGATATTATATGTAGCTGTTAGTCTTTTTTTTTTTATGAGTTGCGGCGCCGAAGCCGAGCTGTACTGAAGCTTAAGCTTATTGTTAGTCTTAGTATCGATGTGAGTCATTAGGTCTTTTCCTTTGCACAAGTGTGACGCTATTTTTGATGACAGAGATGGCATCAATGCGGATATTATAAGTTAAAAAGAGACAATTTTACACCAGTGCAACTCAGTGCAACACAGGCTATGCGCACTCCTACCATTTTACAAATTTATTGTCTTTAGTTTCCATTACGTCGCTGTGTCGCTACTTGTACTTGAATCATACGACGGCTGCGCAAATCTGCATCTTGCCCGACTGTCACCACCTTCGAGCATATAAGGCAAAATAGAAGTGCCTTTTCAATTTTACAACAATGCGTATGTTTGTTCTCAAAACATATGGACAAGGGATGCGAGAGGCGTAGTAAACACCCACAAAACACAACAGAACATGAAAGTAAACAATACGCAAATTACACTAGACACCATATTGGAGAGCATCTCCTACCGAACACATTATTTAGTACCAGCCAAGAGAATCGGGGATTAATAATTTCTTGTTTACAGTTGTGGACCAAACAAATGAACAGCCATTTAGCGATCTCTATTTTCCTCTATATCCTAGAAGGTCACTACTTTCAGCTTTCAGTTATCACGCCATTATTGTTTACATGTGTGCTAATCCGTTTGCTTATTTGTAAATAACATGAGTTTCCAATGAAATTAACTAGAAACGACGCTGTTCTGTTGAATATTAAAAACTGTAATGGGTTTTAAGTGTTGTGTTGTTCTAACACAAGGACGTGAAAATGCATATTGATTTGTAAAAAACGTTGCTCCCAAGAAATTGACTAAAAAGGACTGTGGTATTATTGAATTTTAAAGACTGATGGGTTCTACGTGTTGTGTTTCTACTTCTTAAGGACGTGAAAATGTATATCATTTAATTGTATTACAGGTATTTTGATACATTAGTTACTTTAACACTTTACTTATTTCAAAGCAGCTTCAACATCTTAATACTTTTGTAATAATTTTACTTACGTTAGTTACTTTTTAAATGTATTTTTAAATGTTATTGCATTTATTGTAATGATTTTCCGTTAAGTTATTAAATGATCAATTTCTAGCCCACCGTTAGACTATAAAAGTTCTTTGACAAAGATCTTTTATAATAGATATTTTATGAGTAATTTGATTGATATTTTATCTCATGAAATATCTTTTATAAAAGATCTTTGTCAAAGAATTTTTATAGTCTAATGATGGCCTAAGCAATTTGTTTGAAAATTGTTTAAAATTCCCGCCTGTACCAACCTCGCCTGTATCGAAAAGGCAGGATTACAGCGCTGTCTACGACGTAATGTTTGCAGTTTGAAAAAATACTGAGAGTTCCCTATCTAAATATAATATATAAGTCTTTAATCTATGGTGCTACACTTTTAGTGCAAAGGAATAGACCTATTGTATTTTAAAGGAATACTAACTTCAAATTTTTTAACTTCAAATTTTTAACATTTCGAGATTCGGCACTTAAATAGTTGTTGTTTACATAAAACTCGTATACCATATAAAAATCTACTATGGGTAAATTCTCTGAAGTACCTTTCACAAAATTAGGTTCCATTATAAACAAATATTAAACATACAATGTAAACGTAAATAACAAATCAAGAGAGCTATACCTTAGAACTGAATGATCATTAGACATGTCATCATTTACTGCCTTTTTATTTTCAAAACGAATTTATTCTTGCATGTGATGATTAGAACGTTTTTTAATATGATATATGCAATGTATATTTATTATACTTTTTGATCATATATCAATATTTTGTAAATTTTGTTGAAGGAAACGACCCTATTCTTAAAAAAATGTCTAACTTTTAATTTGAGTCCTTTTGACCTTAAAAAATTAAAACTTAACCCCGCCTATGAATAGGAGGTCGCAAATATTTCATTAACCTAGAGGCGCACTACTCCCTAATCCGGTCCTGACGCTGTATGATGGGTAAATAGAGGCATAGCTTATGGTAAACAACTTAAGGCCGAAAAACACATGAAATGTCTCTTTGAACTGTAGGCACCGACAGCATGGGACATTCCTTTGAAGGATGATGGCACTATTCAAATAGAATGGCCGGTGACCATTTATCTGAATGGTCGGTGACCATTTATCTGGTGTTCTTTTTAAGTTTTTTATTTCTCTCATCGATGCAATGACTACAGCAAAAAGACATTGAATTTGGTTTAGTTCGACAGCCTTTTAGTAGTCAATATTAGAGCCTGAAAATTTTGTATTTTAGAATATATTTAATTCAAGCGAAACCGTTGGATAAAGGCCAAAATTTTAAGGAATTTCTGCTTCTTTTGAGCCCACAAGTTAACATGCACAATATTTGTACGTATACTCCAGACAGCCTGTACATCTAAGAAATGAACTTATTAAATTGACTACTGTGGTTCTACACTTTATCTACCGTTATGGGAGCAGGTTTCTAAGGTATTTTTAATTCGAAGAATGAGAATTAGTCATGATAAAGCTCTTTTAAATATGTATTTTTCGAATTTCAGGACTAAAATAAATTTATTTCTTACCACAGCTGCCTCTTCTTGTTCCTCATGATTCCTGACACTCTGCTTGCTAACAGATGGGACAATAGCCGTAATAGTAGCTGTAGTAGAAGTGGTAGTAGTAGTAGCTGTATCACTTTGAGTTGTAATTTCTTCATTTGGCTTAACGAAATTTGGCGGAGTACTAGACGCTAATGTCGTTTCACTGGCACTATCTTTATTTACATTTATTTCGTTATTACATTCGACTTTGGTTACAGTTTCAAAATAATCACTGGGACTAGCACCAGGTACACTGGCAATGCACAGAATATGATTGGAGCAAACGCCAAAGCTGTTCAAAAGTTCAGCAGGATTGTTTGCATCAATCACAGTAACTATACTGGCTGAATGTGTGGTCGTACATATCCAAACCAGGGACGAAAGTCGCGTTTCTAGCAGAGCACCCTCTTTTCCATTATCCAGTTCTTTGTCTAAGTTTTCGACTTCATTTGGTGTGTGACCTAGTGAGGGTACCTTTGGTTGTTCTGAATAGAATACGCTGCCACCGACCTGTAATGAATTACTATATTAAAATTTAGACAATTGTACTGGTTGGCCTCTCTTATGAAAAGCCCTTAAATATTCTGAAGCTGTTATTTAATTAGATCTTTAAGTTATGAAAAAAAATGATATCCATAATGTCTACCTTCTCTTTGTACTAAATTTGACAGATAAAAGAAAAAATTAAATAATCTATATTTTTTGAAAATTAACATATTTGAGAGCAGTATTTTGGAGAGCAGAATCCAAATATGCAAAAAATACAGGCTGTTCCTTTTAAAAATTTGATTTTCATGTCAATTGCATCAAAACTGGAAGTCGGCCATTTTGGTTCTTTACATCACATAATTGAAAATTTCATCCCATATCACCACACTGCAAATTTGAAAAAATCCATTCGCTCATTCAAAAGTTACAAGACGTCACTCTAATGTTACAAGATTGTATACCATGTTTTTTGCACTTTCCGACTTAATAATATAACGAGGTTGTTTTGTTCTTCGTTTTGCAAGCAAAACCTAAGATGGCACCACCCATATTAAGTAACATATTAAGAAAATTACAAAGGTGTATGAGCTTTAATGTTTTAAAAAAAATAACTCAAAATGTGTAAATGGTAACATGCAACCTAGTAATAGTAGGGTGACGAAGAGTGTCCCTATCGGCTGAGCCACCCGATATATATACAATTTCATAACTCAACCTTAAAAAGGAGCAACTATCTTCAATAGAAGTGTAGTACACATTTACTTAACATGAATTTTTTTTCAGTTTAATAACGCCAACCATTTGGCTAAAAACTGCTTTTTCCCAGTCAAGATTTTTAGTACAGTGCTTTTTAATAGATGGTGCTACCTACAGCACTACAATAGGACATCTGCATCATGTAACCAACATAATCTTAAATTTTAAGTTTTTCACGTTTATTCTCATTTTTAATGGGCGGGAAATCTTGTGGCGCAATTATCACCATGTGTTGAAAACATAATATCATACTCTTTACATCACGTTAAAATCGATCTCGAAAATAAAATTGTAAGTACTATCAACAAATTAGAAGAAAAAATGGTGAAAATGCTGAAAGTAAATCAAGAAAAAAGCATAAACATTCCACGCTCTAGCTGTACTTATCCGAGTGAGACAGATGACGACGCGCACGCGGTCGACGGGCCACCAGTAAACGTTGCTCCAGTGATTAGTAGTTCCAATGAACCAAAAACAGGGAAATTATTGTACTCACAATTGCCAGCCCTGCAGAACAATAAACTTAGCAAGTCATATGTGTCAGACAACATGGGGCAAAACAAAACAAGCACAAATGTACAACGAGGTCGTGTAAATGCAGAGCAAAACAAAAAAAATCCAGGTATACACTCTAACGTTAACAGTGGCGTGTCAAGACAGCATAATAATAACTCGCTAATAATAAAATCTAAAGACCTAACCACAAACTCTGACAACATTCTCACAAGCATTAAAAATAGTGTGAATCCAGTAGCACAATCTATTGCTATAAATAATGTAAAGAAAATACAAAATGGAATTATTATTGACTGTGCAGATAAGGAATCCCTGGAAAAATTGAAAACAAGTGTTGACGACAAATTAAAAAATACATATGAGGTGGGCATAAAGAAAAAATTTCACCCAAAACTAATAATTTTTAAGGCAAACCAAGATGACATCAATATTGAGAATGAGATTTTAGCTAAAAATATCATCGTACACAATCAAATTAACGCAACAAACATCAATTTTGAGCTAAAAGTTGTTAGGAAGATGGATATAAAAAATACGAACACAAGTAATATTATCCTTTCAGTCGATCCTGCCACCAGGCTACAAATTCTAAATAAAGGTTCTCTTAGTATAGGATGGAAAAAATGTGAAGTGAGGGACTCATATCATATCAAAAGATGTTACAAATGCTCAGAATTTCATCATTTACAAAAGGACTGCAAAAGTTCGACCACAGTTTGCGGATTATGCGCAGGAGGCCACGAAACAAATCTCTGCACCTCATCTGAAAGTAAGTGTGCTAATTGTATAAGGTACAACAAAGTAAATAAAACAAATCGTAATATTAACCATGCAGCAAAAAGTAAATTATGTCCCTGTTATATTAGGTTATTGGAAGAAATCAAGCATAATGTGGAATTTAATGCAGACTTTATATAGCAATCAAGTTACCAATTTAGCAAAAACATGCATCATCATGCTAACATGGGAACTCAACACAATAGTAGGGAGTTTGCATATGAGTCAGAGGAACATAAATTAAGAATATGCCATATCAACATCAGAAGTATGAGAAATAAAATTCAAGACTTGGAAATTTTACTAGCATCATTAAACTTCCCTGAAGTTGTTTGTATAACAGAAACTTGGTACAAAATCGAAGAAATTAACCACATAAATGTATATTCATACAATGTCGCTGATTATTTTTGTAGAAGTGAGTTGAATGGCGGTGGTGTTATTATATTGATTCAAAAAAATATTAATTATAAAATTATTCACTCAAATACAAGAAAAGTAAGTTCTCTGTTCGAATATGCACTGTCTGAAATTTATTATAATAATGTAACTCTTTTGATAGGATGTATTTATAGGGCTCCATCAGCCGATATTAATAATTTTATTACTGCCATGGATAATTTGCTAAATAATGTAATTAAACCAGATGAGACTGTCTTTTTATGCGGTGATTTTAATATGAATTTCGATTATAAATGTATAGAAACATCTGCAAAACAATTATGTAACCTGCTGTCAACATTTGGTTTAAAAGCGTGCATAAGTGAATTTACGAGAATTCAAAATAACTCCAAAACAATTATAGATAACATATTTTCAAATATAAGTGTAGACCTTTTGGATCCAAAAGTCATACATGCAAATATTTCTGACCATTTTATGCAGATAGTAAGTTTTAAATGCAAAAAGAATAAGAATAATGATGATCATTATTTTAAAAGATGCTTTAAGAATAAACAAAACATAGGTAATTTTCAATTTATTCTTTCCAAGGAAGAATGGAATTTTTTGGACTCTGATGACAACTGCGACACTAAATTTAACATGTTTTTTAATATATTTATTGATTGTGTAGACATAGCATTCCCAATACAAAAATGTCATCGTAATAGTAATAAAAATAGTCGACCATGGGTAACTGCAGAAATAATAAACCAAAGCATGTTTATCAGAGATATCTACAAGGTGTACAAACATACAAATGATAATAATGTATTTATAAGGTATAAAATTTTAAAGAAAAATCATGAATCATTAGTCGAAAGAACAAAGAAATCGTACTACGACTCCTTATATGCTGAATCCAACAATAAATCTCAAACTGCGTGGCAGTTAATAAACAATCATACTAGTCAAAAAAATAGAATAAATCTGCCTCATTCACTTTCAGATGAAAGTGGAAATAAAATAGAAGGATATCAAAATATGGCTCAAGGATTTAATGACTATTTTATCAATTCTATAAAAATATTAACACGTAATATGAATATGAATACCAATGCTAGAAATGCATCTAAAGCAAACTCACTTTTCTTGTCCCCCTTAACATTGTTACAAACTAAAGACATCATTAGATCAATTGCAAACAAAAATTCAGCAGGTTTTGATGGTGTACCATGTTCCTTGTTATTAGAAGTCATTGATTACATAGCCGAGCCACTTACTAAACTAATAAATTTTTCATTTTTAGAAGGTATATTTCCGACATTACTAAAACAAGCATTGGTTGTGCCTATTCATAAAAAAGGAGACATATCCTTAATATCAAACTATAGAGGTGTAACACTTTTATCATTTTCAAAAATGTACGAAAAGGCTTATAGTATAAGACTAAATGATTTTCTCTTTAAAGAAAATATATTGTCCTCATCACAATACGGTTTTAGAAAGGAACACTCCACACAGGATGCTATTTTATCGCTTTATAATTTCATATTGACTAATTTAGATTTGCAAAACAATACAATGTGCCTATTTTTTGATCTTAGCAGGGCGTTTGATACCATTAACCATGAACTCTTAATAAATAAACTTTATAATTATGGGATTCGCGGATCTGCATTAAACTGGTTATCAAGCTATTTGAAAGACAGACATCAAACAGTAATACTAAAACAAAACAATAATACTTTCTACTCTACACCAAGTTGTATATCTACGGGAGTTCCTCAAGGGAGTACACTTGGCCCTGTTCTTTTCATTATATTTGTGAACGATATTGTGAATGGGTTTGATAAAAGTTCCTTGGTTTCGCTTTTTGCTGATGACACATCGGTAGCCTTACAAGACAAACATGTAGATAATCTTAGCAGTAAAGCCATGTCCCAAGTAAACATCATGCAGAATTATAGCAGTGAAAATGGTCTTGTCCTAAATGCCTTGAAAACAAATATGATAGTATTTTCTACAAAACCTAAGATGGATCATAGCCTATTAGTGAGGATCAATAATAAAAGCATTGAACAAAATAAAACTGTGAAATTTTTAGGCCTATACATTGATTATACGTTATCGTGGAATAATCAAGTAGATCACATTCTTAGTAAATTAGCATCTTATTGTTTTGTTATTTGGCAGCTTAGAAAAAATGTAAATTTAAACACTTTAAAAAGTTATTATTTTGCTTATGTGCACTCTTGCATAAACTATGGTATAATTTGCTGGGGCAACAATGTTCGCATGCTCGAAATCTTAATTATGCAAAAAAGAATTATTAGAACTATAACTTTCAGACATCGTCTGGATTCATGCAGAGATCTCTTTAAGGAACTTGGTATTTTAACTGTTATATCAGTATATATTTTAAATTGTGTGTGCTATGTTAAACACAACCTAATTAATTATGGTAAAAGCAGAGATGCTAAATCCAACTACAGCTTACGTCCAAATGGCAACCTAGATATTCCCTGTCACAAGCTGTCACTTGTGGCTAACAGTCCTATTGTTATGCAAATAAAAATTTTCAACAAATTACCATTTTCATTGAAAATAATACCAAATATTAAACTCTTTAAAATCAAGGTTCGTATACTTTTGTTGAAATATAGCTTTTACAGTGTTCAGGAATATCTGCAATGTAAAGACTTTTGAGATATAAAAATTATGTACTGTCTATTAATTTAATTATTCTAGTACTTTTAAATAGTGACTAAATTGTTATTCATTGAATGCACTTTTAAACTTAAATTTTTAAATTCTTAACAGTGATGTTTGTACATTTTAATTATTTACTTTTGTACTTGTTAAACACAGGATTGTTTAATTTATATACATTTTAACTTAAATTTTATACTTAATTTTAAGATTAATGGAATTTCTCTACCTTACCTTATTGATTGACAATATTCAATACTTCTGTAGAAGTCTGATGAAAATAAAGGATTATTATTATTATTATTATTATAATGTTTGTATACGCATTTTTAGCTTGGAGCCGTACTGGATCCAAGCAAATATTTAAAAATTCACGTAAATAATTTTTCAATATTGTTGATTAATAAAAATAGACATTCACGCGCGCGACTCTGCATAGTAAAGAGCTGTCAGATAGTGGATTCATTAAATTGATTTAATAGTGATTATAAACATTTAAAAGTGACGAAAAGACATTTCTATATAAAATTAAGTGCCTCAACACATTAAAGACTGTTTCCGCCGCCGACTTTGAGGGCTTTTTCACTGCGAAAATGTCCCAAGAAGAAGCGCGCGGAATTTCCGAGAGTTGAATTGGTGAAAGTGAGACAGAAACACAACCTGAAAAATCAACAGATAAGGACTGGAGAATAAAAACTGGAAAAAAAAGAAGCAGGAGATTAAAAACATTATCACAACGTAAAAAAGCCATTGCCAGCTTATCTCAACCTGGGACTTCAAAACAAACAATTAATGCACCTAATTTTAAACACCCAACACAACAGAATAAAACCTTACAAAATACAGATGATAGGATGGAAATATCTAATACACCCCAAAATAACTACACAACACAAAATCAAAACAGACCAAAAAATATATCTGTTGCTATGCAAAACATTTTTCGTAAAAAATATAAAAATGTCTATTATGCTACAGCTCCTGAGGGCACAACTAGAACAAGACTTGCAGGCATATGGTGCTCAATATTTCCCAATGTCCAAGACATCATAATCCAAACAAGGAAAGGTTTTATTATTAAGTCAGACAACACAAAAGAACACATAGTAAAGGCACTGGATCACCTGAAAAAAGATAAGGAAATCTCAACTTTTGAGGAGAGTACTACTCCACAAACTACAACACACCAAACATCAACATCACAATCATATTCTGCGGTTATATCTCAGGTGGACATAGATATAAAAGAAAAAGAAATAAGTGAAATCTTACTTAACAGCAACATAGTACACCGTTATTGCAAACGCATAATATCAAAAAGAACCAACAATCCCTCATTATTTATACGAATAATTACAGGCGACGTAAGATCATATGAAAAACTAATTAACGAAGGAGTATATTACAAATGCAGATATTTTGCGGTTTACCCCAGCCACCCACCAGAACCTTTACCAGTCCCGTGTGCAAAATGTTCCATGTTTACACATACCACTGATCAGTGTAACACTCCAATAAAATGCTCAAAATGCCACGGAGACCATAAAGACATTGAGTGTAAAACCAATCTTCCACCTACTTGTAAAGCATGTGGCTCTACAGAACACGTTGCTTGGTCCATAAAATGTCCACAAAGGCCTACCAAACCTATCGATGGAATACCGAATGTTAAAATTTGCTCTATAAACAAAAAATCAGCTGACCTGGACAAAAAAGTTACAAGAAGCAGCAGAATTCATTCAGTTATCACAATCCATGACCATATTGACACTTACACAAATAAGATAAATAAACCTAAAAATAACAACCGTCAGGAACTATTGGCTAAACTACAAAAGAGGTTTATTGATCAATACAACATTAACACCGTTCCCACATTTGTAGGAAATCGTCTTTATATACTCATGTTTGATCTGAATTCTGAAAACAACGATACACCCACAGAACCAAGCGAAGGTATTCAAATTCACCGGGATGTCTAAAATTAAAATACTTTATGCCAACATCAACAGTTACAACTCTAAAAAACATTTGATAAATTACTATGCAGAACATAACGATATCAAATGCAACATGTTTGTGGAAACCAAAACTGCAATAAGTACATCGACTAATTATAAGGACTGGATTACAATTCAAAAAAATGGTAACGTTGTGAACACAAATATAAGAGGAGGTAGTTTAATTCAAAGTGATAAACATCTCAAAATGGGAAAAGCAAATCCACCCCATTTAAATAACCCATTAAACGAAACCATACACTGCACAATGCCCTTCAAGAATAACAAAATTCACATATTTTTAACTTATTTCCATCCAAATAGTGCAACTATTGAAGACAATTTGTTTGTGAAAGCCTCACAATATGCCATTATAATTGGTGACTTCAACGTCAACAATAGAAAGAAAAAACAAATACAGCATTTTCTAAATAATTCAGACTTTGTGCAAATATCAACTCCACCAACATTCATTATGGCAAACAATGAAAATTCCACTCCCGACTTGTTTTTCTGTACAAAAAATATTAGGCAAAATATTTCCGACGTTCACCTAATTCCAGACCTGTGCTCTGATCATTTAGCCATAGAATTCTGTCTCGACCTTGACTAACCTCCTATGGACTATGATGAGGAAATAAAATAAAATTTTAACAAGTGTAATACGGAACGTGTAAATGCACAAATGTTACAATATATAAATCATGCAACTCCAATATCCCCTCAATACATTACATTCTTTCTGGAGAAACTTAATCAAACTGTCAGTGAAAACACACCAAAATTCACAAAAAAATACTTCTCACATAGACTACCGCCATTCATAATTAAATTAATCAAGATTAAGAAACAACTATACTGTGAAATCAAAAACAATAATGAACCAGTTCTAAAGAGAAAATTTAATGACCTTAACAAAGACATCCACAAACTGATACTACAATACAGATCTTCCCAATACTTAGAAGTGTGTCATGAAATAAATGTGTCAAAAGGAAAAAAGTACTGAAACCAAATAAAAAAACTATCAAAATATCGTAAACATAATAATAGTCAGTTTCTAATAGAAAATAATAAAACATTAATAGCAGATCAGGAAATTGCAGACACATTTGCAAATCATTTTAAAAAATCGTACCAATTTAGTGAAAATATCAACTTTGACGCAAATCACCAGAATGAAGTCGATGATTGGTACAACTTATATTTCGAAGAAAGGCGTTTTGAAGATATTCCTCCGATAGATGCAGATGAGTACTATGCTGCAACCGTAACAAAAAAGAACACTACATCCGGATATGACAATATATCATACGGTATATTAAAAAAACTAGACGCAGATATACACGAAGAAATAATGCGAATATACAACTACTGCTTACTAAACTCATTTTTTCCTCCAGAATGGAAAAAGGGTAACGTGATTACAATACCAAAGAAAAATCTTGATCACTCTGATGTAGCCAACTACCGACCCATTACCTTGTTACCAGTAATCGGGAAAAACTTTGAAAAGATCATTAAAAAAAGAATAGAAGCATCTGTTGGTAATTACATACCCAACTATCAGTTTGGCTTCAGACATGGATCATCCACAATGCACCCCCTAATAGTATTAACCAATAATGTCCAAACCAACAATAAACTAGGAAACAAGTCGGCTGCCATCTTTCTTGATATAAACAAAGCCTTCGATAGTGTTTGGCACCACGGACTTCTGTATAAATTACATCAAATTCGGTGCCCAGACTATCATATGGATTTTAAAACACTATCTCTCAAACCGATCTCTTCAAGTCCAAGTTAAAAACAAATTGTCCACTCCATTTACTCCTAAACAAGGTTTACCACAGGGTTCTCCCCTTTCTCCACTACTCTACAATATTTTCTGCTATGACATATATAATTACAATCTGGAACATCCACGGAATGTTGACCATACGGCATATATGCTACAATTTGCTGATGATAATTGCCTGGTCTCCCATGGGAAATCTTTGAGAGAAACCATTGAAAAACTTCAACAACTCTCAGATAATACAATATTCTGGATGAAGAAATGGCGCACTATTCCAAATCCAAATAAATCTCATCTGATTATATTTAACCATAGAATTACAGATAATTCTCCATCAATTAATCTACTTCAACAGACACTCCGACCTTCTCAATCTTGCAAGTACCTAGGTATCAATATTGACAGCAAGCTACATTTTAAGTCTCACACAAAATGGTGTAAACAAAGTGTTGTATCAAGAACTAAACACTTTAGATCCCTTACATATAGAAATGAAGGCATGTAAATACAAAATGATTTGCCGACCCATACTGGAATATGGTTTCATTCTATTTGGAAATTGTCGAAAGCCAGCCTTAAATAACATCGAAGTAGGGGAAAGAAGTAGTCTGAGGAAGATCACGAAAATTAGGCACCCCAACAATCCATTGCACAATCCCTCTAATAACCTTCTTTACCAAAAAACCAAAATTGAACCTATACTCTCCAGATTCCAAAGACTCTCAAAAAAATTCTCCAGCAATTTATCTAACATCGAATTAATAAATCCTTTAATTTACTCAACAAATCCCAACATCCCGCCCAAAAGAGTATTCCCTACCCAAACAATCTACGAATCCCTTGTGTTATTACGTAAACAACAATAGTGTGACGTGTTTCCACCCTTAGGAAACTACCCCTTGCAAATTCCGTGGGTTCCAAAAATTATAACAAGAGATTGTCCACTAACACACTTTATTAAATATTTACTGGATACTTCACAATACTATCGTTAATTTAAATGCACTTTACTGACTAAAATCACAATGTTTATCACTTTGTTTATCTTTGAAGTCTTTTAACCTCACTTCCTATACTTTCTGAACTTTCTGAACTACTCGCCGAGAATGCGGTCGGTCTTTTATACCTAAAAATGACAGATCTCGATTGTTCTGTGATGACGCCACCATTCTCTCGATAATTCCAGATGTCACTTTGGAATCTTCTGGTAGGTTCTTTTTCGAGTAGGTGCAAATACATCATTCTAGGGGTTGTAACACATTACACTGCCCCCTCCTTAAGCATGAACGTCCCGGTCAGGCAGTTCAGCCTCTTTTACGTACTTCGCCAGTCTATCCAAGTGTACGATCTTCATCTTGGACTTTTTGTTTCGTTGAATCCGATAGACGACATCATTAATTCGGGTAATAACAGTATAAGGTCCTTCCCAAGGAGGTTGAAGTTTCGGTGACTTCCCTTTCTTTCGCTGTGGGTTATACAGCCAAACTAGATCTCCTGCCTTGAACCCTTCTGAACTACCCTTACGGTCGTATCGAGCCTTCATTCGGTCACTGGCTATGGTGATTTGGTCTCTAACCAGCTCATGAACATTTCTTAGCCGTTCACTCATTTCATCCACATAGCTGTTCACAGGAAGCTGTTCTCCGCCTGGTGTTCCGAAAATCAAATCACACGGCAGTCTGATCTCATGTCCAAATACTACACGGGCTGGTGTTTGTTTCGTAGACTCGTGGATAGCAGCTCTGTATGCCATGAGGAAGAACGGTATGTGGAGATCCCAATCACGTTGATTCTTATGAACCACTTTAGAGAGATGTTCTTTCATGGTCTTGTTATGTCGTTCCACCATTCCATCTGATTGCGGGTGAAGGGCTGTTGTCCGTGTTTTGTGTATCCCCAATAACTTGCAGATTTGCTGAAACACCCCTGACTCAAAGTTCCTCCCTTGATCTGAGTGCAGCTCCAGGGGTACAACAAACCGACATATCAAATTATCTACCAAGACTTTGGCAACAGTGACTGCTTCTTGGTTTGGAATTGCATAGGCCTCTGGCCACTTACTAAAATAGTCCATGGCAACCAGTATATACTTGTTACCGTCCTTGGTTACTGGGAATGGGCCGGCTATATCGATCGCAATCCTCTCGAAAGGAGCTCCGACGTTATATTGTTTCATTGCACCCCTACTTCTAGTCTGCGGTCCCTTACTGGCTGCACAAATTTTGCAATTGCGACACCAAGCTTCCACATCTTGACGACTATTTACCCAATAAAATCGTTCTCGTACTTTATTCAGGGTCTTATTAACGCCGAAGTGCCCACCGGATGCTCCATTATGCACTTCCTGAAGTACTTTCGGTACTCGACACCTGGGAATCACTAGACGCATAACAACTTCCCTGCCATCCGGGCTTTCCCAAGCTCTCTTTAGCAGCCCGTTCATGACTTTAAGTGAATCCCATTGGGCCCACAAAGCCTTCAATCCAACTGCCTTATCCGAAACATCCTTCCACGCTGGTCGAATTCCTTTCTCCTTTGCTCTCAATATAGCCCCAATTTCTGTGTCATTCAGTTGTTCTTGTCTCAGGGCTTCGGTCGTCCAATCGTCCGGAACCTCTATTTTAATAGTGTTGACGGCCACCGTACCCTGCAATTTCTCAACGTGGCGGCAGTGCTTGCAATCTTCCTTGCATGGTCTTCTAGATAAAGCGTCTGCGTTCTTATGAGATCTTCCAGGTCGATGTTCTATTTTGAAATCATACTGTTGCAACCGTTCTATCCGACGAGCCAGTTGACCTTCAGGGGTTTTCAACTGCAACAGCCATTTTAATGCAGCATGGTCGGTCCGAATCTTGAAATGTCGTCCATAAAGATATTTATGAAAATGGTCCACTGATTTAACGATGGCCAGTAACTCTTTCCGGGTTACACAATAGTTTCTTTCCGGTTTGGACAGCACCTTGCTGAAGTACTCGATCACTCTTTCCTGCCCATTCTGGATTTGAGACAGTACACAACCGACCGAAGAATTGCTGGCATCCGTGTCTAAAATAAAAAGTCCTTCCCGTTGTGGGTGCGCTAGCACAGGACCAGTGCATAGAGCTGCCTTCAATTTTCTCCATGCTGTTTCACATTCCGGTGTCCATTGGTACTGCACTTTCTCTTCTGTCAGCCGGTGTAATGGCTTCGCAATTTCTGCAAACCCTTCCACAAAGCGCCTATAATAAGTGCAGAGGCCAAGGAAGCTCCGTACTTCATGAACGTTAGATGGTCTTGGCCAATCTCGTACAGCAGAAATTTTGTCGGGGTCTGTTTGTATTCCATCCGAAGACACCACGTGACCAAGAAATTTGACTTCTTTCTGGAATAGCAGGCACTTCTTCGGGTTCAACTTCAGATGGGCATTCCTGACTCGCCCAAATACTTCTTGAAGATTTTTCAAATGTTCTGTAAAGTCCTGTCCCATAACAAGCACGTCGTAAAGGTAAACCAGGCACGTCCTCCAGGTTAGCCCTCGCAGTACGAATTCCATCAATCTTTCAAAGGTAGCTGGCGCATTGCAAAGTCCAAAAGGCATCACGGTAAATTGATAAAGACCACTGCCTGCTGAAAACGCTGTCTTCTCCTTATCATCAGGATGAAGCCCCACTTGCCAGTATCCACTCCTAAGGTCTAACGTAGAAAACCATCGTGAGCCTGCCAACGTGCTTAACGTGTCATCAATTCGTGGTAATGGGTAACTGTCTTTCTTTGTGACATCGTTTAATTTCCGATAATCGACACAAAATCTTAATGTTCCATCCTTCTTGGCAACCAAAACTACTGGCGATGACCAGGGACTCGTCGACTCCTCAATGACTCCATTTTGTAGCATCTTGTCTATCATTGCCGAGGCATCTTCTTGTTTTGCTAATGGAAGCCTCCTAGGTGGTTGTCGAATAGCGGGCGAGTCGCCAGTATTTATCCGATGCTGGACTATGTCTGTTTTTGTAAGGGCCTCTGTATTCTTGGCAAATACTGAACTTTCCTTTTCTAGAAACTTGATTGCCTCCCTTCGTTCATCCTCAGATAAATGCTCCAACTGGGTACTCAGCAAGGTCAAAACTTCCTGGTCTATTTTCGTAGACGAACTTCCCTCTGTTTTTTCCTCGCACCTCGCTACCCATGTGACCGGTTCATAGGAGCCAATTGGTTTGCCTTCCTTAATTGTCACTGAGTGGGAATTTAAATTAACGACTCTAATTGGGATTTTGTCTTTAGTCCGGGTTAAAGTTCTCGCCACAATAATATTGGGTAGGCACTTAATCGATTCGTCATCTTCAACTAGGCCAACACGGTACCCTCCAGGATTTCCTTCTAAGGCAGCATCGATCATTTGTTCCGAATGAGCAGGAATCTTAATCGTCTGTGTTGTTAACAACCTTGCTTTATGGAATTGGTCGTCTGCGGTTGCCAGAATAAATTCCTCATTTCCAATTTTTAAGACTCGCTCCCCTACGTCAACAATGAATCCCTGCTCTCCCATGATGTCCAGACCCAAAATGAAATCATCCATAATGTCAGCCACAATGACCTTGTAATTGAACCTCAACCGTCCAACCTGCAGTTCCAAGTTGACCTCTCCATGGACCGCAGCCCTGTCCCCCGTGGCTGTTCGAATGATTACTCCATTTTGCTTCTTGTCAATCTGCAAGCCTGATATAAACCCTGGCCGCACTATTGGTGACGTAGCACCGGTGTCAATAGTAAACACGCATTTTCTTCCATTCACATATCCTTGCAACAACAGACTGCTTGGAATTCTTTGGAGCTGGGAAATCTTTATTTCTCTGGGGGCACCGCATTCCCTAGCCAGCACAGCCCCCTTGGTGCTGGCTATCTTTAGTTTTCCTGCTTCTCTTCAACATTCACAGCATTTACTCGACTCTCCGAGTTCTGCTGTCGACAGTCTCGTTTCTTATGTCCCACCTTGCCGCAGTTGAAACATTTAATACCTCCGCTCGGCTTTCCTTTATTTTGTTGTTTCTCCTGCTTTCCGAGGCCATCCAATTTATCGCATAATTTGGTGAATATTTTCTGCATCTCAGTCAGCAAGGGGTTCTGGTTCATTTCTGGTTGCGATTCTTCGAGAGTCACAGCTCGAACTCTCGACCTTGGAGTATCCCTGTAAGCGGCTTCTACTTCGAGTGCACGCACCAAAGCTTCGCTACTACTTTGGTGTCTCGTCAACCTCAGAACTCGCCTGACCTCTTCGTCCCTTATACCATCTAAAAAGGCCCCCACGGCTAATTGTTCCTGGAATTCTTTAGGTGCACTCGGATACGCCAGGTGTGCCAGTCTCTCTATCGCAGCTTCAAATTCTTGTAAACTTTCCCCAGCTTTTTGCATCCGGGATTTCAGCTGAGTCTGGTATAATTGGGCAAGGTGTTGATCGCCATACCTCAAGTCTAATGCAGCCTCCAAGACTTTAAAGTCCCTTTGTTTCTCAACTGGGATGGTTTGGAGCAACTCTGAAGCTTGGCCCCTTAATGCTAGAACTAATGCCATGGCCTTTTCCTCATTATCCCAATTGTTCGCACACGCTGCTGCCTCAAACTGCCCCTTGTACGTCGTCCAGGAACTTTAGCCGTCAAAAGAAGGAGGTTTTAGTCGCTGCCCTGATGATACCACCTGCTGGCTTCCTCTATCTCTCAACTGTCGTTTAAGCCGGTCTATTTCTCCCTTGACTTCTTCGAACTCACTCATCTTTTCTTCAAACTGATTTACTTTTCCTTTTACTTGACCGACTTCGGTCTTGACTTCACCTACTTTATCTTCGACCTTAACTACTTTTTCTTCTACCTTGCTTATCTCTTCTTTGACTTCACTTTTGACAGAAATGATTGCGTCCTGTTGTATTTTTATTTGATCGCTCAGGATTTTCCTTAATTCCTCCTGGCGTCTTTCTTCCAAGTCTTCCATTATTTTTCTGAGTGCGTCTTTTTCCTCTTGACGTTGTCTTTCTTGCTCTTCTTTCTCCTCTTGCTGTCGTATCTTCAGGTCTTCCATAATTTGTCTCAATTCGTCTTTCTCTGCTTGACGTCTTCTTTCTTCATCCTCTTTTTCTTTCTGACGTCTTGTTTCTTCATCCTCTTTTTCTTTCTGACGTCTTGTTTCTTCATCCTCTTTCTCTTTCTGACGTCTTCTTTCTTCATCCTCTTTTTCTTTCTGACGTCTTATTTCTTCATCCTCTTTTTCTTTCTGACGTCTTATTTCCTGATCTTCCATCATTTTCTTTAATTCGTCCCTTTCTTCTTGACGTCTTCTTTCTTCCTCTTGACGTTTTTTCTCCTGTTCTACTTTGTCTTCCTGCCGTTGCTGCGCCATCATTTTTTGGAATTGTTCGAATAAGTCCTGTATTTGTTTATCGGATGCCATACTTCTTGTTGTTACGGGCATACGACGAAATTAAAATAAAATAATTTAACTGTCACGTCAATATCGGTAATGGAACTTTTCAGACAAATCTCGAAATAGCACGAAAAAGTCTTATCCAGAGTCTTTTGTCACTATCCAGTTCAGAGAATTTAATAATCTCCACTAATGTCCAAATAGAAAAGTTCTAGAAATTTTCACGCACTAAATGAGTCTTTTTCAGTGTCTCTATCACTTCTCAGTTCAAAGGATTTAATTATCGCACTAATGTCCTAATAAAATGTTCTACAATGTCTCAAAAATGCACTTAAACACTATTTTCCTGTTCGAAAATAACCCTCGAACAATGTCCAGTAAATTAGTCCTGTGTTAGCACTAACTCTCGAGAATACTTCTCGAACACTCCAATACAACTTCAGAGCTCCTCTTGTCATAAAATTCCGCTTTCTGACACCAATTGTGACGTGTTTCCACCCTTAGGAAACTACCCCTTGCAAATTCCGTGGGTTCCAAAAATTATAACAAGAGATTGTCCACTAACACACTTTATTAAATATTTACTGGATACTTCACAATACTATTATTAATTTAAATGCACTTTACTGACTAAAATCACAATGTTTATCACTTTGTTTATCTTTGAAGTCTTTTAACCTCACTTCCTATACTTTCTGAACTTTCTGAACTACTCGCCGAGAATGCGGTCGGTCTTTTATACCTAAAAATGACAGATCTCGATTGTTCTGTGATGACGCCACCATTCTCTCGATAATTCCAGATGTCACTTTGGAATCTTCTGGTAGGTTCTTTTTCGAGTAGGTGCAAATACATCATTCTAGGGGTTGTAACACATTACAATAGTATAAAATACACTCATAATAATATTATATATCATTACTAGTTTTTTTTTTTTTTTGTAAAAACCTTATAAACATAAGATGTGTTATATTTTTTTAAATTAATAAGTATTGTAAATATAATATAATGTACACAGGCTGGAAGACTTAGGTCGTTAGCCAATTGGAATTTCCAATAAAGCTTTGTACTACTACTAAAAATAGACTACTAATTACAGGTTAAATTTCCAACCTACAAAAAGAGTCCTATTTTATTAGGACAAAGTATTTAAAACTTCATAAACATTACACTGAACTAGATTTTAGTTGAAAATACGGAAACCAGGCAGAAATTTTAATAATAGTTGCGTAATACTCTTAAATCTTAAGAAATATATTTTTGAGGTTAGCTGTGACGTCACGTGCAGATGCCCTATAATAGCCACACTGCCTACCCTTCGCTCCACTTCAGCTTTATCGATGAAACTTTGTGATTGGCGTTGTCTCCTCTTAATATTTATACTGGTTCTTATGTCTATATGAGCTAAACTGACTTGTGTAAATATACAAGGTATATCTGACACCAATAAAATATTTGATTTGATTTGATTGAAGAAATATTACTAATATTTCATCATTTTCTCATTTTTTAAAGGTTTTCTGCTTATTTATATTCAAAAATCTGTGTTTATGCATGTATGTATCTATAGGTCAAATTTAGTGATTGTAATTTCACCCACTTCCCCTTGTCTGATTGAGCTGAAATTTTGCGCACAGCTTTCGTTCTGATGACAATACACTATAGTATATCTAATATCTAATATCCAATATGGCGGACGCTCTAAGATTACCTCTTTCTTCACAACCTCCTGTTTGATGGGTAGAATATAATAAGATGGAGGCTTACCTTTTTTTCTTCATAACCCCATTGAAATGGGTATCAAATTAAAATGTTTGAGGAGTAGAATACGTTCACAAACAATATAATAAATAAATAAAAAAAAAAACTTTAAAAACAATGGTTTTCTTTTAAAACCAAATTGCACTAAAAAGTAGAAAATAATTTCAACTTTGTAAATATAAAATCACTAGGCGCTCATAAACTGTAAACGTAAATCACAATGATTAGACGAAGTAGTATTTTATGAGCATCCAATGAATTTCTATTTACAAAGTTGAAATTATTTTTTATTTTTTAGTGCAATTTGGTTTTAAAAGAAAACCATTGTTTTTAAAGTTTTTTTTTTTTATTTATTTATTATATTGTTTGTGAATGTTTAATAATTATAATATTAATAAACGTTTTTATTGAAACAATCAAATAATTACAATGTTCATGGACGAAGCTTAGCATAGGCTAATTTGCCACTTAGCTCCATTACAACCAAAAGAAAAAGATGGGCAGCTACTGGAAGCGACTGGAACCATCAAATATTTGCGAAAATTCGGTAATTTAGCTAATAACTAGAGTCGTTACTGCCAGGGAAAGACTGTTGGAAAGATGGCAGAACAGATAGGAGAACGCCCATAAAGGAAGATGGACTCACCGCATGATCCCTACAGTCGAAGAGTGGGTGGAAAGGAAACACGGAGAAGTAGGGTACCATCTCACGCAGGCCCTCACAGGTCATGGCTGCTTTGCCGACTACCTGTTGAGAATAGGAAAGCTGGACTCTCGAGAGTGCGCATATTGTGGCGAAATAGACGACGCAGAGCACACAGTCTTTCACTGCAACAGATGGGTGGAGGAGAGACGAGGCATAAATCGTCTAGGGCCGGACGAGCTTGTGGAATTCATGCTGCAATCTGAAGATAATTAGGCAAAGGCCGAAACAGCTATTACACGGATCGTCGTGCATAAAGGAGAAGATGAGAGGAATCCCGACCTATACCCTCTGCGCAACTAGAGGGAATACAGAGAACAAAGACAGAGGAAAAAAACAACATCTATACATCGGACAATGATTGACGTGTATCCTGAAGAGAAGCGAGAGCGGTTCCAGGATACATCATACACCGAAGAGAGGTGGTTTTAGTGGGTATGCCCAGAAGTGAGTCCCACAATACCGTCCAGGTGTCCATAAAGGATTTCCACCCCGGAAAAAAAAAAGACTCGTTACCACTGAGCTATGCAATGCAGACCTCTGTTCAGCGGTTTCCAGAACTTATGCTTAATGACCTACCTTTGCGGGGCTCGGCAATTCTTTAATGGAAAAGAGTGAAGTCTGACATATCATTGAAACCAAAATAAGAGCTACTTTCGAATGTACAATACAATATGGATATTACTTTGAAAAATAAACCTATTTAGATCATGTACGTAACAATATTGTGCCAAATTTCATTAAAAAAACAATCATTTCGGTACCAAAGTAAAGTCAAAAAGAAATTATAATTGACAACAACTATAATTATCATCTGCAACTATATTTACCATTAATCCCCCATCTTTGGTGTACCCTCCCATCAAATTGACTCCTGCAGCACACCAAATTCTCATTGCGGGAGTTGTTTCTGCTAAAGGTCTACAATAAACCGGTACTGGCACGGGAACGCCACCACTACTTTGTTTGCCTGTGGAACTAGTAGTAACTTTTCCCGGTAAACTCCAACCATATGCTTGCAATCTACCATCCTCCTTTTTTACATGCGCTCTAACTTGTCTATATTGTTCTCGTCTTTCCAAGGCTTTCCTCACAGCAAGCTTATCCGAACCTAAAAATGACATGTTATATGATGTTTCATAACTCTTCCAGTTACTTACTTACTATTTTGTAACTACTGTCAATCTGTATTTATACACCATTTTAAAGGCATTTTTTAAATAAAACATTTCACTATTGCTTCTAAATGACCAGAAAATAAAACCTAAACCTACAGAAGAACTTTAAAAAATAAAACACTTAATAAAATTAATAGAATATATTTAAACTCAACAATCACAAACAAAAATTAAAATAACATTTGGTAACAAAGGTTTCACGTTGTTATAGACTAGATAAGTTATTAAAATACACTATTTTCAAACTTTGGTAGGCAAATACAAACAACCCATACAATTAAATAGTTTATAAAAAGTATCACTGGGACAGACATCTTATAGACTGATCGATTTACGATTTTGCCTACAGTATTCAATCTAACTTAAATATGCTTCAATAACCTATGTTATGTAAAATATAACAGTTGAGAATGTCTCATAAATTTTAACATTCTATTCCATTATTTTTCAACGCCTAGTGAAAGTCTCATAGATGTACCAAATATTTCGTAATTTGGAAAGAGTTAACAGCATGGAAAAATGCTTTAAAAACCTGGTACGCTTATATTTGACTGATGGTTTGGTGTAAAACTTAATGTTATAAATTCTGATGTACACTTCTGTGCAATAAAATCCCGTACACTTATTTTTCGCTGTATTAAATCATTCTTTATTTATTTGTCAGTGTCAGTGTCATATTTTCGAAATGCCGAAATTAACTGAACATGAAAAAATTCTAATTCTCTCTAGAATTGAAAAGGGATGGTCTATCAGAGCAGTTGCTAACCATTATCACTTAAATAAAAGTACCGGTATGAGTGTGAAGAAAAGGTGGGAGAAGAAAAGATGGTTCAGGCCGACCGAATAGTTCAAATCTCGCTCAAGAAGAAGCGCTCCTTGACTATTTGAGGGAAAATCCGTTTTAAACAGCAGTAAACGCTGTGTCCATGACAAATTTTCTAGCATCGTGGTCATCAGCTAGCCGAAGGATAGGAAAATTGGAATTAAAAAACTGTATAAGTGCCAAGAAGACCATATTAACAATGTTGTGTTTACCGATGAAAAAGTTTTTCAGTCTTGTAATGACGGACATATTTGGGTGTACCGTCCTGCAAATACCAGGTTTCACGAACGCTACGTGTCTCCGCGGAACAGGTCCGGGCAGACACGTGCAGAATAGCCATGCAGAAAACCGCCTTTTAATGTTTTGAGCTTTCAGAATCTGGCCTTATCTCGGACACAATTTTTCAATGTCAATTTTTACATTTGTTATAAATCGAAATCATTAAATCATTAACATTTTTCCAAATACCTTACATATGACATTTCACAATCAATGTCAGTTTTTTATAATCTATATGATAATAAAAAATCTAAATTCCAAAAAGACTGATTCACATCACTTAATATTAGTAAAAACTGGATTACTTGATTTTTCAAGTGTACAAGGTTTTATTGCACAGAAGTGTACAGAATCAATGATTTTTAAGAATCGCATTTAACATCGCATAAAAGATGGTGGTGATGTTGTGTTGCTATAACAATCAAACAACTTGGTTATAAGCAGCTTTATTTCAATTATTGCATTTATTTTTTATTGTTACTGAATCCTGTATCGAATTCAGACTTTTTCGAGATTTTGGCTATAAAAATATAATTATGGAAGATATTAGTGATGAATTGAAGAACACATTCATTCCTACCGAAATTCAGAATACCACTAATGAGATAACTGCAAGTTCATTACCATCAGAAAAATTCAAGGTAAGATATGAACAAAATAATAGAGTATTCCGGTGACTGCACTGTATGAACCTGGGTTCGCCCTTTGGCAGTTTCTTATGTTCCACTGGCAAAATTATTTTCTTGCAGATTTTTGACAAAAACTCTGGCAGTTTGTGCGATCGTGAAATGCAATATAACGCATATAAGTAATTAGAAACAATAAAAAAATTTACTAATCGACGAATTTTTTAAAACTTTCTCGAATAGTAGTGACAACAAAATTATGGTAACCAGCACAATGGAAGAAACGGTTTGTATAGCAAAAATTCAGAATTTTATCAGTAATGTGGTACATAACATTCTAATGACTCGGTGACATTATGTCACTATTGTAAAATGGGAGTGCATGTTGTCATTCGGATGCACACGAGGTGCACTCAATGTTGTTCATTAGAAAATGCTATTACAATCAATTTTGTGAATGATGCGAAAAAAGGAAAAACAAGAAAATTTTTTTGGAAACAGTAGTTCCTGCATATTTTGGAGAGAAAGCTAAGGCTTAAGTCATCTACTTTTTGAGTAGATTATTCTATATTAAAATTTACGCTACTGCATAAATGCTAAATAAAAATTTAACGAAAAAAAAAACCTGACTGACGAAGAATGTACTTCCATGGACATGCTGCAGATTTCTTTTCAAAGCTCTTCTATTGTCCCTTCAAGTACTTCCAATTCTGCTGAGGGGCAAACCGCAAAGGAAATCTGATATACACTTAGGAAATCTCAGGAAATCTGGAGTAAATCTTAGGAAATCCGGAGGAAATCTTTCTTTTTCGGATTTCTTCCCCCGCCCACAATTTTTTTTTTATCAAAGAGGAAATCTCAGGAAATCTTTGAGAAAATCTGTGTAGTCTTCATCAAAGAGGAAATCTGGTGTTCAAAATTTTGGGTTTAAATTCTGCTATCAGTTTAGCTAATTTAAAGAAATGTGTTATTAATATTAATAATAGAAAAACATTTCAAATGAGTTTCCATAGTCCTCAAATGCGAAGTGGAAAATACTTTCCACCCCGTTCGGAAAATATTTCACGCACTTGTTCAGGAAATGACATTTTCCCGTACGTAACATAAGTGCAGCAAATATGCTATACGTTAGTCTGTTTTTTGGTCACTGGGAGGTAACGGGGCAGTTAAAATAGTCATAATGTCTGATGCAACGTCTAGTTTTAATAAAATTTAAAAAATATGTAAATGTGTAAGTAATACTAAATTTTACAGCTAAGATTACTTTGAATCCCAAGAAGGATGACGCTTCTTAATCATGAAACTTTAGATGACTGTTACACATAAACTATTAACAGTTTCGAGATATCCCAGCATATACTTTTCTCTAGGAAATTTTATTCTCTACAACTTTGTCTATGTGCGATATTGAATTATCACAGTGATTCACCTGAAAGCTAGACCTGAACCGACTATTTGTTGTTTTGTTACTTTCTAACATTAGGAGCACCTACAGATGTGAAAATTTAATATAATAAATAGAATCATATTTATCATCGACCAGATAAGTAATTGAAGCGCCTTTAATGTAAAATCTAAATCGTAAATTGATCAGTCTACTATGCTTTATAGGTAATAAATATAGAAAATAAACTTACTACTAGTAAAAGGTATATAAAAAACCAAAAGTAAATGATTAAAACTTGAAATTAAATAAGCACCTCGATAAAAAAAAAACTTTAAAAAAAGATAATCCTCATTTAAATTTTAATACTTCGTCAAAATTATATTTTTATAAAAATAAAATTCAAAATGTCACTTTTAATTCATAAATATTCCATTTATGAACAGTTATCGGAATTTTGGGTTTAATTTCAGGTGCATCATTACAAGGATTTATTAAAATATGCATACATTTTTAGTGGTACATATGTATACATGTATTCTATTATGCCAAAATAAATGAAAAACTCATAAGGTAGGTGCGTATTACATTTAATTTCGATTTATTTTGTAAGAAAGAACAAACATACATTTAATTTTTTGATGTAAAATTTTATATACCTATGTGCGCCACTGGAATTAAACCCAAATTCGTCTGTACCATATGTTTATATTAAAATGTACCTTTAATTTTTTCAATCTTTGGTAAATAAAGACATTATTAGTATTATTATTATCATTGTTTATGAAACAATACAATATATTCAAAGATTGAATTTCTTATTTTTTTGTTATACGATTTTCGTATATTTGTTTGTATCTTGCATGAGGGCACGAAGTAATATACATAATAAGAAAACAGTTTCTATTGCATATGATTACAGCAATATTTTGTTAAACAGTACACGTGCATTTTTTCATGTGGATAATCCTTGACAAGGAATATTTAAAACAAAGGAGTATGTTCTGAACATCTCATCGCAATTAGCATAAAATAATTATGGTAGATTTTCCTTACATTAAAAATTAAATATATAGCCAAATGACAATGTAAATATTAATATAAAATTTTATGTAGAGTTCTATAGTGAACAATGTTTGTGCCACTTTCTGCTTTTGAAATACATCCATATATTCAGATCTATGAAGGCTCACATCTTCTTGGTATATGTAAAAATATGCATTTATCAAAATGTCCAGAAATAACCGAGAAAACAAAATTTTGAATACGGCAAACAATTATTGAGTGCATCCATGAAGTGGGGGTTTTTGCAACTAACCATGACCTTGCGGAGCATCTTTCTGCGTCGGTGTGAAATGCAAAAAGTAAACAATAGCTGCATCAGTAATGTAGTGTTTCCTGCTGTCAAAATACATACTGGTCATTACATGTACACTTCTGTGCAATGAAATCCCGTACACCTATTTTTCGGTATATTAAATCATTAATTATTTATTTGTCAGTGTCAGTGTCATATTTTCGCAATGCCAAAATTAACTGAACATGAAAAATTTTTAATTCTCTCTTAAATTGAAGAGGGGTGGTCTATCAGAGCAGTTGCTAACCATTATCAATTGTATAAAAGCACTGTTATGAGTGTGAAGAATTAATGGAGGAGGAACATAGCATAAAGAGAAAAGACAGTTCAGGCCGATCGAGAAGTTCAAATCTCGTTCAAGATGAAGCACTCTTTGTCTACTTGAGGGAAAATTTGTTTCAAACAGCAGTAGACGGTGTGTTCATGACAAATTTTCCAGCATCGAGGTCAACAACTAGCCGAATGATAGGAAAATTGGAATTAAAAAACTGTACAAGTGCCAAGAAGACAATATTAACAGAAGAACAGAAGCAAGCTCCCCGCATTCTGTTTTGTTTAAATTATGTCTATCGCCCATTGGAGTTTTGGAACAATGTTGTGTTTACCGATGAAAAAAGTTTTTCAGTCTTGTAATGACGGACATATTCGGGTGTACCGTCATGCAAATACCAGGTTTCACGAACGTTACATGTCTCCGCAGAACAGGTCCAGGCGATTTTCTGTTAATGTTTGGGCATGGATAAACGTGCATGGCGTGGCGTATTATGGGTAATGGTAGATTTAATGGACAGGTTTATAGGGATACTTTAGAAAATGTTATGCTTCCTTTGGTGGAGCATTTATATCCAAACAACACCCTCATTTATCAACAAGACAACTGCCCTATTTATTCTGCCAGGATAATTACTCAGTGATTTGGGAACAATAATATTGAATTATTACCATGGCCTTCGCACAGTCCCGATATAAACCCAATTGAGAACGTCTGGGGTTTGCTAGTAAAAAAAATTTATGAACGAAACTTCAGACCAAGAAATGAAGAAAAATTGTGGTCGGCCATTGAAAATTGCTGGGAGGAGCTAAGAAAAAAAGAAAACTATTGTCGTAGACTAATTGCTTCTATGCCAACAAGATTTAGTCACGTCTTGGGAGGAAACGGAGCCATGACAAAATATTAGGTTACATTATTTACACAATAAATACAATCGCAGTTATGCGCAGTTGTATCTATAAATCGAATTCATTAATTCATTCGTGTTCCTGATGTTCCTGTGCAACCTTTAAGAAACTATGGACATTTTCATTCGAGGGTTATTAGTTATTTTAACTAAATAAAATATCAAATTTGTACGCGTTCATTTTCAGTTTTATTTATAATTTGATCACTTTGTGCAGACTTGGTAATGTTGTAAGCGCAAGTAAACAGCTTACATTGTGTGCGTCAAGATTGGAGTGATAAAGGTAGGTCTCTGAAGCAGTTTCCACAAACACCAAAACATTTGAATACTGTTACTCAACGTGCATTTCTCCAACCATGTTGGCATCATCTGGAAACGATTAAAATAGATTTAATTGTCTCCAGACAACATGGTTGATGAAACACACTTCGAGTTAGTAGTTTTGATATTTGTGGAAACTACTTCAGGGGCAGTGTCACACCAGGATAAAGGTGAGTTTAAACTTTTTTTTTATGAATTTTCAAATTAAAAAGTGGTACATATTGGTATTCACATTGGAAATATATGGATGCATTTCAAAACTACTCTGTATATCTAGATATACTTAAGTAGTTATGTTTTGGCGAATTCAATTATTACCAGAAAATGAAAGGCACATTTTTCTATCTACGTTCTCACACAGGTTGACTTATTGGTGGTGTAGGCTAGCAATGCATGAAACATATTCCCTCTATATTTACACTGTAAATTTCATTCAAACTCTTCAGACATAAAAAGGTGTTTTCATTTAGAGCTCATACTTCATGATTAATATTATATGAAAACAGTAAAAGTGCTGAGTTTATTTTTGAAAAAGTAGCCTATAAAAGATTTAAACCAAGACTATTACTTTCCAAAGAAATTGACATTTAAAATGTTTATTTTTATGATTTACCGTATTTGTTACTTAGAAAAAGAGTAGAAGATAAGGTAAATTTAAAAATAAGAAATTTATTGAGTCAAAATTAATTCAAGAGGCTATTGACCAAGGTCCCTCTGCCCAGTTCTAATTTATCCGCTTTAAATGGATAAATTTAGAAATATATATAACGTTTGATTCATTTTCAATACTATTGCAATGATAAAATTAAAAATTAAAAATACTAGACAAGACTATTACTTTCCAAAGAAATTGACATTTAAAATGTTTATTTTTATAATTTACTGTATTTGTTACTTAGAAAAAGAGTAGAAGATAAGGTAATTAATTTAAAAATAAGTAAGAAATTTACTGAGTCAAAATTAATTCAAGAAGCTATTGACCAAGGTCCTTCTGCCCAGTTCTAATTTATCCGCGTTAAATGGATAAATTTAGAAATATATATAAAGTTTGATTCATTTTCAATACTATTGCAATGATAAAATTAAAAATTGTTATAATGGTTAATAGCCAACCAGAAAAAAGTGAATTGAATAAACCAACAAAAGCGTAGATCTGCCTTGGTTCTACTGGTACCTAGATACGAAAAGTTTTAAGCAACGTTAGTTACAGTTAATATTTGGATGGGTGACATCCAGGGAAATACAGTACAAGAAGTACAAGAAAGAAATTTTTTGTTCAAGATTTTGTTGCAAGTTTATATGAAACATGAGTATTTGTCTTTGAAATTATTTAATTTAATTCATAGTGCTTTTGTGTTCTCTAACTCTATTTGTTCACTAACTTTTGTTTCTTTCTCGCAGAGAACCTAAACTCTGATTTATTAGTTCTCACTTATACATCATTATATTATAACTGATAAAATAAAATTCTACAAAATTACCCAATGAACAATTTTTGTTTTGTAAAGGTATTCTCAATATCACCATCACCAAGTAAATTGTTGATGATCACTTTTCAATTACCACTTTATATTACTTATAGAACTTAAATGGCGCACCCTATAAGGGTTACCGTTTCCATTGTTTAGTAACCTCTAAGCCTTATAGCAAAAGTAATAGAAATATAACTATTACTCCTATATAACTTCCTCATGTACTTTTCAAAACCTTCATAAAGTAATGGAAATATTTTCGCAACCATTATAAACAATCTTTACAATAGTAACGATGAAGTTTAGGAGACCTTAATATTTTATTGGACTTCTCGCTTGCTCTTTCTTTCAGCACAAATCTCTTTTTCTTACTAAAAGGCTGTTATACAACTGATAAATAACTTCTGGTATTCTTATAAATAGTTTGGTCAGAGGTTGAAATCTCACGGACATTCCCGTGACATTCCAGGGTTGGGTTTCGTATACTATTAAATTAAATTAAATTTTGAAGGAAATTTAATTATTGATATAAAGTGTAAGGATGGAATATTATATGCATATAGAATAGAATAGAATAGAAAAATATTTATTGTAAGCACATTGTAAATACAGTGTACAACACAAAAGGTGACGTTCGTATAAACGTTCTTCCACGCCACCCAAGACTCTTAACTATGAACAACAATATCAAAAATAAATAATACCTAAAATAAATAGGTACATATTCCAACATAAAAGCTGCGATTTGAAATTGTCTACCAACTGTTTTTTTTAACTACATAAATGTAAATAACAATAAACCTCTGCAGTATGAATACATACTTTAATAGCATTTGAAATTGTAGCATATCTGATGGCATACTTCAAATTTCTTGATTTTCTCCACCATATACAACTTAAAACTTCAGGGGCTATATTTTCGACAACTAAAAGATATTTACATTCTGTAAAAAGTGTATTCACTGGAATATACAGGGTGTCCAAAAAGTCTGGAAACGGTCAAATATCTTGAGAAATACACATTGGATCCAAAAAAGAAAGAACATGTCCTTAATAATTTTAAAATGGCTATCCAATGATACCAAACGCGACCCTCCCACCTCCACCCTTGGAGTGGGGCGAGGGCAACTTTAAAATCTTAAATGGGTACCAGTATTTTTTATTGCAGAATCGGATTCTACGGCAAAAATTACGTCAAGTTTGTCTGAAAATTTTTTTTTCGATTCGTGACAGATGGCGCTGTAATCGCAAAAATATTTCTTTTCGTAATTTCTAAAAAATTCTACGGAAGAATGAAAAATAATAAAGTAAGAGTTTATTTTCTTGAAAAAGCCATTAATGGTGTTAAATTTAATAACCCCCCTCTTCCCCCTCCACCACCGCCATGAGGGGGGAAGTGGTGGGCAATTTTAAAATCCTAACGGAACCCCATATTTTTTATTGGCAGATGTAGAGTCTGGTGAATAAACAATTAAATTTCATTCAAAAAAAAATTTCGTTTTGGCGAAAAAAAATATTTCTTAAAAATTAAAAATTTTTCACGAATAATAAAAAATTTAGCATTTGAAAATTGCTCTCTGCTTTCTCTCCTCCACGGTTGAGGGGGGGTATTAAATTTAACACCATTGAATAACTTTTTCCAGAAAATGAACTCGTACTGTATTATTTTTCATTCTTCCATAGAATTTTTTAGAAATAACGAAAAAAAATATTTTTGCGATTACAGCGCGATCTGTAACGAATCGAAAAAAACATTTCAGACAAACTTGACATAATTTTTACCGTAGAATCTGATTCTGCAATATTTAAGATTTTAAAGTTGCCCCCCACCCCACCCCAAGGAGCTTTGAGAAGTGGTGCATATGTTGTGGTATTACATAATATATATTTATTATACAAGAAATATTCAAAATCTCATTAGTACGAGAAAATGGCCCCGGAAGAATTAAGTGGAACACCGTGACCCTGCATATATTTTTTGAACACCTGTGGAAATCTTGAATCATCTGCTTTATATACACATTTTTTAGTTATTTTCTAATCATAATATGTTCAAAGCACTTTGATTGTCTTCTCCATATACAGATTTTCGATTACCTGTGTCCTAGTTTTAAAAACAAAGGCTGCCAAATTAGATTATTTTTTGTAGAAATTTCCATATATTTTATTAAGTAATTATAAAATTAATCATGTCCGCCCCTGAAATTCCGTGATCATCATCACTACTGGTGATGTAATAAAACCTTTAAATTTACCCGAGTTTGCGCGATATCGCCGATGTCAGAATCATAACCTCAAAATTTCGTTTCATTTGGAGTGTAAATATTCTAAATTCTGGTGTTTCCATTTAGAATTATTAAAACGATGTCTTTTAAAATAGTACAAACCCAAGAGCCAGGGACGGAAAGTGCCACTGGATTTAACTTTTTTCCAGTTTAATTGTTCCATTTTACACACAATAAAGCTCAAGTACCAAATAATAATACAGTGTTTCTGAAAATTTCTAATGGTTTTGTAAAAGCAATTGACGATTTGCACGAAAGAAAGTTTGGTAAAAAGTGTCATGGCGCACAGTATAATGGTAACACTGCAATTCACTGCACATGTTGACCAACTCGTCTAATTTCCAAACTTTGCAACAATTAAATACCTATAATATAATAATCATAACATCGTTTTCATTATCTTTAATGTTAAACCTGCTTCCATTGAATATAAATCGTCTCTATTAGGTTGTTTCGTAGTCTACAATATTTAAAAATGTCGAATTATCCAATTTGTCAAACACTGTTTCCAATTCTCAGTTTATTAGAAGAGTTGGCAGCAGTGATTGACAAATTGCATAATTCGACGTTTTTTAAATATTGTAGACTACGAAACAACCTAATAAATATGATTTATATTCAATAGAAGTAGGTTTAACATTAAAGATAATGAAAACAATGTTATGATTATTATATTATAGGTATTTAATTGTTGCAAAGTTTGGAAATTAGACGAGTTGGTAAACATGTGCAGTGAATTACAGTGATACCATTATACTGTGCGCCATGACACTCTTTACCAAACTTTCTTTCGTGCAAATCGTCAATTGTAGTTACAAGTTACCGACAAAATTAAAATTGATATTTTATTGTAGTGTTTTTAAGTTCTATTTCTCCTCAAGTTATAAAAAAGTTTCTGCCGTGATTGTAGGATCAGGAAGTTTTATAATCATTGTAGCAATGGCCTATATAGGAACTGAACACTATTAGTTTTTATAAATTTGTTACTGCAACTTTTATAAAACCTCTTTATATAAACAATAGTAACAGTTACTAAAAGTTATATAAGTCTGTGGTAGAAATATTTTTGTTGCTATTTTATAAAACCTAAGGTCCTAACATCTTTTAGTAATTTTAAATACCTCCTATAGAACTTGGCAACCATTTAGTAATCTTATAAACCACAAATATAAACTCACAACCTTAATAAACCACTTATGAAAATAGTCAGTTACTTCAGGTGAGGAAAATTGTTCATTGGGTAAGTATTTCTCCTTATGCTCAGCCGGGCAAACTCAAGCACAATTAAGGTGCCTTACTTTATACATTTTTCTAATTAAATTAATATTCTTAGTTCAGTCACACTGTTTATTCCAAACTTAATATGAATTATGTATTCGAGGCCGGCTTAAAGGTTTACACAGATTTTCACAAAATATTTGCTTTTTCACTTTTTTTACTGACGGAGGAAAGTTTCCCTTTATCTTACCTTTATCTTCTACTCTTAATATTTTAAGTGCATAAATTAAAGAATTTTAAATCCACACAATCTAACTTAAGTGAGAAATTATCCACAATAATTTGAGCCTAGAAAATTCTCATTTCCTGAATATTTCTGGACAATTTACTCGAAAAATTTTCGAAATTGCCGTCCTATCCATATTTAAACTTTTCTATTTTCTTTAATTTCACTTTGTGTTGTATTAAAGTATTAAAGCTTTGTAGTTAAACATTAAATAGTCTATTCTAAAATATGGTTCTGTCCAAAAAAAAACTTGATTTCAAATGGGAGTACATGGTTCAGAACAGAATAATAAAAACAACTTTACCACCACTATTTCATTGACTGTGAAAACTTCTTCATGGCTCAGAGTAAGAGCCGAAGAATTTTATATACATATTATATGAAAATGATGATTATAGTTTATTTTTTTATTTGTCTGACCGAATCAACCAGTCCATTTGGAATTCACTATCAAGGACACGATATTCACTTATGAATAACTGGTATTTTGCCTTTAACACTATCACTAGTCAGTTCAACCCTTACTATGCCCAGTTTCAGTACCTCACTTCCATGATAAAATTCATAAGAAAAAAAAATTTCACCCGAGATTTCAGGGTTCAGAGTAATTAAAGGACAAAACATGGTAGTCCCTTTCCTTCAAAACAAGAACAAAATATATATATTTTTTATTTCCATAATACCCAAAAAAAATCTTTTAATGCAAATAATAAGAACCAAACATTTTTTTTAAACCCTCATAGTACCCAAAAAAATGTTTTAATATAAATAACTAAATACGTAACACCTAACTAAAAATATACCGATGCAATTAACGTTAATTGTTAAGAAAATTAACAGTCTTCTACTCTATTATAAATTAAGGCACTTTTTACATAGCAAACTAAAACATATATTTCTCTCTATATTTTTCTACTACTAGGAACATGAGCATGTGAATTAAACTTTGACAGAAAATATGATACGCCGCAACTAATGAAAATATACAATTAGGAAGTTTCCAATTTTCTCATTTTCTCGTAATAAATAATCGTAAAAATCTAAAAAATATCTGTAATTTTTTCTTTAAATTATCTCTATAAATAAAAAAGTTAGCACTCATCTGGGCTGAGGCTCGATTACGTCACAGTACATGATTCCTGTAAATAGAGAGCGGGCGCGGGCACTGGCAGTTCAGTTCATTCAGTGTTATTCTTACAGGACACAGCGTAAGATATTTTTGTAGTTGGGCTTGTTTAACGTTTTAATCGTTTGAAGAAGTAGTTATGCCTAAAATAACAGCGAGTTGTGTACTGTGACGTCACAGTCGAGCGCGAAGTATTCAAATAAGAAATTAAATAAGTTCGTGAGTTTTTCAGATATCGAGATGCTTTTTTTTTTGTTCGACTATTTAACTGAAAGACTACTAAATGAGGTTGAATGTACATGATATTTCCAAAAATAGGAAACTTCCTAATTATGCCATAGTTTACACGGTGTACATTTCAATTCGCAGTTTTGCAAAATTTCATTAGCTCTGTAAATTATTTTAACCATTTTAAGTTTTTATCACATTAGAATGTTGGAATATTGAGAAAGAAAAATATTTTGGGAATTTCTGATATTTCAAGATACAATTTTTAAATGAGCTACTTTTACATATTGACCTGTTTTTTCAGTCACTACGCCCAGCCATACAACAATGATACAAGCGACATGTATACATACAAATGCAACAAAATGCACAATGGGGGAGAAATAAATATTGACATTTGAAAATAGACATGTTTAATATTTTAAGTTCGTTCTGTCAGGGTAAATTAAACAGAATATTTAAAAATATACATTTAATAGGGACGGGGAGTTTGCAAACGAACGTTCGCTTAAGGATAGGATTTTGCAGAGCGAGAGGGAAATATGCGTTTATTTTCAGTTTATTATAAATTTTTAAAAAATCATAAATGGTATAATCTTAGTAATAGTTTCAGATACTTCCCATCGCTCTAAGGAACACAGTTTTTATCATATATTTTGTATATAGTTAAATGCCATACTCTAATAATGAAATTAGGAACTATTTTCATTGACAAACTACGATATTCAAGTACAACAGGAATTTACAGCAAAAAATATATATAGCTGTATTCATTAGAACAATAGCAATTATTTAAAACAGTTCTAAATATTATCCTATGTTTGGTTTTTTAAATATTTATAAAAAATCGAAAATAAACACATATTCCCTCTCACTCTGCAAAATACTATTCTTGAGGGGGGGGGGGGGGTTGAAAATAGCCCAGTTTTGCTAAAGTATTTGATAGGTTAAACAATGGTCACTCATACACACACGCACACAGACATTTTTTACAAAACGCTCTTTTTTAGTACCTATCTAGAAGAAAATTTGTCCAAACTCGAATTTTTTGATAATTCTTCACTATTGTCACCCGATAGTAAAAAATAACTTATAAAAAAAAATTGTATTCTTATATCAGTGATATAAACAACTCCCAAAATCGTTTTCTCCAATTTGTCCACACATTATCCAAATGGGACAATTAGAAACCTACAATTGTTTTTTTTTATTTTTGGAACCAATAAAATGTTACCAGACTGCCAGGATTTCAAAGTACACCCTGTATATAATGTTTTCTATTACAGCTCTGTCACATTTAGGCCATTTTATCTTAGACGAAATTTATCCAGAAAATTTAGTGAGCAGATTGTGATTTTCTGCAGAAACAAACATTCAAACAGACTCCATTTGTGATACTAAATACGATGTATGACACACAACAAATAAAAACAAAAATATACCACAAAAATGCGGATATCAGCATTTTTCAATCACGATGGTACTGGTGCCAAAAATTTCTCATGCTGCAAATTTACTTAGATAGCAACATAAATTATTTCTGTAAGTATTTTAAAATGAGGACCGATTATTTTATAACATAAAGCATATACTTAAAAAAAAAAATCATCTACTCTGAACCCACAAATGCCATTATAAATTCGCACTGCTTTTCGACATTAATTTTCAGTAATAAAAATAAATTTAAAATTTGCATAATAATTTAATATGTCTGAAACTGGACATTTAATTATATGTACACATATACTTTTACCAAAATATTTTGAAATGGTTTTACCACCAGTTAACAAATTAGTGTATATAAGTATAAATATAAAGTTTTTAATTGATTCATTTTCCTCATTGTAATTACCTTACTCATAAATTAATAAATTTTAGAGTATGTTTCTATAACATACTTATGTATCACAGACAAAATTGACAGCAGGTACAAGTCTAGATAGAAAAATCACAATTCCGTACCCATTTCAGTTTCGAGAAGATCATGGCCCAGTCTTGGTAAGGCTTTAATACCAGGCGCCACTTGGTTGGTTGATGTTTGATACCTCAAATGAGGAACTATCAGTGGTCGTTGTACTCTATCATTGCTGCTGAATAGATTGCTAAAAAACCTCCATATACTTTTGTTGCTGTGTTTCTCAAAGGGTGTGTCACTCCTTGATGCACGAAGCATCTCCGTCCAGCGAACTGCTTCCTGAAGCTCCATGAAACGTTCCTAAAATGTATTTCATCATAAGGATTATAATTTTTATTTTAAAATATATTATTTTTAATTTCTAGCCCTCTAGCTTTTTGACTATGATGTGATAAAAACAATATAGAAAAAAACTGAGTTTTTTAAAAATCAATATTTAAAAAAAAATTTTGCTGTTACATTTGCATTCCTGTTGCAGATTAAAAATCAAAATGAAAATGTTAACGTGACATTTCAAAATGTTTATTCTTTATTTCAATTAGTGCCAAAATGCCATAGTAAATGCATGTCTAAGCGCAATTTTACAGCTTCGGTTGTAAGCCAGTATGAATATAAGGGCTGTTGCAAATGAACACTTTAACTGCCATGCGTGTCATATCGGCGCACATGGCCTCTGCATAGAACACCGCGTGCGTCGTATCGACACACAGGTAAAATAAGTAGTTTTATTAGTAGTGCAGGCAAATCCAGTTTTGAGTATGAACTATCTGGGGACAGCCATTTCTTTATCGAAATGGATAGCTTTATTCATGTAGAATGAGGATATGAAAGTCCCGAAAAATCCCAATGTGAGCTAAAGCCACCATTCAGGAAAAATGGTCGCCAGAACCATTTCTTTCAGAAGGACATATCTCAGTAACCATTGCTCCGATTTTAGATGTCTTTTTTTTTTCTTCCCCTTTTTATGTACAATCGAAAGTGTTATTACATCTTTGAGCATAAAATAGAAGATAACTGAAGAAAATAAGACTTGAGTTCTTGGAAATATACAAGGTGTCCAGTTAGTGCTTCCTCGGAAGATTGTGCAAAAACGGGTAACTTTATAAAAAAACTTTTTTAACAAAACTTTCAACGTTTCATCTCTACTACAACGTGAAATTATTTTCAATTATACAAGTTGTCACAAAAAGGAGTTACACAAGAATGTATAATTTTTTTAATGGAATACCCTCTATTTTTTTAGCATCAGTTAAGCCTCTAAGGGTCCTGAATTACACCCTAAAAAAATTTTTTGCCAATCGGATGCAGCGTTGCCAAGTTATAATTTTTTTCCTGTTTTTTTGGCAAATTACAAACATTTTTTTGACCACCATATCTCCACGATTTATTAATTGTTTTTTCTAAAAATGTAGGGAGTTATTCGATAATGATGCATTTACTGAAAAACATTTTTGAAATGAATTGTTATTATACCGGGTGTCCAAAATATTTGTTTACATTTCTTGTTATTTAATTATTATTTTTCTCAAATTTTTTAAATGAAATGCCTATATTTTTTTACATGGATGAATAAAGCATAAAATTCCCCACATTGTAATATTATACATTTAATTTTTATTTCAAACCGTTTTTGAGATATGTTTATTTCAAATAAGTTTTGCGCAAATTGAGGTGCTTTTTACTTTAGCATGAAAATCTAGTATGGCTTTGGTCTTTTGTTTTGCGTTTGTTTTTCACTCTATGACATTTATTTAATGTGTTTAAGATTATCGTGATTAAGTTGAATTAATATTGTTAATATTTAAAAATACGAATTATAATTATTGTCAAGATTTAATATCTATGGTAAATGTTATGTTATTGGTGAATGTGATGGAAATTATTTATTGGCATCAAGAATGTATGGTCAAAAATATTCCTCTAGAAGATGTCCAGATGTGAGGTCTCTAGAAAATTTGAAAGTACTGGAAATTTTGCATATGAAAAGAAGGCAAGACGACGAAATGTACTGTAATTAAGAAAATGAGCTGGCTATAAGTTTAGCGGTAATCGAAAATCCTACGGCAAGTGTTCGGGAGTTAAGTAGAGGGATTTAGAGGTCAGTGAATCTAGTGTTTCCCTACGTCCCTGCATCAAAAGCTATGGGATGTGGATTTAAATCGTAAATTAAATTTTTGCCAGTGGGCTCAAAACTAAATTGGAGAAAATGAAGAATTTTTCAAATTTGTATTGTTCATGGATGAATCAACGTTTCATCGCAACGGATTTGTGAATAGGCACAATTTCCATTATTATGCCAGAGAAAACCCTCATGTTGCTCAGAAAAATCAGAACCAGAGTTTAAATGTAAGGGGAGGAATTGTACATGATTATGTTATTCATCCTCGCTTTTATGAGGGAAATGTAAATGGAGTGGTCTTCTGAGATTTTACGCAAAATACGTTTCCACAAATAATCGAGCGTATTCCTGATCACATTACAAATAATATGTGATTATAACTTGAAGGTGCACCACCACATTTTAGTAGAAATGTTCGTCAGGCCATTAGTAATCAGTTTCCTGAAAGGTGGATAGGAAGAGGAGGTCCAATATTTTAATAAACTGTTAAATAATATCTAATTTATTATTTTATTAAATTATGTTAGGTCTCATTACATGGCCACCTAAGTCACCCGACCTGACTTCAGTGGGTTTTTTCTTTGGGGATTTGTGAAGTCAGACGTTTATAAAGTAGAACCAACGGCTCGAGAAGATATGATGGAAAGGATTCGTCAGTGTTTCAATCGTATAAATGTTGATATGTTACACTGTGTAAGGCGCTCATTTATCAAGAGACCTCAGTGTTACCTGAATCAAAATGGTGCGACATTTTGAGCAGTTGTTAGGTTAGTTTCAATATCGTGAAAAAAAATTATTGCTCAAGAACTGTTCATAAAAGAAAGTGTACGATATCAAAATGTGAGAAATTGTAAGCATTACTCATCCATTTAAAAAAATTATAGGCATTCCATTTAAAAAAATTGAAAAAAATGTAAAACAAAATATAGATTTTAATGCTAAAATAAAGAGCACCTTAATTTACGCAAAAATTATTTGATAAAATCATATCTCAAAAAACGTTTGAAATAGAAATAAAGAGATATTAAAATGTGAGGAATTGTATGTTTTATTCATTCATGTAAAAAAAGTATACCTAGGCATTCCATTTAAAAAAAATGAGACAAATAATATTTAAATATCAAGAAATGTACGCAAATATTTTGAACACCCGATATACTAAAGATTTATTTCAAAAATGTTTTTCAGTAAATACATCATTATCAAACAACATTCCACATTTTTAGAAATAACGATTAATAAATCGGGGAGATATGCCGGTTAAAAATGTTTGTAAACTGCCAAAAAAAAAAACAGGAAAAAATAACTTGGCAAAATATTTTAGGGTGTAATACAGGGCCCTTGGAGGATTAACTGGCGTTAAGGAAATACAGGCTGTTCTATTTAAAAAAATTATACTTTCTTTTATGACTCGTTTTTGTGACACCTTGTATAATTGAAAATAATTTTAAGTTGTAGTAGAGACGCAACATTGAAAGTTTTGTTAAGAAAGTTTTTTTTATAAAGTTAAGCGTTTTGCACAATTTCCGAGAGAACACTGACTGGACACCCTTTATACCTTAATGTACATTATTAAAAATGATTACAATTTTATATATAAATAACTATTACTCCATTAATATTTGAGTTAGTAACATCGGCCAAAAAACAAATGAAAGCTAATTATGTGCTCTAGAACTTTTATTAAAATTATTTTTTCAAAAATTGACTAAAAATTTCAGTAGAAACGTCTCGAGTTTACAAAAGTTTAAATTTCCATAATATTTAAATTATTTTTTAATTTCCTAAGTTTATCGTTTAATTTATCGTAAAATATGTAATCATACTTTCTGTAAAATGTGAAGTGAGGAATGGAACAAAAAAAAGAAATCTAAAATCGGAGCAACGGTTGCTAAGATATATGATTTTAAAGAAAATGTCTCTGGCGGTCATTTTTTCTAAATGGTGGCTTTAGCTCACGTCGGGATTTTTTGCGACTTTATGTACTTATCCTACATTAATAGAGCTATTCATTGCGATAAACAAATAACTGTCCCCAAATAGTTCACGCCAAACCCATTTTACACTGAGATTTGCCTGGTCTATAGAGATTACATAGATACCAATTTGGTTCGAATTAGAGAAAAAAAAAAATTGGCCAAGGAGCAAATCAATCTAAGTCACCTGGCAGTTAAAGTGTTAACAAACAAAAACCACTAAGAAAATTTTGAAACAATATGGAACAATGAAGCTGCTTGAAGGGTCAAGTTGCATCAAAATATTCAGCGCTGAGAAAGATGAACGGTCAGTCAATATTCTTCACGAATATCGACTTCAAACTGGAATACATGTTAAGGAGATGACAAATTTACCTGGTTATACAATTTACAGACTAAAAAAATTGTAATACAGTAAACAAAATATTTTTGACCCAGAAAAATTAACAAAACAAGATGAAGTTTGCGCATCAATTTTAAAACAAAACGGTTTAAAGTCAATGCTTACCCACTATGCATTTTTGAAGCATTCAATTTCAAGGGATATAACGCTTTGTTTCTAAAATGCATCATCTTTCACATTTAAGGTGAGTTCTCATGCATCCGATATCATACCGGATAAATTCATCCATTTTAAAAGTACACTGAGATAACTTTAGTTAAATAGCTGTTTACAAATATTCGGCAGTTGTTCATAAGGAAGGTGTGAAAATTTTGCCACACAACTTGACATATACACATCAGGTCATGAACTTTTCAAATTGCTCATTTTTCATATAACACATAGTGCATATCCTAGTCTTTTAGTTTAGCAACCAACAGTATTTTTATTAATTATGTTATGTACAGGGTTGTTGCGCGAATGTTAGAACCTCATTTATCTTCTTTTCGTAGATTTGTACTTTAGTTTTTTAAATGGAACATCCCATATATTTTCGCACCATCTGAAAGGCCATAAAAAAAAGCTTTTTAATGATATACAGTGTGTCCCCGGATGGAGTTGACAAGAGGAAAAACATCTCTATTATTGATTTTACGACGAAAAGTCATTCTTTATAAAAAATTCTGCTTGTGGAAAAAATGAATTTACCATATAAAAATCTTAGATCAGATGTACCGGGTGTTATTAAATTAAGAAAACATCAAAATGCCTCAAGAGAGAAGTACATTCATTTATTATTTTGGACAAAATGTTTATAAAACAAAGTTGTTTATAATCCAAAGTAAAACCTAAATGCAAATTAGGAAGTCTGTATTTTGACTTTTATGTTTTTATTGTGTTTATCTTTTTATGTTGAATTTATTAATATGAATAAGAATTCAAATTAAGAAACAGAGTGTGCTGTCGATAACATTGAACTGACAAACGTCATTTTGACATTGCGTAGAATATTACTATCTTACATCTTCATTTATTAGTGTTCTGTCGATAATTTAAAAAATGTTTGCCAAACAAGAAAGAATTTATTTGATCAAATGTTATGGGATTGGACATGTCTCTTATCGATATGCAATTAACCTTTTCCACCAAAAGTTCCCTAACACAGCGGTATCGCGCCAACCATTGCGCAAACTTGTAAAAAAATTCAATGAAACTTGATCTGTATTGGATGTCAAAAAACCCAAGAAAAAGTACAATGAAAACGATGCGGCAACACATTGAGTAATAGAAAACCAGAAATTATCTTTACGGAAACGCTCACAAAGACTGGAAGTAAGTAAAAGTCATTTACAGAGAATTTATATGGAAAACAAAGTTCGACCGTTTAAGCCAAGGTTCAGACATACACTTGAAAATGGAGATGAAGAGAAGCGATTGGATTTTTGTTTATGGGTCGGTGTGAATTACCTCGTAGATAGAAGTTTTCGCAGAATGTTTTTGTTTTACTGAGGAAGCAACATTTTGTACCAATGGCCACGTTTCATCACAAAACAGTCGTTATTGGGCTTTTGAAAATCCAAACAATGTCATTCACAAACGAAGTCAACGTTATAAAAAAGTGAATGTATGGTGTGGAATTTTTTATGATCGAATCGTTGGTCCATATTTCTTAAAAGAAAATTTAAATAAGCATGTTTATTTGGACCTTCTGGAAAACTTTGTATTGCCATTTATAAACACTCTGCAACCAGAAGTAAGGCGTAACATTTTTTGGCAGCAAGACGGTTGCCCAGCTCATTCCTCAGTTTTGGTACGGCAGTGGTTGACAGATCAGTTCGGAGCCAGATGGATGGGAAGATATGCTCCAATTAATTTTTCTGCAAGATCACCAGACCTTACACCAATGGATTTTTTTCTGTGGGGTGTTTTAAAACAGAAAGTTTATGCAGATGACCTGCCGCATGATACAGAAATACTAAAAGCACGAATACAAGATGCGGTGAATGAAGTTAATGTACCCTTAACCATTCGTAAGATCTATGGTGAAGTTATTAAAAGGATGGAGAAATGTGTTGAGGTTAGAGAAGGCTATGTATAATAAATTGTTTTTCCACAATCGTTGAAGTTACTGTTATTACGTTATGTTAATGTTTGAAAAAAAAAATGTAAGTTGACATAAATGCATAAATGTAAAAGTCAAAATACAGACTTCATAATTTGTATTTAGGCTTTATTTTGGATTATAAACAACTTTGTTTTATAAACATTGTGTCCAAAATAATAAATGAAAGTACTTCTCTCTTGAGGCATTTTGATGTTTTCTTAATTTATTAACACCCGGTACATCTGATCTAAAATTTTTATATGGTAAATTCATTTTATCGACAAGCAGAATTTTTTATAAAGAATGACTTTTCATTGTAAAATCAATAATAGAGATGTTTTTCCTCTTGTCAACTCCATCCGGGGACACACTGTATAATACATAGTATTTATCTTAAACAAATTTTGTCTAATTTAATATAAGTTTACAATTTATCAAATTAGCCGCGGATAACAAAAGTATATAATTTAAAGAAAGCAATATGTAAGTTTTTTTTTGGACTACCATGACGTAACAAAATATAAAATTTAATATCTAGTATAGTTCTTAACCCTTTCACGACGGGAGCCGCAAAAACGCGCAAATCTCTGATTGACATATGTGCGGAAGACGCATATTTTCGTGAACACCGTGAATACTACTTAAAATCGGGACGCGCAAGATTGTGGTCTGATATTCACTTAAAAGCATCTTCAAGCTGTAGCTTGTTAGTTGCAGAAAAGCTGTGGTCTGAAAAACAGTTGTATACTCGCAGTTTATTCTTGAGTGTGTCAGGCAGTCTATTGTGTGTAAACAGCTGCAAATTTTTCTTAAAATAAATTGCATTTTTTACAAAATGTACAGGAAAAATGAATATTTAGCAGATGATGAGCTTGAAAAAATTTTTTTTAGATGTAAAAAGGCATGGATGTTATTATGGTGTGGGGATATGTGGTGTTGGAATATTGATGCAACTTGCATTAGTTCTTCAGTATACAAATTCTGTATATACCAAATAAAAAAGCACGCCGAACAATAATTATCAAAAAAAAAAATTAGATTATTAATGAAGTAAAAACGTTGTATACTTTTAACAATTATATATTATATATTTGCATACCTATTAAATAAAACGTTTATCTTCTATCTTCGTTTATTTCAACTTGCGCATATAAGCGACCGTGTCTTTGGAGTCGGGAAGAGCATTAATGCGCGAAACTAATAAATGGGAAACGCACGTTTGCGCGAAAGCAAAAAATCCCCGTTTGTGAGGCCAGTCGCCTAAAAAAACGCCCGATGCGAAAGGGTTAAGAAAAATACTATGTTTTATATATCATTAAAAAGCTTTTATGGCCTTTCAGTTGGTGTCAAAAACAAAGTAAAGTTCATATTTCCGATATGCAATTTTCAATTGCTTTTCTGAAATGATTTTTGGAGCATTTGATTTTCTCTAACTTTTATTTTTCAACTTCTTTACGTAACTCCAAAAATAACGAAGATAAATGAGATTCTAACATTCGCGTGACCATCCTGTACCTACATATCGTAACGGTCCATTTTATAAGGCCCTTTAAATCTAGTTCACTATTGCTAACTTGTGCTGATTTTTATTTTGTTAACATTTTTAGTATTTATGAAACCTTAAAATGCCTGACGCCAGCCCTGTAGTCCGATATTTGGAATTCTTAACTTTTACCGCTATGTGAAGTTGAAATCATGAAAAATGGCATTAGTATTATCTCATCATTCCTTATAAGGTAGTATTTTTAAACTAGGACAACGATTGGTTCATTTCAATTATTACATCATGCCAATTTGTCAATCGCTACGCACTCTATAAATAAGAATTAGAGTGTGATGTATTCACTTCTGAAGCGGCCTTTGGGCTGGCAAAGTTGTCAATAATGGCTAGAATTTGAGCCATTCAAGTGTTTATCAGTTTTGAGAGTTAACTTCTTTGGTGAATTGTACCGAGAATTGAGAAGTTAACACCAAAATCTGTTCAGTATAGACGTCCTGAATTAAAGTGGCATTTAATAAGTGTAATGTTAGCTACCTTACATGAGTAAGTGGAAATTACAGTTTAGCGTCAGTGTTAATATAACTATAATGTAGTTTGTTGAGGTTACAACTGGTACCGACCTATAAATTTGAGCTTGTAACCCATAACAGTACCTGCATCCATTTTGCTACAGAAACATTCACATTTCTACCTTGTGTTTACCGGCAACTGGTAACAGCCCCTAGCGAAGTTCTTGTAACTTTCCTTTTACATCGTGACCAAATACACATAAACGGTGCGATTTTTTGTGTTTTGTGTGGACATTTCATTGTTTGTTTTGACAAACTACATTATTTTCGCGAGTGTACGTATCGTCTCTTAAAGACTATTAATAAGATTTCTTGTTTAATATCTGTAAATAATTTTCCGTGCAGAGCATATTATGTTTTTTGGTATGTATCTTGTAGCTTAAAATGCGAGTATGTATTTCATTTCCTCTGTTATTACTTTTATTTAAGTGTAGAGATTTGTTTGATATAAAACATCAAAATTTGTTTATTAGTAAAATGTCATTTAATCTCTTCATTTAGTAATACTAGTTGGCCAACTAATAATTTAGTTATCTATCTTTTTGAAGTATTTACAGTAGTTTTTATGTATTGTGGCCCTCTGCCAATAATTATAGATTTATCTGTGTAAGTTACCACATATATTTATTTTTTTAATACCTATAAATCTGTCTGTCTCATTGCAAGCACATATTTTATTTGCCCACTCCTGATTTTTCACTTGTTCTACCATACTTTTTATATTTACAATAAATTTTGTTGTTAATCGGTTACTTTTTATTTCAAAAGTCCCTTAGTTTATTTACAAATTTTACCTTATTATATCCTGGACTGGCATTTATTCTCTTTCTTTGAAGTAATAAAGTAGGTTTTTTTATTTAAATTAATAGATCACTTTTGCTCATTTTTACCTTTAAAATAGTTTTTTTTAAATAGCCGGGCTACTTTTTGGTCTCTTTTTAGGAACTTTAATAAAGATAATTCCTTTTAAGAAAATAACGTTATATTATATAACTTACTTTATACTGATTACGTTCCATAAGAACTCTTGCCATTTCAACCCTGGTGAATCTCTTTCGTTGAGCCATAGGTACATCAGATTCCTCATCGGCATCCTGTTTAGCTTCATTTGCCTCCTTTACCTTCCGTAACTCTTCCTCCAAATCACTTATCCGCTCCCTTAACTTAGTACGAGAAACATTTAAAGACAATATTTCTTCTCTGAGCATATCAATTTCGCCCGTCAATTCGTCGACTTTTACAATCAGGTCATCTTTGACAACATTTAGTGCGTTTCTAAAAATTATGGTGTTAATACATTTTAGATGGAGACAAAAAACTTACGTACTTAGTAGCTAACAGCTCATTATTTTCCATTATGAGATTTTCAACTTCCTTGCCCATTCCTAAAAATTGTATTTATTTATATCTACTAAATCTAATTTAATATAAACATTAGTAGTGAATGAATTAATCTATACTTTCGTATAATTTTAGTTTAAGAAATTACAGAAACAGCCTCTAGTTCCAACTACAGTTCATTCCATAGCTATTTCATCAGTATATATAGCATTCAAATGTGATGACATTTGATTTTCCCGAATTCATTAAAAACATATTTGAAACGTTGCCAACTGATAAAATAGAAATGAGACAAATTATTAATTTATATCAACATGATGTTCCAGGAAACATTAAAATATATTAGATCATACATACTATGATCCAATATATCTCAATCTTATGAAAGAATACATTAAAGGTAATATTCTGCAGTTATGTCTCCGCTATTAAATTGAAATTGCAGTTAATTTTAAAGATATATGGCACAAGAGGATGAATTCGACATACAAGTAAATATACGGACCTAATGAAAGGAAACATTGAACGATTTCATAGTTGCCATATTCCCAACTCCAGAACTTTCGTAGCAAATCATAGTCTCCGCTTTAACACTTTCGCTGCGCATGTCTCTCATGAGAGTCGGTCTCGTTCTTAGCGCAGTGCGCATGACTCTCATGATAATAAAAATATAAATACATAATATGGTCTGGCTCACGGCCATATTATGTATTATTATTTTTATTATTATGCCAGTCAGCACTGAACAAGAAATTCTTGGCCAAGTGTGCATGGCTCTCTTGAGAGAGTTCAAACAACATGGAATACCCTGTATATACAATTCTTATTGACACTACTCGATTTCTGACACCTAATTATACAATATATATTATACAATGAAAACCAGTCAGGGTGGCGGGTAACCCACAGTCTGAACGGCCGCAGCGAAAGTGTTAAACCATCAATATATTATATATAACGGATATGAGATATTATGCATTTAACAGTGTTTTTGAATTTATGCAGAACAGTGGCAAAACCACGAACACGGCTTAGAGATACAGCAAGTCCAATATTGCACGAGAGCTGACAAACAAGAATGAATAATAAAAAAATTATAAAAATCTTCATGACTGAAATCAATTAATTGATCTTTGAGTGTCAAAGTCGATTGTGTGGCATTTCAATTTGGTAGCATTAACTTGAAGGTGTATTTAAAAAGGGGTGATGACCCACATTTATATAAAAAAAAAATGAAGCGGGAATGATTAATAGTTCACATGGCAATTCTACCTAGGCAATGATTTTTTTGGTAACTTGAAGTATAGCAAACATCTCTCAAATAACTATAATTAATAAAAAGTAATTATCTCTACTTCAATTTTTTTACTTATCATACAATAAATAACAGATCAGCAGATGGTCAGTAGGATACATTTAGGTGGTTATAGTATTATCGTTTATTATTTTTATTATTTATTATTTTTACAGGTTAAAAAATTCATTTGTATTTCAAATTCACCCTCAATAGTTCGATTTTTTATATATGTGTCCTAGTAAACTACTGCCAAACAATAAAGCTGTTGCAATCAATTATCAGCAATTGCTAATGAGCATAAGCTTTGATTAGGGTGGACGTTGCTGACCACACTTATAGAAAATTTTTTAACAACTTCTGAGGAATTGAATTAAAAATTGCTTTGTAGAAACAGCTGGTTGATTTTTACTGAATCTGTTAATTGGATTACACAAGCAACTATGTAACTGTGCCCCTATTTAAAAGATATTTATTTTTTATTTGGGCTTCACATATTTCTACTATTGCTTTCTATAAATATTGTTCATTAACGCCCATCCAAATAATATGCATTTTACATAATGAAACAATGAATATATTTACAATCTAAATTACTGAAAAGCGTTATACATTTTTTAACTTATATTTCTAATTCCTTCAGAATGCAAATATTGGAAACCAATCAAATATGTTTTTAACACAATAAAAATAGAGAAGCTTGGTAAGTATATCTCTAATACTTCAAATGATTTTTTTAACTTTATTCAAAAAAAATTGGGCTTATCAAAACATGGGCTCATGATGTGGACTGCTTTTTAATTGTCATTAAAGGAAAATGATCTTATAGATCAATGCTAGCATTAAATCACTTTTGTTTAATGAACATATATCCGATCCACTCATGGCTTGTACCCATTTTCGAAGATGTCAATGTTGATAAAACGTTAGGTTTAGATTTTGATTTGCAACATCTTCATATGCGCTCAATGCAAAGCATCATGCATTCAATCACATGCGTTCTAATGATATATTTACATAATGAAAAGTATAAGCTTACCATAAAAGTTATCGTTGACTGTCCATATGCATAGTTAAATGAAACAAAAATTTGTTAGTAAAAATTCTAATACAGCGTTAACTAGCTATAAAATTTGGAGATCATAGATTTATTGTTTTGTTACTTAAGTTTACAAGGGTTTCTTTTTTGTAATGAAATGCCAATCATTATTACTTCTCTTGGATTTAACATTTGTAACATTAATAGTTGTAGCAGTCATATAGGTGCAAGGCCTTGGTCAACAGCAGGGTTCGAAGATATATATCTGGATATATATCATGATATCCCGATATTTTAATATTTATTAATGTTGGCAATAACAAGCTAAATGCGCCGTAAGTTAGCTTTATATTTTATAGGCATCAACTAGTGGAAATTTTAGTTGCCTACCTCGAACTGAGAAAGTAGAGGTGAAGGTGAAACCACTCTATTATTTGATTCCGTGACGATTCTGTTTAATTCACTTCAGACCTTTACATATTTCATTAAGTTCTCAGAACTATTGTTAAGTTCGAATATATTTCCTTATAAACCATTTCGTTTCGTACTCCATTAAATCTTTTTTTAAACCACTTATCTACGAATTAAAAAAAATTGATATATGTATCGGATATATATCAAAATATTCAATATGTTGATATTTATATAAATATCATGTTTTCGAATCCTGGTCAATAGGTCTTTTGAGTTCGCCAATTAATCTGTGGCTGGTTCTAAAAGGGCCAATGTTACATTTGTTTTATTAATGACTTTGGCCCTTTTAGAATCAAGTCAGAAATATTTACTCAAATTTGAAGATAAAAAAACTAATTCAGAAAATGTTGATTGTCAATGGTTGTTAAAAGAGAAAAAACGAATGATATTAAAATTTTAAAATAATCTAAACATACATAAAGCAAATATGCAAGATGCCCGTGGTCTAAATATCAAAATATTTTCAAATTATATTGACCTAAATTATGCTTATATGGATATCTAGTTATCCAGTCACAAACGATTTTCATAACTATATTTTTACACAACTCAACGATGTACCAAATTCAAGAGAGCTTAATATATTTCAATTGGAATCAGTGCTCTTAGATAAAACAATCAATCTATGATTCCTTTATTATAGCTGTTAAATACGTGCACTACAAACAAAGCATATCTTTAACATACCAGAAAAAAACCTGATGTTCTCTTACCTGATGATGCATATTCTCCTGGGTGAACCCACCCACCTGAAAATACACAACGAAATTGAATGATTTTAAAACAATGTACAATAATAATTACAATTGGCATTATGCTCAAATTGACATTTAAGCATTCGATGATAAGATATGATTTCCTTTTATAATACACAAGCCTATCAAATTTTATTATACAAAAGATATCTGATAGAGCTGGATACAACAAATAATGAATGATGCAGATTTTATTATTCAAAGTTGGTATCCATTCCACAGCAGATCGTTATTGAAAAAAAATGTATTAATTTAATCGAAAGATTATTCAGAATAATGTATGAAATCAACATTTCTAATGACATATTTTTTCTTCTCCACTGGTATCTAAAGAACTAACTATAAACATTTCTGACATTTCTTTCTGTGTTTTTGTTTGTAATAAATTAAATTTACAGTAGTAAACTGTTCTTTCCTTTTATGATATATCCATTTTTAGTAAATAGTATGGCTTCTTCTTGTGTTAACGATAGTGACAACACCTTAACATGCATTTCACAAAATTATCTAACCCATCTGAAGTAATGTAAGAGCGCGTAAGAGGAAGTAGTATCTAAATGTTGAATGCTGACATTTTCAACTACACCAAAATGAATGTAACTTTGTAACCACTGCAATCTCACTTGTGAAGTGGAATTTCTCCTCAAAATTAATATCTAACAACTGTTTTCAAATAGTATCCAGAAATCTGAATTTCGGTAACATTAAGAAAGCATCCACTAAGCTTCTACAATACTAGAGGGTCCTTAACCCTTTGAGCACAGATGCCGTATTAGTAAACTTTTTCGATCAAGTACGAGTGACATACTTTTGGAAACGCACTGCTAGAAACATGGGAGTCATACGTTCACGGCGATAATTTAGACCATTTCTACAAGGTTGAAATGTATGCAAATAAGAGGCCCCTGCTAAATAGGTAACTGCAACAAATTGCAAACAAATTTTTTCTGAAGAATGATTCAAGATAATGAGGTGTACTCAAATGGGGAGAGCTCAAGGGCCTTTTGGAAAGAGATGACAGCCATATATTTACAAATGTTTGCATTCTTGCGTACAGGAATATCACTCTTGAAAACCTAATGCATATTCAAAAGGTTAAAAAGAAATTGTTAAAAACAGTTCTTCTTAGTTTCTTGAACCTCTTATTTTATAATTTTGAGCAACCAAATTCTTGCTATAAATTCCAAATCATCTATTTTGTTGTTCTAAATTCAAACAACGTGCAAATTATAATTCTACACTATTTAGCTAAAAGGTATTTGTCTTTTCAAGAACTTTTATTATATGTATTATATCAACTAAAAAAATTGTATAATCAAAAAGAAAGTAATGAAAAAAAAGTTGAAATTATAGTGTTTTATGATCCAATATACAGGAATAAAAATTAACATACGAGAAATATCGATTTCATACCTAAGTTGCAATATTCGTAACTTTTAAAGAGCAATTTATTTGAAGCAATCTGCGTCACAGTCCACTCATTATTGCACTGATCTATGTTAAAAAAAATAAAAACATGGAAAATTTCAAAAATAATATTTACCAAAGTACCAAAGTACCAAAGAGAAAACGAATTTGCTGTTTTCTGAATTTCACTCTATTATAAAACTGTAAATATTTCAAAGTAGCAAATTTACAAATTAATAATTGCTATTTAACATAATTACAAGAACATAAAATTACCTGTTATATCACTTGCATCTTCATCACCATCATCCTAAAATAGATTAAAAAAAAACACTATTACAAAATGTTCGAAAATATAACACTACCTATTACAATATAATTATTGCAAACAAGTGGTTTAATTAGAGATTAAAAGTTATGAATTTTGGTATACAAAAAAGATTTTCGTAAATACTAAGATTTTTAAAAATTTGTTTATAACAAGTGTCTATTTTAAAAAGTTGCAGAATATTATGAGAAAAATTCCAAAAATATATGTATATTTTTTGTATATTAACTCTTCAAACGAGTTGACAGAAATTCTGTACATAAACATTTTTAAACGTTCTTACACACAGGAATTGATAAAAACGGTAGTTTTGTTTAGTTAAAATTTTCCTACTACAAAATTATAGGTGTTATAATAAAATATCAATAAATTGAGCTCGTCAACTATTAAAAGACCATTTGGCACACTAGTTTCTTGTTTTATGATATAATCTTCAATATATTTTAATTTTAATTCTGCTAAATACCTGGCAAAATTGATAAAACTTTTTTTGTGTAGTCACCAACCAAGAACCGTAAACAGAAGAAGGATAGCCATTGTCTACATATTTACTGGTTTTTCTTTGTAAATCTCATATGTACATCTTCGTGTGTGTTTTATACGTTTCTCTGAGTTATAAAAACATTCTTGATTAATGAAAGTATGTGCAGGAACGGGGACCTACTATTGCTTGCCCTATTTTGGACCTTAATAGGATTTAAAAGACAATTATTATAATTAGGGCGAGTTGTACCAACACGGAATTAGTCCTAACCTTGTGTTAAAAGAGGGTTAAGAGTAATGTCGCGTTGTACCAATACTCTAATCTTGAATTTTAAGGTTATCGGGCGCTCTTAACCCCGTAAAAAAATGTCGTGGGGTGGTTTAAAGCAGGGTTAGTGAAAATGTCATTTCCAATTTTGACATTTCTGTCTTGAGTATATAATGTACATTGTAATTATTTAATAACAGTTCTATCAGCCCCTATTTTTCCTCCAACTCAAAATTGTCCATTTTCATTGTCGTTATAACCTACGACTTGTGTGATATTTATATTTATAATGCATTTGACACAACTTAACAATATTTTTTATATTTTATGCAACTCGACTGTCAATACTCTCGCTTCGCTAGCACTTATACCAGAGAAAAGAGAACTACCAGAAGCGACACTTAAGCTTCCCGCCCAAATTCCATTGACGCAATCTTCTTGTAGGTATTTCCGTCAGTTCATTTATTACAAAATATAGTTGAATTGTTGGTTATTAAGGTTATGTTAGGTTAGAACAATAAATGAACTGACGGAAATACCTACAAAAAATGGTGAGGGTCCAAAAATTGATCAAGAAACATCAAATGGGGTGCGGACAGTGTCGCTTCTGGTAGTTCTTTATTCTGTGTGGGTTAATTCAGATGGTACAACTCACCAAATTTTTAAATCAGTGTTAAATTTTAATACGGGGTTAGCTTAACACAGAGTTAGGGTAGTTTGGTACAGCCCTTAGTATTCTATGGTGATTCTGTATATATTATAGAAGGTAAGAAAAGCTCAATAATTATTCATGTATTAGATTTACATGTTATTATTATTCAAACAGAAGTGAAGAAAAACGCCGGGAACAAGGTGTGCAGTGTATATTATTTTGTACGTTTTTCGAAAACCGAAAAATCTGGTGTCCAAAATCATAAGTGATGAATGAATAAACAGGCGCAAAAGGCAGGATAAATTTAACCCAGATACAAGTAGGATTTGTTCGGTTCATTTTATGGAGACCGACTATCAACGAGACTTGCAAAATGAGTTACTAGGTAAAAAATACGTTTTTTTTATTATATGTGTACCTACTTTTCCGAGATGTCTTGTTATACTAGGTGTTAATTTTTATAACACATATTTTTCATAATTTAATATTTTGTCTAGATTATTTTTATCGGATTTCTCTGTTTTTTTTTTTTATTATATATACTTTTCCGAGATGTTTTGTTATACTGGATGTTCATTTTTATAATACACATTTTTCATAATTTAATATTTTCTTTAGATCATTTTTATCAGATTTTTCTGTGAATTAAATCCACTGTAGATAAAATAATTTTATCAGATTTTTTTTTGTCAATATCCACCTCATAGAAAAACAAAAACCAGGCATTTCATTTCCATGACTTGCTTTTAATAAATTTGACATAACTAATTTTGTCTCAAACTTCCACGCTTTGACTGCTTGCACTGTAATTCGCATGAAATGAATTTAAAAACTAATCAGGTTAAGGCAATGAAGAGGAAAAAATACAGATTCTAATTCAAGCAGAAAAAAATTCGAAAATTAACAAACTGAATAATCAACAATATTATAATTTGATATTGAGTGGAAAAAGACAAAATTTCTACTTTCTTGAAACTTTCCACACACGTTTAGTTCACGATATTTATACAGGGTGCGCCACTTAGAATTCTCCAGGCTTGTAACTTTCTTATTTTTTAAGCGACGACCATGTTGGGCACATCAAATTGTAGACATTTTTAAAGCCTTTAAACATGCATACAGTGATTTTAAAAAAATGTTAAGAAAGAAAACTTAATTTCCTTGAATATTTTTTTACCTCACCCTGTACATGAACTGTGTTAGTGTTTTCTTATAAAGGTTTTAATTAGCTTCAATTTATGTTATTATGTCATATTCGAAATTTTGTTTGGTTTTAGAGAAAGAAATTAAAAACACTCCACAATTCCAAACTGATTTTTTTTTAAATAACTTTGAAAAGAATGTAAATAATAATTTTATACTTTATTTGTAAAAGTCATATCACAAACAATATTCAACATAACAAAACAGCAACAAGAAAGAAAATAAATAAATATTTTTAAAAACAAACTTACAATAAAATGTACTAAATAGGAAATTGCAAAATTTTTTATTTTAATAACCTAAATTGAATCTAATTAAAACCTTTATAAGAAAACATTAACACAGTTCATGTACAGAGTGAGGTAAAAAAAATATTCAAGGAAATTAAGTTTCCTTTCTTAACAGTTTTTTCAAGTTTTTTTTTAAATGTATGCATGTTTAAAGGCTTTAAAAATGTCTGCAATTTGATGTGCCCAACATGGTTATCGCTTCAAAAATAAAAAAGTTACAAGTCTGGGGAGTTTTATGTGGCGCACCCTGTATACAAAGAATACTGAAAATGTTGTATGCCTCAATTATTTCAATAAATTTGCGTGTGCGTTAATATAATTAAAAGAATATGCTTCACACAATGCATTTTAAATGGCAATGCGCTGGAACAGGGCGCGCGGCTACGTCATATTAATGGCAGCACTGTGCGGACAGATTTAGTTGATCTGGCTATCCTTGGCGTTTACGGTTCTTGGTCACCAACACTCGAATTTGTTGTCAAAATTTATTTCCTTACAAAAAATGTCTCCACAGTGTAAAGAAGGTCTAAGAATTTTTCTGTTGTTATACTGTAGTTATACAATACTACTGAATTAAACAACCAAGAAAGACAATACTGTCACTTCTGTGTGCCACAGATGTTGGCTGTGCAACTTTAACAGCAGTTTATGGTTAAACTACAACTATTTTGTTCTTTACCTATAATTTTATCAACTCTGAATTTTCATTAAATATCATCGGAAAATGACAATAAGGAATGAGCACAAATTTCTAATTTGTATAATGTTAATAAAACTAAATACTGTGTTTGTTATAGTAGCAGCTTTGATTATTAATGTCATTGAAATATGTTGCATTTGGCATAAACTGATCTTGAAATAGTGTAATTTTACATACACAATAAAACGAGTTTGGGCCATGACATTCACAGTCGACATGTAGTGACAGCGGACAATTTATTTACTCCTATCAGCAGCATAATAAAATTAATGATTTCAATATTTATTAATCCGTGAAGTCCTAACTTTTCATTTGAGATGAATAAACCTGGAATCAAATATTCTAAATATTGCTCTGAGCCAAAATGTGAATCAACATCTCATTTTATTAAGCCCCTGTAACGAATTTTAAGAAAGTTTACAGTGCACAGGTTAGATATCAAATCAAATATGCAATAATGATATGGAGAGTTCAGCATAGGTTCTCAAGATTTTGTTCGCTTAAATTAAATCATCCGATAATTAATCTAAAAACTAGGGATGGTACAGGATACTATGGAATCCAGTTATTCAACGCGAAATAAAACTTTTAAATGACACAATATTTAAAACCAGAATAAAAATGTATCTACTTACAAATGCCTTTTACAGTGTCGAAGAATTTTTATCAAGCGACTTAGCTTTAATTTAGATTCATTAAGAGAAGTAATAGGAAAAATAAGAAAGGGTATGTTTATCTGCAGTTTCTTAAAAAAAAAAGTTATACATCAATCGTATTTTAACCAAATCCATGGGTAGTTACTAAGCAGCATTATTTATTACTTCAAAAATTTTATTTGTTTCAATTGTTTGTCCCACAATATTTGTCTATTATATGATCATTGTTTTATACCTATTTGTAAGTGTAACTCTGTTTGACGTGTGTACAATTTTATAATTTTTAACATGAATAAATCTATCTATCTATCTATCTATCACAACTATTCAGAATTGTTAGAGCTACTCAATTTAAAACCCTTGGAAGAACACAGAGTACTTCTGACATAATAATATTTAACATTAGTTGTGCTCCTAACTACGTTTGGGCATTTTGAAAATAAATAAAAAAATTATTTGTCAATGACGTAGAATCACCAGGGACATAAAGAGATATAAAGAGATTGTTTGCATCACTGACATGGGAGAGAGCCATGTAGAGCTGTCTGTGGGAAAAGCAACCGACACTGAGGTCCACACTCACAACGCACAGCTGGAACAAACAGACAAAAATTCCAAAAACCGTCTTAATGTATTCTATTACTCATCTTATAGGTATTCCACCAGATCAGTTTTTTGCAAATATTTTCAATGTACAAACAAGCCAACTTTACATATTTATTATATGTATAGATAATACATGGTTATACTGTGTGCACAGATCTACTAAATAAAATTAATTTCAATGCTCCGTTCAGAATACTTAGAAACCAGAATTTCTTCAATATTCAGTAAACATTCTTCCATCGCCTGTGTGACTGCATGGATATGGATATGTGTTAGGGATCGACCAATATGATTTTTTAGGCCGATACCGATAATCAACCGATACCGAAAATCGGCCGATACCGATATTTACATGGCCGATTATCGGCCTTAGATTACTCTATCTCTTATTTCTAAAATCTGAAAATTTGCCATAAAAAATTAAAGTATATGTTGCTCAATAATATTTTTGTTTTTTATCCTCCCTTGACAGAAGTATAACAGAGCGGATTTTTAATTATCTATTTCTAAAAATTAATTCTTCCGTCTATTCCTGGGTGAAACCCTGAAATGGAAACGGCAGATACCTATCTTGTTTAATAATAAATTTTTAGCTAGAGGTAATTTCTTTGGACAAATGTTTTTATATGTGAAACAGGTAGTTTGGCGAATTTCTAATCATCTATTAGCCTCATAGCTAATAGTCTAAGTGCGCCAAAACATGTCATGAGCAAAATCATTGTTATTACTCTGGTTATCGACATTGTTGTTTGAAGATTTTCTAGTGTCTAGCAATTTTTGACAATGGAAAATCATCACTCTCATCCGTACTACCAACATCGACAATCTCTGAATCATCATATACATATCCATTGTTCCTCATAATCTCTAGTTTTATTTCTTTACAAGTATTTTGCCACAAAGCATCTTCAAAGAAACATTTCTTAAATCTAGGATTCAATGATGTTGCAAAAACGAAGACATTCTTAGTAAAAGATTCCTTAAATCGCTTATTCAAATTAATTTTTAACTCATCTTTTATTGTTTGGAATCCAAAAAAATCAGCTTTACTTAGATAATTTGAAACTTTTAATCAGTGGTATTATTTCAGATATGGATGCATCCGACTTACTCGCAAGTTTAGTAATCTCTTCAAAGGGTTTTAATAGGTTTAGTAAGTTTTTTGCTTGTTCCCATTGGTAAAATGTCAGGGCCTTTTCTCCCAGTGAGAACACCATAGTTAAAAAAACGTTAAAATAACGTTGCCTTGGTTGAAATAACGTTTATGGTTAAAAATACAACGTTTTTTTTAAACGCCTTTTCAACTGAACATTTTTTAAACGTTAATGTAACGGCACAAAATAACCTAAAGTGTTAAAATTACTATTAAGAAACGTTAAACTACTATGTTGGGTTAACGTTTATCTTTAACGTCCTATAAACGACAAAAATCCTCTAAAAATAAATTGTCTGTGAAATTACAGCGTGATTTTCACGTTAACATATTACCATGTAACAATTTAATTTTTTACGTGTTTTTAATGTTAGACATGAATAACAAATACACAATGTGTTAAAAATAAACGTTACTGTAACGTCCAAAGTTAAGTGTTTATCAACGATTGTTTCAAAGGTTTTAATTGCGAAAAATTTTACTGAATATATGGTTATAAACATATAAAAAAATGTTTTCTTTATACATGTTTTAAACGTAAGATATTAACGAAAAATGAATCATGCCTTAAGACATAACGTTATTTTAACGTATTCAGTGAATTATTAAATAACGTATATTTTTAATGTCCTAAAAACGACAACAATTCACCAAAAATAAATTGTCTGTGAAATTCTAGCGTGATTTTCACGTTAACATATTACTGTTTAACAATTTAATTTTTTACGTGTTTTCAATGTTAGAAATGAATGACGAATATCCCATGTGTTGAAAATAAACGTTACTGTAACGTTCAAAATTAAAGGTTTATCAAAGTTTGTTTTTAAACATTTTAATTAGGTACGTAAAATTTTACTGAATATATGGTTTTAAATAACATATGGAAAAACGTTTTATTTAGACGAGTTTTAAACGTAAGATATTAACGAGAAATTAATCAGGCCTCAAGACATAACTTCTTTTAACGTATTCAGTTAATTATCAAACAACGTGTATTTTTACAGTCCTAAAAACGACAATAATTCGCTGAAAATAAATTATCTGTGAAATTCAAGCGTAATTTTCACGTTTACATATTAATGTTTAACAATTAAATTTTTTACGTGTTTTTAATGGTCGAAATGAGTGATAATACTAAATGCTAAAAATTAACGTTACTGTAACGTTCAAAGTTAAATATTTATCAACGTTTGTTTTAAACATTTTAATTGCGTAAAATTTTACTGAATATAAGGTTATAAAAATTAATCATTCCTTAAGACATAACATTATTTTAACTTATTCAGTGAATTATCAAATAACGTAAATTTTTAACGTTCTGAAAACGACAAGAATGCACTAAAAATAAATTTGGCGTGAAATTCAAACGTGAATTTCACATTAACATATTACTGTTTAACAATTTAGTTTTTTACGTGTTTTTAATGTAAGAAATTAATGATAAATATACCATTTGTTAAGAATGGATGTTACTTTAACGTTGAAAGTTAAACGTTTTTCAACATTTGTTATGAACGTTCTAATTGGGTAAAAATGTATTGGTGACTATAACATTACAAATAATATATATATTGAAACATTTTGTTTAGATAAGCTTTAAAGATATTGATGAAAAATTAATCATGCGATAAAATATAACGTCATTTTAACATATTTAGTGAATTATTAAATAACGTCTATTCTAAGCGTTTCTATCGACTGCAAAATTACACTGAAGATAAATTGTGAAAATCAAATGCAATTTTCACATTAACATATTAATTATTTAATTATTTAATTTTACGTGTTTTTAACGTAAGGAATTAATGAAAAATATACCAGATCAATAAGCTAAACGTTATTTTAATGTTTAAAGTTAAATGTTTACCAACGTTAGTTTTGAACGTTTTAATTGCGTAAATATTTACTGAAATGTAATATTATAAATTTAAAATGAATCATGCATTAAAACATTATTATAACGAATTCAGTGAATTATTAAATAACATTTATTTTTAACGTTCTGGAAACGATAAAATCCACTAAAAATATATTTCTCGTGAAAGTCAAATGTGATTTTCACGTTAACATATCGCTGTTTAACAATTTAATTTTTTACGTATTTTTGATGTAAGAAATTAATGATAAATATACCATGTGTTAACATTGGACGTTAAATTAACGTTTTAAGTTAAATATTTACCGACGTTTGTTATGAACATTCTAATTACGTAAAATTTCACTAACTATAACGTTACAAATAACATTTGTAAAAACGTTTTGTTTAGACGAGTTTTAAACGTAAGATATTAATGAATCATGCTATAAAATATAACGTTATATTTACATATTTAGTAAATTATTAAATAACGCTTATTCCAAGCATTTTTAATGACTGCAAAATTATACCAAAAATAAATTTGTGTGAAAATCAAATGCAATTTTTACGTTAATATATTAATTATTTAAATTTTTACGTGTTTTTGACGTAAGAAATTAATAACAAATATACCATATCTTAAAGCTAAATGTTATTTTAAAGTTTAAAGTTAAATGTATTAAATTTTGAATGATACAATTAATGAAACTAGTGTAATAAAGTCACTCGGCTTCGCCTCCTGGTTAAGTTATACTAAATGTTTCGTTATACTAAATGCTAAAAATTATATAATGTTCATACCAAACTAGTATCATTAATAACTATTAGATATTGAAGTTATATTATATACAACGTTAAAATAACTGATGCTTTCCACTTATTAAAATACACTCACGTTCTAAATCTACAGGTAAAATAAATGGTAGATGTTGACGTTTTTTTAACGTTTTTCTATTCATCTATCTTAATGCATAGAATTTGCCTAGTTACCACGTAGTTGTTGCAGAAGTTATTTGTAGATGGCGACACATACAAACCACTGGCAATAATTTGTCATGCTTTAGCTTATGGTCTTATGAATTTATAGAAATTAAAAAACATAAATTGCAACGTTCAAATTCTTTCAGGGAACAACGGTTTATTTGGACGGATTTTATAAGGATCAGATTAAAGATCATTATTTTGTGGCTCGGCCGAGGTAGCATAAAAGTTTTGTGCTATTTGTTCAATAGGTTAGGCACCTACCCAAGTTTTATGATAAAACTAATGTGCTTAACCTATTAATTGACCATTCATCTACATGACGACTCGTTCTGTAACCAATCATATATTTGAAAATGGGAGGACCTCCTAGAGCCAGTTTAATTTCGTTTAATTAACTTACATAATTAGTAAATATTTAACGTTATTTAAACCTTTAATAACGTTGATATCGACGTTAAATTGTAATTATATTACAATAATAAAAAGACATTAAAAGACACGTTAAAAAAACGTGATTATTTAACTTGTATTCCTTTTATAAACCATCAATAATAAGGCTAATATCGACGTTAAATTATAGTGTTACTACGATGAAAAAATAACGTTAAAAGTTACGTTAAAAACAACGTTGTTTAGCGAGACATTTGTACGTAAAATTGACGGTGCACTATAATGATTATTCAACTAGAAAATATATCGTTTTACTAACGCTAATATCAACGTTAAATTATAGCGGTATTACGATGAAAAAAAACCGTTAAATATTACGTTAAGAACAACGTTGTTTAGCGGGACATTTGTACGTAATATCGACGGTGCACTAAAATGGTTATTCAACGCATGGTTATCGTTATAAAAAACGTTTTTTTAACGATTGTGTTCTCATTGGGCTTTAACTGCAGAATCTTCATCGACAATGAACAAATGTAAAGCATTTTTTTGGTCGACCAAGCGTTCTAACTTGTAATAACTTGAGTTTCATGGTGCTGCTATATCTTTAGAAACTTAGAAACTTTATTACATTATACATTACATAAACATGACAATTTTGAGAACCTGGCATCTGAGTTGTGAGCAACTAAACTAAACAACTTGAACTAAAGTTTTTCTGGCATATTAAATTGTTTCTGAATTTTCTTTAATTTAACGCAAGCCAGTGAGGAATGGTTGAAATGTGAAACTATACTCCTCGCTTTTTTCAGTAAATCTATTATGGATCGTTGACTTTCAATTGAATCCTGTATCACTAATTGTAATGTATGTATAAAACAAGAGTTAGTTTAGATTCTTCGATACCTTTTATCATGTTGGAAGCATTGTCGGCCAAAACTAGGAGGATTTGATTGCAATTTAATTTCCATTCTTGCATTAAACTGTTCATATTCTGGGCAATAGTTAAACCTGAATGTGTACCTGGAAAATATTTGCAAGACAATACAAATTAACACCTTCCAGTTTTCTTGAAGTCTATCCAATGAGCAGTGAAAGATAAAAATGGATTGTTATTATGTGTTCAGGTTCAAATATCAGTGGTTACAGAAGTTTTTATATTTTTATTGTCTTCTAAAGTCTAAGAAGACACTTAGAAGAGTGGAAAATAAAATAAATAAATTAAGCCCAAGTAAAATTACAAAGAAAGATTAGTACCTCCACCAAGTAGCATTTACAGTAAACAATGATTTTCCCCAGCTAACAAAGTTTATGAATCTACAAGAAGCCGATTAAATCCAGATTGAGCAGAAAGTCTAATTTTATTACATCATAATTTACCTAAACTTAACTTTAAATAGTAAATAATTAAATAAATATTAATATTATTACGTTTTAAGCTTAAAAATTAAAAAAAAATAATATTTTTTGACAGACACTGATATCGAGCCGATATTACAATCCAATATTGGCCAAAACCGATAATTGGCCATAACGCCAATATGGCCGATATACCGATATCAATATCGGTATATTTACCTAATATGTGTGACAGTGGACAGTGAAGGTGATTTTTTATCTAAGGTTTAATACCAATGTTATATTATGACTTATTTGTACATTTTGTAATGGGTTTTCCTGTAAAATTAAATAAAAACATAAATAGGCTAACATGTTGACTGTGGATGTCGTGACGTCAAACTCATTTTTTCATTATTTCAAATTCAATTTTATGTCAAATACAACAGTTTCAATGAAAATAATAATCAACACTTATTATAATATAGAGAAAATCAAATTTTATCGATATTAAAATCGTGTGTGTTCCTTATTGTACCACTTACATGATAACTAAGTTCTTGATATAAAGTATTGCCACTCCTTTCTTCCTTCTTAGTATTTAACCTACTATTATTATTAGTATGCAATGGAGCTTGAGGACTAATCGGTGACGTAACGACACTCTTATTTTCTAGATTTAAGGAATCTGTGGTTTGACCCCTTTCAACTCTAATCACAGCATCTTTAGCACTAGTCATATTATCCATTTCGCTATGCAAACTAAAAATAAATGGAACGTCAATCAATATATTGCGTAGTTACTATAGCTAAGGTCCTACAATGGTTGATACTTCCCCTTCTGAATAAAAGCAAACCCTTTTAAACACGTCGCGAGCTGAGAATTAGACTGCTCTATCTACATTTTTTTTTTAAATGAGATACCCTGCAATACCGTTTCTCCATAGCCATGTTGTTCTATCTGAATAAGATTTGCAACACTGTAAAGTCATTTCTAGAAACAAAATGCAGTCACAGTCACATAATTTTTTGCTATATATTTTTGCAAAATTGTTCTATATGAATTTTTCAAAATATAAGTTTTGGTCTTTGTAAGAAACTTGCATAATAACATGTTGCACTTATTTCTGAAAGGAATCTAAATCACTTGTGTAGTTTACTAATAAAAATAGCTTACTTGTTGCTTGTTATACAAAACGTCAAACTTTCAAATGGTCGTCCTGAAAATTTATGAAAATGTCAGCTAGAACACTATAATACTCGGCTCGTGATGTGTTGAGTAAATCATCGAAAACCCACGGAGGCACCCCCCACCTCTGTTCAAGGGGTGGCTCGCAGAGTTTTATATTCTAATATTTTCTAGAGAATCGTGAGATAGAATTATAAAGCAGCATTCAATAAACAAGGAAACTTTTCTAGGCAACTTTTGCTATCAATTAATATAACAGGGTGTAATCAGTTTCATGTCATTAAAAAAAACTGGTATGGGGATCGACTAGACAAACAAAAAACCTTTATAACTTTTTCCTCAAAGGGCACTTTGAAAAAAAACTGACCTAGGTCAACAATTTGAATATTAGGGTAGGAAACATTTGAGAACCACTGCCTTTCTGGGTCAACGGACGTGTACTTCCCAATTATACAACTTTTAAATTGTCATAAAAAAGTGCAAAGATTACCGACCGACTCGTTCTCGTCGGTCCGCGGTTTCAAAGCAAAGAAGGGCGGCACCTTTGATGATCGCCTGAACCGAACCAATTATAAAAATGTAAATAATTCGTTATCTCTTTTTGCAGAACTGCAAGCAAATGACGGTGTAGAGGTTTAAACACAGCATTTCCTTACATGTTTTTTTAATTTAAAACAAAATATAGTTGTTTATATTTTATCAGATTTAAATGTGGTTTATTAACATTTGTAACCTAAATGAGTGTTCCGGGTTAAGCTTAAAAAACGAGTAATTATTGCATGACATTGGGAAATAAAGAGTTAGACGTCTGAGATACGATAACAGAAAACAATTATGTGTATTTTAAGTTAGGAAAAAATCTGACTTATTTAACGAATTGCCAATCAGGTATCGAAAACTGAAATATTCGATAAATAAATCTAGAACTTACCAATAAATTATTTTTGATTTACATAAATTGTTTGAAATGGCTTCCGTCTGCATCAATACACTTTTCGGCACGTCGAACTAAGGACATACGCACTCCATTCAACACATTAGGTAAATTAGAATCATTTTTTATGGTTTCTATGCACATTAAAATACCACACTAAACTATCAACTAACGTTGTCAATAAAGAAAATAAAAATAAAAACTTGGTCCAAAATCCAAAAAGCAACACAAAAAGAACGAACAAGTAGTGTCTGTACGTAATCAAGAACTTAACGACTTGAACGGTAAGTCAATAAAATAAATCTTAACTGTAAATACGTGGCCCAAAATTCAAAAAGAACAAAAGCACATACAAAAACAACGAACGGGTTCGACTTGTGTACTTAACGAAGTGCCCACAGAAACTAAAATATTGCACAAGGGAGAGTATAGTTTTCTTCAGATCTATTAAGCACTCAGAAAACGCTGACGTTTTTCACCTTTACCGCACCGCTAAATACCTTACCTACTTTTAAAAAACCATAAAAAGGGTGATTATCAACTTGTGTCCTCGCCAACGCGCGGTCTCTAACAAAGGAACGCGAACACTTTAAAAGAGCCGTAATTAACGTATTTGATGGTTAGAGGCGCCGACATACACGAAGATAAAAGCCTATCCCAACATTCCAGCAGTTCTCAAACAATATTATTGAAAATGTTCGAAATGTTTGTTTATTTATTTTTTCTAAAACTATGGGTTTTAGACCCCATGTTATATAAAGTTTTTTGTTCGTTTAGTCGTTCCCCGCCACCAGTTTTTCTTTTAATGACATGAAACTGATTACACCCTGTATAAAAAGCTGTTTAAATAATACGTATAGTGACATACGAATATATTTGCATTTGGCAGAATTGTAACGCAGCATTCAATAAACAAGGAAACTTTTCTAGGCATCACAGATACCTTGAAAGAGTTGACCACTTTCAAGATATCTGTGATGTCTAGAAACACTTCCTTCATGCATCCCAACTCTTTTGTTTTTCCTTTGCTGAAAAAAGACCAATGTCACATTGCAGCCACTAAAAGAAAAGGCCTTCAATTTGTCACTTATTTTGACCCAAGATACGTATTGCAAATTGTTTTACACCAAACTCAGGAACAGGTTTAATCTTATTAATTTCTTTACTTCACTTTCTTTGATATAAATATTCCAAATTATATCAACCCTTTACTATTTACTAATTTTAAAAATGCAAGACCTTACAATATGAAATATAATCCTCAAAATTACAAGCCTCAAGTTGAAGTATGTGTATCAGAGCAGTTCCATTTGTTAATGTAGCACTAATGTCTATGGATATACTCATAACTGTAACTTATTCTCCATGTACACCTAATAAATCTGATTTTGTGCAATGATACATTTGCCCGCCAAGTTGAGTCAGTGAAAGGGAATAAGGATGATTTTTATATTTAAAAAAAATTGTTCAGGTCTCTGTCTATATTTTGGGAAGTAATGTTATTTTTTGTGACGGGTTCACAAATAGATTTATTTGAATGTATTAACCTGTGATGAGTGCCTTTCTCTAATAAGATTTTTAACCATTTTCCATTTACGATAATTTTTCCATCTAAAGCGAATAATTCGGTTAATGTTTCCTAACAAGAATTACTATATCCTTTAAACGTATTGACTATGTTAGTAACTGTGGAAATAAACTTTTCTTGTAAAGCCGAAAAAAAAAATCTATGGAATCTTCATATTTATCAATAAAAACAATAAGTCTATTAAAAATCTTTCCCCCATATCAAATGTACTTTCATTGCACGTTAGAAGATGCACTGCACTTATCAGTTGGCTTTGATTAAATGCAAGTTTATTGATTGTTCTTAAATTGCTTTAATTTTCATTGAAAACGTTAAACTAGCCCCACCCTCACTCTCCATCAAAATTCAGGCACAAAAAAAAATTCATAGGTAAATTGTTTTCTTACTCCGATTGCTGGAAACCACAAGTCTATTTTTTTTTCTATATTTAAAGGCACTGTACGCATTATTTAAACCAATGTCATAAACGTTTTTATACATCAATCGATAGAAAAAATTAAAAGCTTTAACTTTCTACTCTTGGTAAATTTTGATTTATTAGACCGTTTAGGAATAATAAGTAAATATGACATTACAGAGAGAAGCGCCTCCTATATTTCTTGTAGTGGCAGAAAAAAATACAATTTTTGATCAGTTAAAAGATATATGTGGGATGTAACATTTTATTTTATTTCGATTGGCTCAAATCAAAGTCTCTATTTTATCTACTTTGACACAAAAAAATTATGTGCTGTAATTCCAGCGAGTACAAATATATTCGTATGCCACTGTAGGTATTGTTTAAACAAATATCAATAGATAGAAAGAGTTATAGGCTCTAATTTTCTGCTTCTGGTTAATTTAGATTTTTTAAGGCTGTTTAGGAATAATAACCAAAAATGTTACGTTACAGAATAGCCCCCTTCCATATTTTTCGTAGTTGTAGAAAAAATTATGGTTTTTAAACAACTAAAAAATACATGTGGGATGTAAAATTTAATTTTGTTTCGATTGGCATAAACCGTGAATCTCTCTCTATTTCTTACGTTTTTTGAAAAAAAAAAAAGGAATATACAGTGTGTTTCAGTTAACATTCCCACAGCCGATATTTCGGAAACTAAGAAATATATTTTTATTCTGTAAACGGTAATGGATTTCTATGGTTAATGCCTTCTTCAGGAAGTACAATTTACTATTATAACATTATCACCGGAGATGACGCTGCAGTTTAAAAATATTTTTCGATCAGGGAAGATTTGAAACATATGCCATTCGATTAAGAATTAAATTTTAAACAAAATTGTTCTTATTCCAAAAAGTCAGATCTGCAGTCGTTTTTGAGTTATTTTAATTTTATTGTCTAACTTTGAAGTGTTGTATTTTTTTTTAATTGTTGTAACTTTTTTATTCTTGGTTTTCGGATGTAGGTTCTTAGTAACTTCTTCGCCTGCTATAAGAGAATTATTTACTTGTGGGAAATTTTTTTAATAGCACTGTCGATTTTACCGGAAATTACTTTAAACTGAGAAATTTAAATTAAAGTAATTGAATAATTTGCAATTGTTTATTTATTAACTGTCATAAGTTTAATTTTGGTTTGCGTGTGTCATTTTAAGAATATGTTTGTAAAAATTTGTCCAAAATATGGCCCACACCAATGTTGACAAAGTTAATATGTTATTAATTTATGGAAAATACAATAAAAATGCAAAAGCAGCCAAACGTATGTATCAATTAGAATTTCCAAACAGACCACAACCCGATCGCAAGACTTTTTCCAATTTGTGTAACAACTTATTACAATATGGTAGTTTTAAAAAGTTGAAATGTGAAAGAATATGAACAGCAAGAACCCAGGAGAATACGGCTTTAGTTTTACAAACCGTTAACACTGATCTCCACTCATAATCGCGACAAATAACGTCCACCAATGTATTACTATCGTCGTACCAAAGAATCGTAAAAGAAAATAAGTACTTTCCATATAAACCACACTAATTATATCATTTTCTGTCTACGGACTATAACCGTCGCTTAACCTTCCATGCTGAGTTTTCTGTTCTTTATGAAGGAAATTGTAATTTCCTTAAAAACGTATTGTGAAGTGACGAAAGTAAGTTTCACAGTAACGGCACAATTACAAAACATTACTGTATATACTGGTCGGAAAACAACCCAAGATGGATGATTTCAACAAGAAACCAAACTGTGCTCAGCGTAAATGTATGGTGTGGTTTTTTAAATGGTTACATTATAAGTCCGTTTCTATACCATGAAAATTTAACCGGTGTGCATTATTTAAGATTTTTAGAAAATAAGTTACCATAAGTTACTTTCACAAAATGTTCCCCACAACAGAGCTGAAATTTGGTTTCAGCAAGATGGCGCCCCACCCCACAACTCTAATATTGTTGTAAATTATTTGAATGACACATTTCCAAGGCGCTAAATTGGCACCTCAGGAACGGTTAGATGACCCGCGCGTTCTCTAGACCTTTTTCTTGTGGGGATATTTGAAAAACAAAATACATCAAGAGCCACTAGAAGATATGGCAGATTTATACAATAAAATCTACGCTTGCGCTGGTGCAATTAATAGACATACATTATTAAGCACATGTAACGAGGAATTGTTACACCGCTTTGACATGTGTATTCAAACAGACGGAAGTAATTTCGAGCATCTATTTAAAATATTGTTGTCAAGATGCACGGTTCAAAAATAAAATTGTTGTTTTTCCACTTAAATTTCTCAATTTAAAGTAATTTCCGGTAAAATCGGAAGTGCTATTAAAAAAAATTTCCCACCAGTAAATAATTATCTTATAGCAGGCAAAAAAAAATTACCTACATCCAAAAATCAAGATTAAAAAAGTTACAGCAATTAAAAAATATAATAGAACACTTAAAAATTAGACAATAAAATTAAAATAACTCAAACTGCAGATCTGACTTTTTGGAACAAGAACAATTTTATTTAAAATTCAATTCTTAATCGAATGGCATATATTTCAAACCTTCCTTGATCGAAAAATATTTTTAAACTTCAGCGCCATCTCTAGTGATAATGTTATAATAGTAAATTGTACTTCCTGAAGAAGGCATTAACCATAGAAATTCATACCGTTTACAGAATAAAAATATATTTCTTAGTTTCCGAAATATCGGCTGTGGGAATGTTCTAAAACACACTGTACAAAGGGCAAGTATAAAATTTTTTTTAAATAATTTTATTAAAATCACCTAAAAATAGATGGCCCGTATTTTTTATTTTATTTTTTAAATAATGCCTTATAGTTAAAAAAAAAATCAAGAAGTTTAAACTGTGTTTAAAGGGTTAGATATTGCCGACCATTTTCGGGCTATTCTATTGGCTATGACGTAATAGCGTAATCACCAGATTCTAATTTGTGCTTGAACAGAGAAACAGTGCTACATTGCCATATTTCGATAAATAATGTAAGATATTCTCTACTGCTATACAGAATCCTCTGTTATATTATAATTCTGTATCAGCAAGTTATCAATCAGCCTTAAAAATATATAAAATATTTACTTGCTGGGTATTTGAAACAGTGTTAAAAATTAATATTAAAATTTATTTCAAACAGTGCAATAGTGCATATTCTTTTTTAGAAATGTGGCAACGTAGCTAGTTACTATCAAATGAAAAATTCCCCTGTTTTAGAGGTTATTACGCTATTATGTCACGAGATATCCGGAAACTACCTTATTTTAAATCCACTCTGATTTTAAGCATATTCATTTTACAATAAAACCAATAATAGTCGGTAAAATTACCTTGAAATCATTTTTATAACATTTTGGAGAGTCATATAATACTATATTATTAATATTGTCGTTTTCATTATTGTGTACTAGCCTATTATGGGCAGAGGTAGAGATGCCTCTGTGGATTTTCAAGGTGGTCTGCTCCTAAATCTCTCTATTTTGACTTACTCCATGCCTGTTTAAAAGAATTTGCTTTTACTCAGAAGGGGAAGTATCTGTCCTGACCTTTTTTAGTCTCGTAATGTAATGTAATGTATTGTTGTAATTTACCTGGGAGAAGAATGAGTGCTACTAATGGGTGATGATGGCACACTGTCAACAGTCTCGGCATTTTCCAAAGAGGTAAAGCCAAATGAAATGGGTCCTGAACTACGACCCATATTTATCCTATTAGAATTCAATCGTCCTTCTGCTCTATCATTTGCCAACTGCTGTCCTGAATGTAACAACTTAGTTCTTTCCATATAATCCACATGGGTTTTAAACAACTCCGTATATCGTTCATGGAGTTTGGCATATTCTTTTTTCAGTTCAGTCTCACGTTCCTCAAGTCTCCCAGCATGTTCCATAGAATTTTTGTGTTTAAGTTCCAGCATTCGAACAATACTTTCGAGGGCCTCAAGTCGAGTGGCCAACTCTTTCCTTTCTCCTTAAACATTTAAACGAAATTTCGTAATACATATTTAATGTTTGATTATCTTATAAAGGATGTAATAGCATGCTATCAATTACTTTTAAAAGAATCTTTTAATTTACAAAATATTAATGACAATAAATGCAATACATTTCAATGAAATATAAAGGCAGTGTAAACCTTTGAAATAACGTTGGTCATGCTTTATTCGTCTTCTGACGATGGCACTTGGTTGGTGAAACGCGCGTGGACTACTATATTTAATATTTCTTTTACTATTCAGTATTTTTTAGGTGACTTAATTTTTAAGAGTTCAAAAAAACTGAAGCCTAACTTATCACTTTCAGTTGATTTCCCAACTGAAGCTAAAATGAAAAAATCAAAATAGAGCTTCTATTTTAATTGAACAACAGTTTGATAAATAAATAAATTACTTAAAAGAGGGTATATTTTATACTGGGTGATACAGAATTAACTCAAGATTCATGCACAAGCAGTGGTACCATTAGGGAATAAGCCAACACCTAATTGTTACTTGGCCCAAGCTGCTTCAATCTGGGCTAAATTAAATTACGATAAACTTTAGCTCAATCAGAACTGTGAATAAAATTGTACCCAGTTGTTAACTAATAAAATAAAACATATGATCAACAAGTGCAGTGAAACCTATTTGCATCTGGTTTAGGAGATGTCAATACAAATAAGATTTATAAAAACTTATCAAATCAATGTAGCTCTAATACATGTGCCGTGTGTCCGTAATTTCTCGATTTGAGTTCTAACTTTTCTATCGATAATACCATAAGTGATTAATTGTTGTTTTTTTGTTATTTTATAAACAATGGAGCACAAAGGGGACAAAAATTACGACTTTTTAATGCAATCAGAAAAACAAGGAAAATACATTTCCTTTTCGGTTAAAGAAAAGCAACGCAACCTGAAGTGATTTAAAACATATCAATCAGCTATCAATACAGGGTTCGCAGGTAATTTATTGCAAAAATTCTTTACTTAATAATGTTGTTATTTGACAGAGTAAATTTTGGCATTTAATTAACAATACCCCATAGTAAAGTATGTATAGAATAAACCAACTGGCAGGATTTCACAAAAACATCAACAAGATGTGAAAAATGCCATATGCCAAATTAACATACAATTTTATTTCTAATAATGAGGTTCCTATAATACAAAAATATTAGAACTCATCAATTCTGATGTAAATCCACCAAATGTGAAAAAGACAACATTGACTTTTAATGACTGATGAAATTTTTGATGAGATATATTAAGTACAGGCATTTACTAGTATATAACTATACGAATCTATTACTATTATTATTACTATTATTAATACAAATATGTAAAGTGAATTTGCATAGAGAGTCTTTCAAACAGAATTAAAAAACCCTTCAGATAAAGAGATGAGGCATATCATTCTTCATATTGGTTTGGAAAATGATTTTGTGGAAGGCGGACTGCTCAATTTTGAGTCAAAGAAGAGAGCATTATCACGAAGATAAAAAAGCCCCTATGTCTCAGGAATGATTAAAAAAAATATTGACACACTTCGAATCAAACTGAATTATAGTAATGGACAATTCAACATACCATTTCAGAAAACTTGGAAAAACATGACTTCAAGCAAGCAAAAAAGCAGAAATTCAAGAGTGGTTATCCAATAAAATACTGATAAAGGCAGAGTTGCCGCATATTGTCCAACAAAATAATCCCAAGCAAAAGAAACTGGCAGAGCTGTGTTAAGATTGCCCCCTGTAAGTTCAATAATCCAATTGAGCTAATTTGAACTCAAATGAAGGCTGAAATAGCAAGAAAAAAAACACTTCGTTTAAATTAGAGATGTAAACATTCTGCTAAATGAGGCCGCGAGTGACATCCCTGCTAATAATTGGAAAAAAGCAATTTCCCATATAAGTCACATAAAAAACAAACATATAAGTGAGATAATATTACAGAGTTACAGGTACAACCTCTGATAACACGGGTTCACAAACATTTTTTTTTTTTAATTTACATAGATCAGAGTGTGTGGATTTTATGTTTTTTGGTACACTGGGTCATAAGCGAATTTCGTTTATCTTTAACAGGCCTCAATTTTTTTATAGCTCCACTTGCCAATATTTTTAATTAAATGCATTGGCTTGTTGCATGTGCCGTGTATTTTAAATTAATTTATATATATGAATATAGTGTTACTAAACATTAGCAATTATCAAATCTGTAGTATCTCAAGTATTTAAATCACCGACTAATATCCGGAGAAGGGGCGAATCTGAGAACAGACACTCATGTCACGTCATATAACAGAAAACATTGACAACATTGTATCTCTGCGAGCTCAATGATTCGGACATATAGTGGAGCGAAATCGACCTAGGAATGTGTGGGTTCTTCTTTTACGTAGAACCAGAGGAGACCTTGTAGATCTTGTAGAGTAGATTATCTGGGACCTGCAATGGACAATTACGATATTTTTCTGTGGTACAGGACTTTCTTATTTCGAAAAAACTTCAGAAATTGACTGTTTCAAGCTTCGTGTTTTTTTAAATTTACATCACCATATCTTGAAATCTTGAAATCTAATTGAACTATCGACCTGTATCTTGGCTTCAATCGCTTCTCTGCATGTATATGAAAATTTTCAAAAATAAAAAGTTTGTCGGTTAGTCACAATATGAGTACATTTTTAGCGAAATAATAGTCGAGTAATAAGTTCATTGTTGTTTAAAGAAAATAATGAACAATTATCGATAGAAATAAAAAGACCATTGGATACGCTTAAATGTAAAAAAACACGATTTTTATAATCAATCAATTTCTCAAGCTTTTTCGAAATAAAAAATATCTGTACCACAAAAAAAATTCGTGAATAGCCATTTTTCTTATGTAGAATTGTTCACTTTAGAAAAACTATAAGGTCTGGTCTGGTTCTACGCTGATTTTTTTTCTCGAGAATGGAGAGATTTTTATGGTCTATTTCGCTCCATTATCAAGCTATTACAAGAGCAACTTTCATGAATGGAATTAATTTAAAATGTACGCTAGCGCTGTTGCTGTGGTCTGTTACATGACGTCACGCGTTGTTTGCGTGCCACACTTTAATGTTGAATATCATCTGTAAAAGAAAAAATAAGAAAAAAGTTTGTATTAAGTAAAGATTCGAAAAATGCTAAAATTATATTATGTGGGACAAGCCTATTGACGCAACAGTAAATTTATATCCCAAAAGTCCGTTTGTACAACCATACTAGACTTCAGTCAACTAAAAGATATTGTGTATATCAGCCTTACCATAAACTACACTCTCACTCCACTCACTCCTGTTCAGGGGGTGAGAAAATCGTTTCTTACTAACAGGACGAAAAAAATGCATACAGCCAATAGATCTGAACCCTCTTGTGAAGAAAAAGATATGCTATGCACCACTTACCACAAAATAACCCGTCATCTTTTTCAACCCCCTTCAGGGGGTGAGAAAATTATATCTTTTTATAAAACGGGATCCCCTGAGGAAAAAATGTAGGCATCTAAAAGTCTATGCCGCCAAGTGGACACAAAAATGTATATTCAGGGTTATTCATTATATTTAGGCCACCCTTTATTAGCGTTATTATTGGAGACAGAAAAAAAAGTTTCAGACGAAACTTGTAGGGCCGTAACTGAACCTCTTTAAAAAGTTAATGAAAGTACAGTGGTGTCGTGCAGAAATTGAGGAGTGCAAGATGCAATAACATATTTTTTAATGTATTGTTGAATTTTTGGATTATTTTTTTCTGATTTCAAACATGTGACATATGATAGTCTTATCTTTAACCGTTTTCTAGTTATCGAGCATTGAAAATTAATAAATTACTAGTTTTTATATAACTAGTGAATATTTGCATTTTTTTTGCATCACTGTATCCCACTTTGTTTTGATTAAATAAATGTCCGATAATAACATAGACTACCTTAATAATTGTAATTTCTGTTTGCATAAGTAATTTAAATACGATTTTCAATGTTCAATAACTCAAAACGGTTAAAGATAAGACTATCATAATATGTTATATTTTTGAAATCAGAAAAAAAGAATAATTCAAAAATTCAACAATACACAGGCGTTCCATTAAAAAATATATTATTGCTTCTTGTACCCCTCAATTTCTGCATGCTACTGTGCTTCTGTTAACTTATTAAAGTTACAGCCCTAAAACTTTCGTCCGAAACTTTTTTCTATCTCCAATAATAATGATAATAAAGGGTGGCCTAAATATAATGAATAACCCTGTACACGAGTACATACATATTATAAAACTCCTTTCCACTCTTTTCAGCCCATGTAAGGGGGTGAAAAATCACTTAGATCTATACAATACGAGTTATTGACAAAAATATATATATATATATATATATATTTTTTTTTGATTTGTGTAATATTTGTGTCAAATGCAATTTTTTGTTATCTTCTGTTTTAATGCATTATAATTAGGTACCTTTTATCTTGCACTACTTTTTTATCATATATTTTTGTATTATACTTATTTATACTATTTAACGAAGCTAATAAGGATACCTACTTTACTTATTTTAACTTCAAACAAACTAATCTTTTCAAATATATATAACAATACTCAAAAAAATTACTAAATTTTACGTAATACCTCTAATAATAACTGTTTTTCCTAGTTAGTTATTAATTTGCAATGAATTGTTTCTCATGTAAATCTATAGACTATATAGATATGTCTGCAAATAAGTAACAGCTCTCCTCAATATCAATTTACCAAATCCCCTCTATATAGAAACATCCCGCTGTTTGCCTGTAAATGTCGAAATTTTTGGCTGCATGAATCGTTAATTCTTAGAACGATTGCAATAAGACACCCACCCCATGTCATCATTATCCTCCTCTTATGGATTTAGTATAGTATCTTCTTCACTTCAAAATCTAAATAGAAGCGTTATCTCTGAATCAGTCATAATCTACTTTCTTCCATAGCCTCCAGATGAGGAAATGAATGAAATGTTTAAACATTTTAATTTTTTTTTTTTTAAGTTGAACTGAAAAATATGTCATACAGAAATAATCAAATTGTCTTACATGTCAAAAGTTGGAAAGTATGATATTTCTACTTCATTCGACAATTGAACTGAAATGTGAAATTTCAGGTTGGAAAGTGAGCATTTCGCAACCTGTGTTTTTTACTGGTTTTCTTTTAGTTGTAGGAAATATAAATTATAAGACGTAGAGTATGTTTATTTATTTTAACAGAAACCTCGATAAAGAATAATTAATTCTACAAATAGCTGAAAAAATAAATTGAATCAATAATTATACAGGGTGGTCAGGTTAAGTGGTAGAGCACCTTACGTTTGCGTAAAATGGTGAACTTCGCCTGTACCATATGTGTATTAAAATGTACCTTTAATTTTTTTCAATCTTGGTAAATAAAGACATTATTATTATTATTATTAAAAAGTATGTCAGTCACTTAACCACAGATTCAGCCCCTTAAAAAAAGTTGATTGAACCTAATTCACCTCTATCCAAAATCGCACCCCTATGAAGATAGAGCCCTCTAAAGTTGGAAATAAAAAAACATATTCTTTAAATATTGTGCAAATGGCTACAAATATTTTTTTTCAATACTGATACGCTGTAACATCAGTCAGAGAGTAACAGTTTAAAGTAAAAATATTTTAAAATAAAGTTTTAGCTTAAACAACCCTTCCCGCTGCCTCCTTTTTAAGTAATACGCCTATGACTTTTTTGGTATATTGTATTTTGTAGAAAATTTAATTCTACATCTTTTTTGCATCTTGTGTTTTTTTCGTTTAAGTGATCATTTTTAAAAGAAACTTAAAAGAATACTAAAAACATTGTCATGTGTTAAAATGAAATGTTAAAAACTCTAGAAAAATCATTAATTTTATAAGTCACTTCTTAATTTCAGTTCTATATGTACCTAGTATGAGTAAAAAACCAAAATAAAATTAAAAACAAAACAAAAAAATAAAAAAAAACAAAAATAAAAAAAAACAAAATAAAAAAAAATTAAAAAATCCATTATTTTTTTCCAGTTTTCAGCATTTTACCCTTTCAAACACATGACAATGTTTTTAGTATTCATTTAAAAATGATCACTTAAACGAAAAAAACATAAGATGGAAAAAAGTTGTAGAATTAAATTTTCTATAAAATACAATATAGGTATCAAAAAAGTCATAGGCGTACCGCTTAAAAAGGGGGGGTAGGGTTAAACAACTCTAAGTTAACCATTTCTAAAACATTATTTTAAAATATTTTTACTTTAAGCTGTTACCCTCCGACATATGTTACAGCGTACCAGTATTGAAAAAAATATCTGTAGCCATTTTTACAATATTTAAAGGATATGTTTTTTATTTCCAACTTTAAAGAGCTGTATCTTCACAGAGATGTGATTTTGGATAGACAGAGCTGGGCAAATATGTACTTACAAATACCTCATAAGTATTTAAATACTAGAAAGTATTTAAATACTAGAAAGTACTTAAATACCAGGTATTTAAATACTTCTTGCAACAAGTATTTGTATTTATACTTGCAAATACTTTATCTAAATTATTCAGTACTTAGTATTTGTGAAAAGGATCCTGAAGTATTTATAAATACTTAAACTATTTAAATAACTGGGAAGTATTTAAATACTACTAAAAAAGTTTGAAACTAATTCAAGGTAATGTTAGAAAAAAATTATTTTTGAAAAATTAAAAAAATAAAATTTCTTCAAAACTGTCAACTTCTAGACACTAATAATTTACCGTGAGAACACAAACAGCAAGGTCCACAAAAAAAATTAACGAAATCCGAGCTCAGGCTGATTTTTATAAAGTTACCTGGCTATAGCCTTCAGACTCACACTTAACATGGGAGCTTGTACAAGTGCAAATTTTCTTAACTCTAGTTTAAAAGTATTGCATTGTGTCAATCTAACTGGCCTACCCATTCAAGAAAATTCCGCAGAATCTCAGTGACCTAGCATATACTGTATTAATCCTAGAACACACTATATTCGGGGTATTTCATTGAAGACAGACCAGTCACCGCAAAGTGACGATCCTCAACGTGTATCGATTGGACACCCGTGTATGTTATGTAATTAGGAGTTATTTAGGTTTTCGTGTATTTTTAGCTCAAAGTCCGGCTGTCCACAAAGGTCATTCTGTCTTAATTATTAGTAATAGCATCATGATTTTCTTTATAATTCGGGAACTTTAGGCGAAAATGCGCTCATCGGAAAAATTTATAGTGAGCTATAAATTGGTGTACACGTACCTTTCAGCTTCCCAAACAATCTGTGAAAAGTCCCAAAGATTCCGGTGTATGCTTAACTTTTGACAGTGGAAAAACTGCCCAAAAAAGTACCTTTGCTCGGTTTTTTGCTAATATCTTCATTCCCATCGATCCTACGGCTACGAAGTGTACTTATATAAAAGAAAGAACAGAAAATTCTCCACAAAAAAGGTGATATAAAGTTTATCGACAGAACTCGTCATTTCCACGGAAAAAGGCGTGAAACATCAGATTAAGTTTTGCGGTTCGGCGCCGCTGCGTGGTGCGTTGTGTGGCAGTGCAAATAGCAGCTGTGCCTTCCCTTCTGATGTCGGCGATAGGTTTATACCTGTTTTACTGTTTTTTCTGGTGGGGTGTGCTGATGACTAGCGTATAGAGGCAGGTTATAGTGATGTCAAATACAGGTACATTTGAGTATTTATGGTACCTGGTACTTTTCCAACAAGTACCCGGTACCGATACTGGTATATTTATCTCGTGCCATGCTGATATTGCTGAAGTGTAGCTATAACCGCACTGGGGAATACGTTTAGTAGGATCAATGGCGCTCAGCGCTCATTGTCAATAAGGTGCGAGATTGCTTACTCCACGTACATATTCAATGGTGTTGCACCAAAATCGACCTTAACAAAAAGCGGCTCTACCGATAACGACCAGCACAAAGCAGACAATATCGCAAACACGCTACTTCTAAGATAATACCGGAGTAAGAATACTTTTTATACCGACTACCTGGTAATAGGTACTACGTAGAGTAACGGGTTTTTAGTACCGGGTAGGTAATATATTGACTTCACTAGCAGGTTATCACTTTGAACCTGAGTCATGCCCAAACGATTTCGTTGGTGCTTGTTTGACACATCGAAGATTTACTTCTAAATCTTTTCGTATGGTTCGTTTGCAGTGGGAAGGTTAGACGCATAGGTAAGATACTCGCTTAGCATGCTGAAAGTCCTGGGTTAGCTTTCTGAACCTACACGCTTTTACACTTGTGATGATGTGATACGATATCTGCTCTTTTTCATAAAGGGAAAACTGCAACTTTGAAATTTTTCACGAAACGTCAAGACTTACGTGCTGCAGCTCAAATTTTCAACCACAGTGATGCTTCCCGAGAGTCATTTTCTTCGGATGGAATACGCATTTTCCTAGCTGTGTATGGCGCTCCGGTTAAACAAGATGACTTGGAAGAATACCGTTACCAGTGCTTTATGAAAGCTGTAGGCAGAAGCAAGTCGGTTCGGTTGAGTATGTTACCCCCCACAGTCGATGCGGCTAAAGAACACTTATATTGTGTCTACTACTAGGTGCAGAAGTGGTTAGGAAACGAGCTGAACCCTCAAGATTGGGGATGGGTATTCAAAAACGGCTCATTGGAGCCAATAAAAACCTCGCAACCTTCTGCCCCGGATTGTCTTTTGAACATTGATTTTTTGTAATTGTTCGAAAGGCTGTGGCGCTTTGTGCGATGGTCGAAAGTTGGGACTGCAATGTTCAGCAGTTTGTGGCAACTGTCATAGGACATATTTCCTGAATCCTGCCCCAATCGAAGACCATAATCTCAAAAAAAGAATTGACATCGACGATCCAGAAACAACCTCTATTGATGATTCCGATTCCTGGTATTCTCCACCAGTCCAGTGGTAAAATGAAGAATAAATCGAGGATGAATAAAAAGAAAATGTCAAAAAATAAGTCAAAACTGAGTTACATCAGCAAACATAATTTTTGAAGTTATTAATATTAAGTGAATAATCAATAATCTAAATAAATAAATAATAAATTTTGTTCACTGAAATATACCATTTTTCACACCCCAATTCCTACTAAAAATGTAAAAATTAGAAGATAACGGACAGAAAACTGTATTTTGATCATTACACGCACTAAAATATACATACAAAATTTTTACCGGAGTTTCAATGCCCAATTATGTAAAAACTATTAGTGTTATCAATCACCTTTTTTTGTAGAGAATTTTCAATTCTTTCTTTTTTATCAGTATACTTCATAGCAGTATGATCGATGGGGACGAAGATATTGGCAAAATAACTGAAAAAAGGTACTTTTTTGGACCATTTTTCTGCTGTCAAAAGTTATGCATACACCGGAATCTTTGGGACTTTTCACAGATTGTTTGGGGAGCTGAAACACCAATTTATACCTCACTATAGATTTTTCCGAAGTGAAATACTAAACTTCCTGGACTATTATGAACTAATGATACAATTGATCATTTTGTCTCTTTTCAACACTAACTGATCTTACTATCTGCACTGTGAGTGCTAATGATATCCACAACAACTTATCTCACCTATCGAATAATGTTTTAGATTAAAATCAAAAAGTGGAATTTTCGCATTTTATCTCGCACTTAACACTTTGCACTTTGCAAATTTTCAATGTGAAGTCATGGAGCTAGCTTATTGAAATCTATCGGGTTGATTGCCAGTCAAGTAGAGGAGTGTTTAAGATGGGTACTAAAAATTTTTTCTATCTTTTTATTTTTCACTGGTGTTGTAAAGTTAAGGAATGATGTTTGTTTTTCTAAAATTTTAATTTTTTTTACCAAATAGTTTCTGTTCCAATAAAAAATTTCAGGATGATATGTCCACTATTGGACTACATTCATAAAAAAAATCATGACGATAGCACTAGTTAAGCCAGAATGACGAAATTTGTGGGTAAAACCAGAGTTTAGCTAGAAATACACAAAAACCTAGATAACTACTAAACTAACAAATTTTATATAACATATGCAAAGTCAAATCTATGCGTATTGAGGTCCTCTATCACCCTGCATCGGCTAGTCAGAACACAATGAGACACCCTGTATATAAAAGAGAACTATTTTACACGAACATAGTTTTGTTATTACAGAATGAGGCAATTTTTTTTCTTATGCAGTTTTTATTAATAGTTTATTATTATTATTAAATAAGAGAGTGTATTTTCTTAGTAGTTATTCAAAATATTTTAATATATTTTTATTAATCTTATTACATACTACATAAATAATATGTCATGCTTGATAATGAAAGTATTTGAAAGCATTTTGAAGTTTAGCTAATGAAACATCAATATCATTCTAATTAGATTTCTCTTAATTTAGTTTAAATCTAATATATAAAAATCTCGTGTCACAGTGTTTGTTATCGAACTCCTCCGAAACGGCTTGACCGATTTTTATGAAATTTTTGGTGTATATTTAGTAGGTCTGAGAATAGGTCGTAGGCTATTTTTTATACCCCTAGGTGATAAGGGTGGCCCTATCCAGAAATTTTATTTTTATTTTTTTGGACAAAAATTTATAATTTATATGGCAAAACAACGTTTGGTCAGCTAGTATAATATAAATTTATAAATTCATGTTAACTCTTCCTTGACTTATTTTACTAGATCTACTTGAAACGGTTTTAGATCAAATAAAACTACTAGTTTTAAAAGTTATCTTTTAATAATTGTCAATAGATAAACATAAAATGTTCAATTAAATCATTCGTTTTCGTATGAATTATTTTTTTCTCCTCAAATATTTAAATATGATTAACATTAGTACAATTAGTAACGCAAACTATTAAACAAAGGCCTTTTAACATTTAATTACATCTCCAGCTAATCTGTTTATAAATAATCAATTTTTTGCTGAAATTCATTAGGTGATAATAAGAAATAATGTACAAACACAATAATCAGCAAATATCAAGTATGCGTAACCGTAGACTAGATAAATTGATACATGTTATCAGTTAATGAATTTTTTTTTTAAATATGCCTAACCTTTGGTGTCGACGGTACATGAAAATCGATATGTAAAATAATATTATTTAGTTAATTTAAATATTTAACTATTGCAAAACTGGTAAAAGCATTCAACTATAAAATCCACACAATGAATTTTAAAAAGCATTGAGGAAACATTCTTCTGATATGTTCTATGAGCAGAACTTAACCCTTGAGTAATCGTGCTCGGTCTCCGAGACAAAGTAAAGAGTTTCATTGACATATTTCCTACTTTCCAAATAAATAAGATTAACTTAACACAAATTGGAAGACTTGTTACAAATTGGCACATTGTATATCCAATAATACGGAACCCATTAATAATAACATAGAAATCATTATGATCCATTTGATAATTCCAAATATAGTCATAAAACTGTTGGTTTTTATTTAATAAATTACTTTACCTAGAGATAAAAATTATGTAAAATTTAGGAATAATCTGATATGTAATGATAATTTTTCATTATGGGTTATTACTGTAGTAAAGTAATATTAGGGTACTATTTTCAATTTCTATATGGTCCGGACATTTACTCTTACCCTCAAGAGGTGAAAACCACTCCTAAATTTAGATATTTAATATTAGAAAAAGTATTACTGATTTATTTTTGAAATGTAGGATATTTGTTTTTGGGATGGTTGATAACAAATGGCGGTTGGAAATTATTTCTAAAGCAAGTGTTTCAAATAAAAAAAAAAATTGAGTACCTTAGCTGGGAAAGGAGGATAGTGATAAAGGCTCGTAATCAATGTGTGCATTGGCATTTCAATTAGGAGGGGGTTCAATTCAAAATATTTTTGGCAAAAGTTTATCAGATCAACGTCGCTCGATGGAAAGTACCACTTGGCACTATTGACAGTTCAATTAATCTCTATCCTCCTTTCCTGGCTAAGGTACAGTTACCGAAAAACAGCATTTTTGAAAATAATTTTTAATTACTGAACAACTACAATAACAAAATGGCGACACAAAAAAATGTGAAGGCGCACATTGTTTCGGCCATAACTTCTTTATTTTTTATGATATACAGAAACAAACAAAAAAATCATTTGAAAGAATCATTAATTATCTTTAATTTTATTCCTTAGAAATTGTTTCCAAGATATTCAACATTTAATCTAAATAAGTCATTCTATAAACGCTCGGACGCCATCTGTAAACTTAAATACCTTCAAAACTATTAAACCTACATAAATATATAAAAGATAAATTCATCCTCAGTTTATAAGCTTTAGTTTTGATATCCACCATTTTTTCGCTAAAACTAATATTTATTGAGATATTTGAAGAGAAACGAACATTTTGCGTTTTTTCGAAAATCCCTTTATCGTTTAAAATGCAATTTTCTTCTGAAGCAAGTCCTGTAAACGGACGAAAAAATTTGAGCGTTTAAGTCATTCTACACCGTGTCCCCGGATTGACTTTGCGATAGGTGTAATATACCAAAAGAAAATTAATACGGCATTCATTTTCTGCAGTCTCGGTCTGCTTGACGTAAAATGGATTTTTATCAAATTTCAGTTAAAATGGGACCTAACTAGCGGAGTTAATCAAGAAGAAAATAAATCATGTAGGTAAACTGGTCTTTCTATTAATTTTACGGAAAAATTCTATTTGGATAAAATATTTAGCATTGAATGTTAGAGCCATATGTCAACTTTCACTGCATTTGAACAAAAAAAAATAATACCACTTAAAGTAAATCGCTTTTTATTTTTTAATTTAAATTACAATTTCAACAAATTCAACTAAAAATCTAGTCAAATAGTACCCCACCTAAATGACTACATAATTCCACCCTTCTAATTTCTTCAAGTGGTATTATTATTATTTAGACTACAGAAAATGAAAGCAGTACTAATTTTTTTTTGGTATTTACACCCATCGCAAAGTCAATCCGGGGACACACTGTATATGTTAACGAAAACAGTATATGAAAACATATTTTTTACAAGCTTTTATTTATCTTGCAATGTTTGTATGTTTGTTTGTTTAGGTCAAATTTTGCAACTGAATTTTAAAACAGTTATCTCCAACCGATTGAGCTGAAATTTTGCATACACGTTTAGTTTGGATGACAATGCATGGTTAGCTAAGTGATGTCCAAATCCAATATGGCGGACCAGTTATTTTTTATGCACCCCCATGATATAGGTATCAAATGAAAGGGTTTGCTGAGAAGAATATGAAGAAGTCATTCCAAATCCAATATGGCGGACTAGTTATTTTTTATGCACACCCACAATATGGGTATCAAATGAAAGGGTTTGCTGAGAAGAATACGAAAATAAAATGACGTCACACTAAATTCAATATGGCGGACGCTCCAAGATTGCGGACAAAATTATTTAGTTTTAACACTATAATTAGATCGTATAGTATATTCGCTCATACGCTGCATTCTAAGAAATGGTGAAGGATCCAATTTAAACTATGAGTTTTATATCGGATACGAACGATGCAATGAATATATAAAACTAATTAAGGCGTAGCTAAAAATTTAAAAATAAAATTAGATGTAAAAAAACTTTTTTAAAAACAAGCTTTTATATTTAGGTGTATTAAACGAAAAAAATAAAAATAGAAAAATAATAATTGTCTTAAGTTTGTCGCGTGAATAGAAATTAAAAAAACTTACTTAGGTACTTACAATCTCTGTCAAAAAATTAAACGCATATTTCCCTCTCACTCTGCAAAATCCTATCCTTAAGGATAGATATATATTTTTTATTATAAATTTCCGTTGTACTTGAATATTGTTCAATGAAAATAGTTCCCAATTTCATTATTAGAGCATGACATTTAACTTTATACAAAATTTATGATAAAAACTGTATATATGGTTGAATTCCTTAGAGCAATGGGAAGTACCTGAAACTATTTTAAAGATACCATTTATGATTTTTTAAATATTTATGATAAACCGAAAAAAAATGCATATTTCTCTCTCTGGAAAATACTATCCTTAACTTAACGCTTAAAGCTACCATTTTCTTTACTAACTTCCTCAAAACAGTTCCAAAAAGTGTTGTTAATATCAGCAATAACATTATCTTGTGAGTTTCTCTTACGTTGTTTACTGGAAGGTGAAGAACCACTTTCATTATCACTGCTTGAATATGAATCATCACAACTATTTTTTAAAGCCTTCAGCAGAATAGAAATAAAAAAAACTTACTTAGGTACTTACAATCTGTCAAAAAAAATTAATGCCTGTATGAACTTCTCGCGCGCAACAATCTTTTAAGACAATTATTTTTTTTTAATTTTAATTTTTTTCGTTTTAGTACACCTAAATAATAAAAGCTTGTTTTTAAAAGTTTTTTTTTACATTTAATTTCATTTTTAATTACTGACTATTTACATTTTTTTATTTAAAAATATGAAGAAGCACATTGCTTCTGTCATAACGTCTTTATTTTTTATGCTATAGAAACAGTCAAAAAATTTGGAAGTCTATAATTACTAGTCCTTCATTTTGGTTGTTAGCATTTTTGATGTAAATTCCATAGTTTCTGAAATATTTAATATCTAAGCTAAATACGCCATCTTTATACTTCCAGATCTTCAAAACCACTGATTCAACAGAAATCGAAAAAAAAAAAAAACGAATATCATCCTCAGCTTATTAGTTTTCTTATTTGTCTCTAGCATGTTTTCGCTCACTGTAATACTTTTCGAGTTATTTGACGAAAGTCGTCTTGAAATCTTTTTTCAAGCTGAAATTCCAATTTTCAATTTGTTATAACTTAAAGATTATCAATTTAATAAAAAGTTGCATCTCGGATTGCATAGAGCCTTTTCTTCTCAAAATTTGATCCTACTTCAGCTTCAATGTTTTTGAGTTTTTTTTTTTTTTAGGTCCACCCCCTATCAATTAGCAAAGCCCCCCATAATATAGAAATGTATCGTTGATGCATTTGCTACTAGTTGGCAATGAATGAAGGAAATCTAATTCATATGACATTATTTCGAAGTTAAAACCTCTAGTTACTGTACTATCTGTAAAAATAATTGTATTATAAACCACAAATTTAATAGAAGCAGAATGATATTAATTATACCATTGAGCACGTATTCTTAAAACCGTAATTACTGCTGAAACTTAAATCGGTAGATACTGAATTATTTATATTTTCAGAGAAAGCAAAATCATCACAAGATAATAAATTTTAACACATTGTTTTCACTTTTCTATCAGAGCAATAACAATTAATTAAAATAATAATTGCATCTTAAGAAGCACACGGTTGATTTTTATTTTTTGCAATAATAATATTCATTTATGGTAATTGTTTACTTTTCCTTGATTGTATATTTTAATAATAAAGGAACATAAATATTTAATTTGTATAAAGCAAATAAATATGCCAGTGTTAGTATCTACAACATAACAATAAGCGTAATAAAAATAAGCTTAATATTCATAAATGTTTTTTAAACATCACTGAATAATATATTATGTGGATATAATTATTGGAGCGCCGGCCTGCTAGGGCACCAAAACAAGGACTTCTGCAAATGTTAATAATAAAATCTATATTTTGTTTATTCATTCATTTCCACCTAAATTAAATTGTTGCGATGAACATGGAACTTAAAAAATTGCTCCCCCCTATGAGCACCACTCTTTGCTGTCGACGGTAGCAAAATTTTACCTTGCGCCGGCCTTGCATATCAATACTAAGAACAAAATAAAAATTATATAAAAGTAATGAATTAATACTTTGTGTAAGACTTTATGAGTTGTTGGGTAGGGCAACCCTCTTTTGTACACAGCAGATAGATTAAAACGTTGTTGGCACTTATGACTAATAGAGACATTTATTTCTGTTATCATTCTAATTATCTATATCACAACTCACGACTGTCATATCTTGTGAATCCCAAAAAATATCTGATAAGAAATATTGGACGATATTTAAAAATATTTTAATTTTCCGCATTAATAAAATTGGTATATAATATGTAACTATTAAGAAAATTAAAATACATGTGCTTTGAAGTGTAGTAGCTGTGTTAAAATAGCTGTGTTAAAAACAGCAAAAAGTAGTGTTCTCCTAAGTTTAAATACTTCAAAATTTATATCACAAGTAATTAAAAATCTACTTCATCAGACAATCACTTTTTACATTAAAAGCATTTGTTATTAATAGTGCAATTTGCAATATTGTGCTATAAGTAATAGATAAACAACTACAAAAAAGTACTACTATCTCAAGATAATAAATCACACAAAAACTGGTCTATAACATAAAAACAAAATAAACACCACACGGGCGTACTCAAATATTTTTATATAAAAATGACAATATGTTCTAAGTGTGATGTATTAAATGCTGAACTAATCAGTTGTGATAAATGTGCCTCTAAATTGTGCCAGGATTGCACACAACTAACCTCAACTGAATTAAGAGCGGTGGCTTTAAAAAAAAGAGTAATATTCTATTGGTGCCCAGAGTGCACTGCAAATGAGAAAACTCAAAAATCTTCACTAGCAACTTCCAGTGAACGGTCTGACTTTGAAGAAAACATAGCGAAACACCTAAGTAATCTCCAAGCTCAAATAACAAATCTCCACAATGATCTCACAATTCTAAAAGATTCTAATATTGATTTGATCAAGCTATTAGACAATAGCAATAAATCCGTGAACATACAACCTCGCCAACTAAACATGACTGGCAGCGCACTTCAACCAGTGTCCCAAGGCAAACAGCTCCCACAACCGGATAATGGGAAATCAATGCAATCATCATCATCTATAAACAGGAATAAGCAGCCACAGCCTAAACTTACTAAGCAAAACATCAATACGGCCCCTACTGCGTATACTGTGGAGGCGACGGCAGGCAATACTACTACCATGGATAGTAGCCCCCAACACCAGATGTACACAAAAAGTAAAGTTTCAGGTATAATCTGTTCTGGTCCAAGTAGGCCAAATATTAGAGTAGCTAACCCCAATATTGGGGAAAAAGTGCCTGAATTATCCTGGATCTACCTATCAAACCTTAGCACTGAAACAGAGACAGGCGATCTGTTAGATATATTAGATAGTGAATATCGTCACTTATGCAGATGCATTAAATTGCGATCCAAATTCAGGAGACCTAGGAGTGCAAGCTTCAAACTGGGAGTACCCAAAGATTTGGAGGAACGACATTTGTCGGCCAACTTCTGGCCCAAAGGCTTCTATGTAGACAAGTATATATCTAGTAACCTAAACCAAAACCAAAACCGTCATCAACCGCTTAATAGGCATAATGCCGCTAACTCTCATCGTTCTCCAAAAAACTGATTAAGCCCAACAACACCATTGATCTAGGCCTCTATTACCAGAATGTTCGTGGACTCAACACCAAAATTAACACTCTCTACCCCAGTGTCAGTGCATGTCAATATGAATCCATCTGTCTCAGTGAAACCTGGCTCTCGAGCAGCATCTCCAATTCAGAGCTAGTTCCCGAATCATATAGTGTATCCAGATGTGACCGTGACCCTAGCTTAACAGGCCTAAGCCGTGGCGGTGGAGTTCTAATAGCTACTAATGATCATATTCACTCTATACACATCGATTTAACACCGATCCGAAATAACTTTCCGAATATTGATATTGTGGGAAGTAAACACCTGTTTCAGCACCACACACTTGCTGTTTTTGTCTTATATATTCCTCCTAACACGTTAACAGGAGAACTCGAACAATTTTTTGATCAATTGGAAAATATTGTGTGTAACTTTGAGAACCCCATAATTATAGGAGACTTCAACATTCCTCTATTTAATATTACTGATAATGACCCAAAAAGCCGCATATTATGCAATTTTATGGATTTGCTATCACTAAATCAATATAACAATGTAAAAAATGACAACGGTAGAACCCTTGACTTAGTTCTTGCAAAAAGTCAATGTCACTGTCACATTTTTCATGATGAGTCGCCATTAGTCGCGGAAGACAAGCATCATCCGGCTTTATCTATAACACTAACCATTCACGCTCAACATCTCGACAAATTCCCCTGTAAGACCACACAAACCTCCTACAATTTTCGGAAGGCCGACTTTCCCGCTCTCTATCACTCAATTCTTGAAACCGATTGGTCATTCTTATCTACTTTTCAAGATATTAACTCAGCTTGCGATTCTTTTTACAGCTTGTTTCAGTCGTTACTAGACGCGCATGTGCCGCACTATAAGTCTATTAAGTATAAATACCCAGTTTGGTACAGCACTGAATTAAGAGCTGCCATTCGCGACAAGGAACGTCATCGTAAACAATATAATAAGTGCCATAGCGAAGAATCTTTAAATAATTATAAACGGTCCAGGGCTGCAGCTAAGGCACTCAGTATTCGCGATTACAAAAAATATATCGAAAGAGTGGAACATTCGATCAAAACCAACCCCACTATGTTTTGGTCTTTTGTCAATAACAAAAAAGGCAAATCTAGGATACCCGGGATAATGCGCTATAATAATGAGGAGCTTCACAACCCTCAAGACATTGTTGAAGCCTTTAGTCGACTCTTTGAGCAAGCTTTTCCTCACTCTGAACCTAATGACACCATTGACATCGATCACAATATTGACGTTAACATGCCAAGTTTAAATGTAATCAATTTATCTGAGGAGGAAATAACCGATTCTATAAAAAAGTTGAAGAATAAAATGACAAGTGGGCCGGACGGCATTTCTATCTTCCTTATCAGAGATTGTGCCTATGTACTCTGTCAACCATTGAGAATATTATTTAACCTATCTCTTAAGTTAGGTACCTTCACAGATATATGGAAAAAAGCTAGGGTTTGCCCCATCCTAAAACAGGGAGATTCCTCTGATATTGCTAATTACAGACAAATTACATTATTGTGCAACTTTGCGAAGGTCTTTGAGATGTCCCTGTATAATCGCATCTACCCCCTTGTTAAAAATGTCATTTCTGTGGACCAACACGGATTCATGGAAAAACGCTCAACTACTACTAACTTATTATGTTTTACTCAATATCTCTCCGATATCATTGACATACGAGGTCAGGTGGATGTGATATATATGGACTTCTCCAAGGCATTTGATCACATTGATCATTGCCTATTACTATCCAAACTTCGACTGTATGGCTGCTCTACCACTCTTGTTCAGTTCTTCTCTTCGTACCTGACAAACCGCCTTAATTATGTCGCTTACAATGGTTTTACTTCTAACTCATATACCGTAACATCAGGGGTACCACAGGGTGCCAATTTAGGTCCGCTATTTTTTGCTCTTTTTGTCAATGATCTCAATGACACTCTTTGCTGCAAAAAGCTTTTTTTCGCAGATGACCTAAAAATCTTTGCGTCAATAAACTCCATAGACGACTGTCATATGCTACAAAGGGAACTTAATAAAGTAGCACAGTGGTGTCATTTAAACTCCCTTGCTCTAAATATAACCAAATGCAAGGTTGTAACTTACTCACGAAAAGATGAACTCATTGAATACGACTATCATATCGACACACAATCTTTGTCCCGTACCGACTCAACCAAAGATCTAGGAGTATTCTTTGATAACAAATTATCATTTGCCAAGCATATCGAGTTAACGGTTTCCTCGTCTATGAAAACCTTAGGGTTTATTTTAAGACTAAGTAAGTCTTCCGGGACAATGGCGTCTTAATCAAACTATTTTATTGCTATATTCGGTCTAAACTTGAGTAGTGCTCACTTATTTGGAGCCCTATCTATGATTATCAAGTCAAGTTAATCGAGTCCGTTCTTAGAAAATTCTTAAAACTACTCTGCTTCCACTGATGGTAGATATCCAAACAGAGGCTGCGACCAGACTTATCTGTTAAATAGGTTCAACTTCGACTCATTACAATTTAGAAGGCAATTTTATGCTGTAAAATTCCTGTATTTGCTCATACACAACAGTGTTGACTGCCCTCCTGCACTAAGCCAGTTGAACTTTTTGGTTCCAAGAGCCGCCAGTCGCAACCCTCTCACATTTTATTGTCAACCGGCACGAACCAATATAATGCTGAAGTCTCCTATATTCATTATTTGCACTAACTACAATTCAATTTGTGATACTTGTGATATATTCAACTGCACGGTCAATACAATTTATACTTCTCTTAAGAATAGCAGCGTCCCATAATGTTAATGTTAAAATAATATAAACATGTAGGGCACTCGTAATTAATTTTATATTGTTTGTCACTTATATGTATGTATGTAGCTATGTATTTTTCTGTTCCTTTTGTCGCTTTCTTGTCCTGTAATTGGTTCTTTTGTACTGTTGGACAAATGTATTGAATAAATAAAATTAGGTATAAGATATTTCGACGGACATACACAGTACTTTTATGCAATATGCAGGGTGTCTGGTACATCGATAGAAAGTTTTAAGGGGGTGATAGAAGAGGTCATAGGGACCATATCGGCTGTCCCAAGTCAAAACACTGTATAAGCTAGTTTCATCAAAAATCATATTTTTACATTTTTGGATATACAGTATCAACATCTACCAATCCGTGATTGAGGAAAACTAAAATTCCATGTCCAAAGCATGTGTAAACAATAATATCCACTGTATATCCACTAACCGAATCAGGTTACTAATTTAAAACACTGAATTCCATAATTTTTTAAATGGTTTATACAGTGTTTTGACTTGGGACAGCCGATATGATCATTTATACCATTATACAAAGTATCACGGATTTTGAGATATCGGCATTTTTAAGAATTCTGACCAGCAAGATCCCAAACTTCGACTTTCACGTCTAGGGATGAATGAAAGAACTTGTAGAAATATTTTACCACAACCTTCTTATCAGGGGAATTAATGAGGCATGTACAAGAATTAAAGAAGAAATTATATTAGGCGTCACCACCACTGACATGAGAAGAAAAGCATGTGAATATATTGCAAAAGATGGTTCGCATTTGGAACATAAAAAGCATGAATAATAAATACCAGGAGGATTACGGACATTTATGAGAATTCCGCTGAAAACCGATCCGCAAAATGTGAAGGCTCAAGACGTGCCACAGGTGGCGCTAGTAACATTACCACACTATGTTCGCGAATATTGTCAGTGGCGGATCCAGAACAAATTAACAGGGGGGGGGGGGGGGTGGCTCAACCATTAAAAATGCGCCGCCGCAGCAAACAAACAAATAATTTTTTTCATTCGGAAATGAAAAAATTGATGAGCGACTCATCAATGAAAATTAATGTAATGAGCGAGTGGAAGAAAATCACCAACAATTTTTCCATTCACAAATCAAAAATCAACAAATTTTTTATGCTCGGCCCTTTTGCCAAAATAAACGGCAGGGAGGCCACGTACAGTACATATACATATACAGGGTGGGGCAATACTGCCGTGCTAAGCAAGAAGGTCGTAACTGACATTTTCATGAAAATTGAGTTATTGACATTTGTCGTATCTACAGCCACCCAAGCAACTTCTGGTATATTTTCAAGGTCGTGTCTTCATAATAAACGATACAAATTCAATTTAAAATTTGTCATATCTGCAAAGTATACTGGTTTTACTACGCGAAATTGTCCTATCTGATATTACCAAGGATAAATGTCGTATCTATACGGTAGATACGACAAATTGGCAATACAAAATAAAATGTGCAGTTACGACTACCAATTTGAAGTTCATTTGACTCTTTAATAAATAACATTCTTTTAACTTAATCAGAGCAATTTTTGTTGTAATAGTTTTCAGAAATATACTTTTTTATTCACTTACGACTTTTGTTTATTGTATTTTCTCAATTTTTTTCTTAAAAAATGTCGTATCTGCATTTTTTTGAAAAATGTTTAATATTTCATAGAAAAACTGAGACAATAAAAATTGTTCTAATAAAAAAAACTCTCATTCAAAAAATTAAGAATTTCCCATTGGAAATGTGGATGGCATTGTAAATAATCGAAAAATGCAATTATCTCAAAAGCAATAAAATGTCAGTTACGACCTTCTTGCTAAGCAGGGCGGAATAGTGCGTCGGACTTCGATATCTCGAGTTCTACGATAGCTAGAAATTAAAAAAAAATACAAGTAAACTAGGTAAAAAAGTCTATAACCGGAAATTATTTTCGAATAGAAGCCAAGACGAAATTACAGGATCGAGTGCCTCTTTTTAAAATGGAATGCTATGTATATCAGTACATTTTTTGAAGCCTCGAGGCGAAAGGATAATAACTGCTTTTAGATCTATTACACCGGCAATTTTAGGAACAGTAGAAACCTCATTTCTAGAGCGCATAGAGACGTGTGTCAATCAAAATGGGCAACATGTATACCATTTATTATAATTTTTTCAACTGAATTATTTGCAGAAACCTCCATTTTTTAAGTTTATTCTTGAATTTTGTACTTATTGCTCAATAAAATGAAAATGGTTCCAATTAGCCATAGAGAAGTACTTATAAAAAATTCAATTTAAAAAGTTCTTAATTGAAAAATAATTTTTGGCCACCCTATACATTTTTAGGAAGTAAATATAATTCAAAAACATTGATTAGATATGTCTCGTAAGTTTTTCTTAAAACCTATAATTGCGACTTTGGTGATTTCTTTCAATATGTATCTGCAGATGGCATTATTTCAACAAAAAAATTCATTACGTTCAAGTGGTTGGGAGATACTTACTCAATAATAACATAGGAATGAATAGTCTAGAAAGAGTACTGATATACATAGCATTCCATTAAAAAAAAAAACACTTGATCCTGTAATTTCGTCTTGGCTCGCCCTGTATATTCGAAAATAATTTCCGGTTATAGACTTTTTTATCTAGTTCACTTGTATTTTTTTTAATTTCTAGCTATCGTAGAATTCGAGATATTGAAGTCTGACGAAGTCCCACCCTGTATACAACGTGTTCTACCAAGAAATGCGGAAAATAAAATGGTGTGCTAGTCTTCAATGTGGGAAAGCCCCTGCAAAATTTTAGAGGATTCTGAGGTTATTTAGTATATTAAATTATTAGTCAATTTGCAAAGATACACTACTGATGTTGAGTAAGTCCTGACCTACTTCTGAATAGGTCGACGAACTTACTTGTGAAAGAACGTATTTGAGTTGTTTACATTTCCTTAATTGGCATAAAAAGTGAAGCCGGCCGGCGAGATCAAAAAAAGAGGTCTACACACGATCCAGCGGCAGGTAGCCAACATTGTTGGTACGCTTTGAAAATAATTGGAATTCCAGTTCACTTTTAGGAATGAGTTCAAAGCATGCCGACAAGGCTGGCTCCATGCCGCTGGATCGTGTGTAGACCCCTAGAGAGCGGCGTTTTTTGCTTCCAGTCGAACAATAGTTACACCGGCGTGTCATTGACCGGTTTAACTAAATACCTCGTACATCTGCTTGTCGTTTCAGCAAGAGATCAATGTCTTCAATTTATGTCGATATTTTTGTAGTGTAATTTGATTAAAACCAAAAAGTCACTTCTATCTTATCCAGCTTTGCTGTCAGTAGTGTCTATCCTAAGTCTAATAAAGTGATATGGTTGTACCTCGTTACGTTAGATTAGTTGAAGTCACTGGCGGCGCATTTCTACAAAAAAATAAGGTAATTTTTTTGGTCATTTTTTAAAATTTTTCATTTTTTTAACTCCTTTCGGTGGGGACAACCTACTGTTAAATTTTCCGCATATCCTGGTAGATCACGTTGTATATAATACCATAACAATTATTAATATTGTTTTTCATAAATCACTATTATTTAATAAAAACAAATACCAAAATAAAGGACAGGGGGGGCACGTGCCCCTGTGCCCCTGGATCCCCACTAATAAGGATCTGGGAAACATTATTATTGCAAAAACACAAACGCTTGTGTTTATTATTTTAAATAATGAATAGCGCTGCCAACAATCAAATCATCTTTCATCACAAAGACTCTTTATAATAGTCACAAGTAACGATAATCAAATAACGCGATTGCATATAAAATTCATATTTTTCCGTGTTTCAGCGTGATAGTGAGAACTGCGCCACCTAACGTTTCTTCCAGTTTCACGTACATGTTGAAAGTGATCCTTGTCTCTAGTATTCATGATAAAAAGTATTAAACTGTTATTAGTTGTTTCCTTGTTTCATTAATTCTAAACATAATAGACATAGATCCAAACAATGTACTTAGTTTCCTACCTAATAAAATTTTACTGACTATAGGAATATGTTTTTTATTGACAGACTTTTTAAAGTTATTTGAATGTATTTCATGTGTGCTTCTTTTCAAAAAAATCCCTTTAGATTTCAAATTTAATTTTACAAAAACGCACCCAAGCATTTATCTGTATGCAAAAATTTGTATAATCCCATTTCGAAATTTATTTTGTATTGGTTTGAGGAAGGACCCATTGAAGATTAGAAAAAAAATAAACACTGATAAATTATTTCAATAATCTAATGATATTGTTTACTAATAGAAATTCCAATAATAAACAAAAATATAAAAAAAATAAAAATATCTAGAAATGCCAATTTAAAAATATTTAATAATTTATATAATGGTAAATATGGTCATATAGGTTCTAATTACTCTCTTAAAACTTTCTATCGATGTATCAAACAGCCATTACATAAATAAAAATTATTTTAGCAAATAAGAAATAATTTTCTAATTTGATTACTAAAATTAATGAACATACAAAAAAGATATTTCTTACTTTAAAGAATGAAGGAGAACATTTATTTTGAGGAAACTAAAGGATTTATAAAATTCAAAGGGGTGAAACTATCGGAGAGCCCTCTCAATAATAATAAAAGCTATCAGAATACAATTTGTTTTTGTTTTAACATGTGCACATAAGGTTACCTAAATTTTAGAAATATCATATTTAATATCAGGATATTGCCAACAATTTTAGCCTCCTACTTGTATATTAACAAATCATTTCAAAAATTTCTATGAAAATCAAGGTTTTTAAGTTATTAATATAACTCTCGTTGATTTTAAATCAATACATGTCCATTTTTTATCACTGTATTATGTTTTTTTTATAACTTGACAATAACAGTAAAAACAACTATTACATATAAACTTTAATGTACAAAGTTTATCAGCGTTACAACAGGTTACCCAAAACAACGATCAAAAAGATATAGATTGATAACTAGTTTGATGACATAAAATGAGCTTTCCTTAAAAGCATAAATACATAATGTTGCTTGTATAGAGAACATATCCGTCATTGGTTATAAAGAGAAGTTTATAATATAATTTGTACTTTTATCCAAGTTCTCTTTAATCTCTACATTAATTCTCTACATTGAACCCTTCTCCGTTTATCAATATATTACCTTGAAAATGTCCATAATGGTCCATACTAAACTTTTTTCCAAGCTTTTTTTAATAAACATTTTTAATAATATTTGACCAATACCGCCAGGTAGAAAAGATCAATAAATTGCCTATAATTCTTCAGTACTGTTAATGAAAATCTAAATAAATATATCTTAAATACCAAACATAAACGTATAGGCATAGCATTACTAATCGTAAATGTAGACATCAATGGTAATATTAAGTAGGTATATTATCTCAGTTTTATCCTTGTGGATATTAGTTATAGCTAACCAACCCAAACTAGATGTGGGCCAATGACTATAAAAGGTAACATTGAATTAAACTCTATCATGCATTTTATATGAGAAATTTGTAGTTTATATTCTAAAGTGAATGACCAACCGGTCTGTCACTGGTTGACTAAACTAAAGAAGAGTTTCATCCTACCTTCAGCTGCATCCTCGTACTCCAGCAACTTCTGTTCAGCAGTTTTTCGAGCACCTTTTTCTCTTTCATATTGTGTGACTAGTTGCTCGTTATCTTCCCTAAGTAACTCTAATTCAACATCGTGTTCCTACAAGTCCATATGGTTTATTAGGTACGATCAAGAACAGGACCAACATTTTACCTGATTTTGTTGATAAGCAGCGTCAAGACATTCTAATACATTCACAAGCAAAGGCATTAATGTTTTAACTACATCTTCGTCATATCTTGCTATCATTCGTTCGAATTCTTGGTATATACTGCCTGCAAGAGACTGAACTTTTTCTGACATGACAACGTGAGAATCTTCATGCGTTCCATAAACGGTCTCGCCTCCGAGGCCGAGGCTACCCCCAGAATCATCCAAGTTCATGTTTTTGTTTTTCTTTATTATGGATTTACTTTTGGCAACGAATATAAATTGCACATATTACCACTTTAGGGTCAATTAATTATTTATGGTTGAAGCGTGTTCTAAAATAAAGTGGAAATACATGGTTTAACACTGTTTTTCCTTAAGGAAATTTTGTTACACCCACTGTTTTTGACAAATCCGTCACATCTCATCTGGGAGCACAACCTTTTCTGCCATCTTTGCTTTGTTGCCAAAATTGTTTTGCGCAGTAGCAAAAATAATAAAAATCCCTAGATTAGTCAAAGCGTCACAGCTCATGATTATTTTAAAAATTATCCAACCACACATAGAAATTAATTTAACTTTACATTTTATAAATTATGATATTCCTGTTATTTAAAAAAACAATAAACGTATACGGATATGTTGTACGTATCCATTATTATTTATTTCATAAATTTTTCATAATTATCATAGGTAATACTAAAATAGAGGTACCTAAATGAACTTTTATCGCAGTAAAAAATGGACGGTTTTAGATATAAATGTCAACAATTACAAGTAATGTACTAATGTAATGCTTCTGTTATATTTAATTAGATTTGTTATATATAGGGAGCCACTTTTAGAAAAAAAAAATTCTTTAAACTCTATTCTACACCCATTACAGCCTATCTCCTTGCATTTTCTAGTAAATTGATCAAAATCGTTAAAGCCGTTTCAAAAATATATATTTTTCGTTTTTTCGACTGGCCTGAACACGCATGAAAAATTTAATATGAATAAATTAATCCAGTCAGTGTATGGTTTGACGACAGATTAACAAGTTTTTTCAATTCAAAAGAGGATTTAAAAATGTGCAAGCCCTCCAAAAATTCAAAATCGAATTTTGCAAACTCCATATATGGGAACGTAAAAAGTTGACAGCGCTTTATTACCTAATTGTCTCATACAAATGAGATCCATATTTTTAATTATTTTATTATAGAAATAAAAATAAAAAACTAAATTTGGTAATTAGCTTAACCTAGAGGTAGGTATGTATAGTTTACTCAGTACAATCAAAGAAGTTTTATAAAATAACTTCTTTGGGTACAATGTGGCCGAAGATTAGAGCACAGAAAAGAGAACTAGTTCCTTATTCTGTGATTAGAGATTAATTCCCTTAAGCTTTACCTGTTTAGATATTATTTTCGTAGAAGTTGGAATAATTAGTTTCTGGAGATTTCGAAGGGGGAGCTGTTCAATGACGTCATATCCTGTCAGGGTCTGGAATAACAGAGGTTGCCACATGATTCGAAAATGGACAGATGACGTCACCTGTGTATCCAGTTCTTCAGCAATTGGTTTACATCCATGCGATAACTTTTAAGCCTCCTTCCAATAGGTCGGACAGTTACGAGACGACCTGCACTGTTATATTCCTTACATCGTCATCAGCAATTATAAGATTGCTGTTTCCTGTTTAATACCCTCCATTTTGTGGCTTGTGCCGCTGTAGTTCTGACTGCACATAACAGCATAGAACAGATAAATAAATATATCTTTGTGAGTTAAGATTAGAATCTTGGAAAAGTGATTCAAATTGTGTTAATATAAGTGTTGTGTAATTTTTTACTTTATTTTCACAATGTCGGATATAAAATCATTTCTACATCAGTTTTGTCAAAAAAATAAATTAGAACCGGCGTTTGAAGTTAGACCCACAGGTGAGAATATGCCCCATCAGTTATTATATTTCTCTAATTTGACCGCTTTTTTATGTTATATCAGGTCCAAAACATCGGCAAAGATTCTTATGTGAAGTTCGAGTTGACGGGCACAACTATGTAGGGGCTGGAAATTCGACAAATAAAAAAGATGCCCAAAGCAACGCAGCCAAAGATTTTGTATCATATTTAGTTCGACAAGGGCTAGTAAGCAAGACCGAAGTTCCCATTGATATCGATGTTGCACCTCCTGCCATTCATAGTAAGAAAGAATGCTACTGTTATTTAAACATTAATTCTTGAATATTTTCAAATTTTATGAATATATGCATAATTCATTATTTTTTATAGATGGTCCACAAGAAGTCGCAGATCATGGCCCCCAGCATTCTGTTTTTGGGCAAGGAATGGGTCCGACAAGTTTCGGTGAAGCTTATCGTCCACGTGGAAGAGACGATAGTGATTGGCATTACATGGACAGGGCTCAGGAGCAAAAGCGGGTGGAAGAAGCTGAAGATTTGGATGTGAATGCACAAATTCACGGAAACTGGACAGTAGAAAATGCAAAGTCAAAGTTGCATCAATTTATGCAATCTAATAAAATTCATGCCGATTATAAATACACTCAAGTTGGTCCTGATCACTCTAGGTTTGTCATAAAATCTTTTAAAAAGTGTCGACGATTTTTTTTATTTGAAGCTTACTGCTAAAGTGGTTAAAATAACCGCCACTTTGTAGCAAGCTGCAATTTTTTATGATTTGTCTATTATTTGAATTCATATATTAATACAATTTGCAAAAAAGATGTGGCTCCATTGAAAATATTCAGTGGACTCATGAATTTTTTGCAATTTGTGGATAATATTTGAATAGAGCCGGTATAAAAACGGAACCAAGAGCAGTATAACATGTTTTGTTATTGCGATAATAGAATTTTTGTTTAATTCTATTAATGTAATAACGGTGCACTTATAGATTATTTAAAATACTTCTAGAAAAGAGGTGTTTCAAATAATACGTAAATATATGGGGGAGATCATAATCGATTATCTTTTAATGTTTGATATCGATAAGAACTCTTTGGGAATATTCCAGAATTGACTATAAAATATGTCAACGTTTTTAACGCCACAAAGTAACCACTTAAGTTATTAACAATATGCAGATTCGCACTAAGTATTTCTAGCTTGCGTTTCTGTGTATGTTATTTATTGGAATAGAAAAAATATTAATTGCTCTTGGTTTGTTTTTATATAGGTTTCTATGGCATTCGAGTAGATATTGTTATTAACTTGCATCAAGATGTGAGTATATATTAAAAAAATATATGAATTGCTTTAATAAGACGTGTTCCATATTGTAGGACATTCGTTGCTGAACTAAGTTTCTATGTCAAACAGCTGGGTCGTACCATTCATGGTCGTGATACTGGATCTAATAAACAAACGGCTAGTAAGAGTTGCGCTCTCTCTGTAGTCAGACAACTCTTCCATCTTGGAGTAATAGAGGCATTTTCAGGTAAGGAATTTTTTCAATAGTCACTCCAAAATTTTTATTTTCGACGCAGACGAGTCTTAGCTTGTTTTTTGTCTCAATATTGTTTGCCATCAGTGAGACAGTTCTGCTTCAGATACAATATAAACATGACAAGTATAAGGCGTGATATTTTTAAGTACATTTTTAATAAATGTAACTGTATTTACTTACCTACTTTTTTTATTACTTAACATGTTCACTGCTGACGAAAATTTGAATAGAACATGAAAGGCTAACATATACTGGCCCATAAGTTACATGTAGAACGAGAACGTCTTTAGACGACATGCGCTCCCTACCATCTACCGACATGGCGTCTAAAGACGTCATCAGCACTCAACGTGTTAAAGTATCATAAATTGAACATTCATATTACTGGTATTCTTGTTTTTGTCTATTAGTTCTAATTTGATATCTCTAATTAGTTCTTTATAAAGTACTCGTATAGCCCGGTCGATGAAAAATTTGCAAAATAATTTTTTTTTTACTGCTTTCGTGAAAGTGCATAGAATAATATCCTGAAAAGCTTACATTTCACTCGAATGTAGAACATAAAAAAAAGTGAAAAAAAATTTTTTTCATTCATTTTTTCAAAATTTTGAAATTACCTAAGTCAAACTAGGAAAAAATAAAAAATACAGATGGATAGATCACGTATTTATGAACAAAAAATGTCACTAACAAAATATATCGCTAAAGCCACGGTTTTCCCGAAAAAAAATAGTCAAGTGTAATGTTAGAACTCGGAGCGAGATCCATGCGTGCGCACGCTTGAATACGCATGACTGTGACACCGACGCCCTGAATTACATGTCACTAAATCAGAATTTATTCAGTCTATGAGAGCGGATTCATTTATAAAATGGAAGTTGTAGCTTTCTGATGCTTTTTTGTTTTAAACAATGCAAGCAGAGAATGGATGGGAAAAATATATTTATTATCATGTCCATCTCATCGCAATAAAAAATATAGAAAAAAATAAAAGCCCTTCAAAAAAATTCTTTCTTCATTGAGAACTTTTAAAAAGTATGTGCACTTCATGATCGTTATGGTTGTAGTAACGTGGATTCACAAAAAAGTACATTTCAAATCATTTTAATTTCCTTGCCTTATGATTTTCTTGATAAATATATATATATTGGAGGCTGTAACTTGCCAAGAACTTGACCCATTTGAAAAAATAAAATATCACTATTTCGGAAAAAATTTATACTTTTCGAATGTTCAAACACAAATTCGTTTACCGGTATGCATTTCTTCGAAAATGTGAATTCTGGAACTTTTACAATACATTAACAAATGTATAAGGAATCCATTGGATATAGCTGAAATGTGGATAGGTGTACCTGTAATAAATGCAATACAGTAAAGGCAC